>VYZM01018434.1:6307-57693 GCA_013398915.1 Dromas ardeola
CCACCCCGCGTAAGCAGGCAAAAACAGTTTGTCAACCAAATCTTGGTATCTGTGAGCAAAGTGTAAAAACCTCAACATGTGGCAAGGAAGGGTAGTTTTTGCCAAGTGGCATGTTGGGAAAGGACTGTAGGCTTGAGAGCTAGGGCTTTATAGCAGTTAACCTAACGTTAAGAGAAATGCGTGTGTGAGGAAGCTAGATAAATGGCTCCCTAATGAGGTGGTCCCATCACGGGAGAGCAACATAATAGATTTTCCTAGACTGGCACAATAGAGATGGAAAATTCTGAGTATTTCTCATTCTCAGTTAATCATTTCCACTGACTTAGACTGGCAAATGGGCGTAAGCATGGGCTCTGCCTCTTTGATAAAATACAAAGACTGTCAGTAGTGATAAAGCTGTGAATTATTTTGAGCAGGGATGTGGCACAATGTTGATCGTCTGTCGGCTCACTGTAAAAACAAACTCCTGTATCCATGCCCTCAACGAGTTTATATTTAGCTTCGGCAACTCATTGTGTTGGAGTTGCTTGTTCTGGCTCTGACCTTCCTGCCGTAGCTAAAAAGGGCGCCCTGAAATGCCAGCGCCGTTCTGCGTTTTTGCTGCGTGTCTCCCTCTCTTCCGCTGACACGTGGAATTTCTGTTGGTTTGCGTTCATATGGGTGGGATGGGGTATCCCCCATTGTTCGTCTCCTTCCTTATACACTGGCATCTCTCGCAGGGAGGAAAAAACAAAGGCGAGGAGGTGGCTCTGATACGCAGGCTACGAATGCCAAGTCGCTATCTACTGCATTTCAGCATTGACATGAGTGAACACCCCTCTGCTTCTGTATGGAGGAGGAAACCGACAGGAACTTTAATGCTCATATTTGTTCAGTGAAATTTGGTTCGGAAAGTTGGTAGGTTCTTCCTTTAGATGCTGCAAGGCTCCCTTGGATGGGGAGAGCCCAGGGAGGTTCCTTGGGACAGCAAAAGGTTTCTAGGACAAGGACCACCTGAAATCATGAGCATCTTGCTGTGAAGATAAATAAGAGCAGGAACAAGCCTGGGTTACTGATGGGGAGACCAGCTGAATGGGGCGGAGATAGGGAAACATCCAAAGGAGCAGCGAAAAAGGGAAGGATGGATGGGGAGGAAGGATGCGAGGTGGTTGTTTAAATGCATATAAACCCCCTCATACCTCCAGGAGTCCCAGAAATCTTCTGAAGTGATGAGCAATAGGGTGGACAGCAAGCGAGCTCTGGGAAAAGGAGGGGAGATGCAGAGGGGATGAGGCAGCTCCCACTCTGTTTTTCCAACAGTATTAGGTGTGGTGGAAACCACATTATGTCCTAATGAACAGATTCTCTAGGGGTGGCTGGGGTAACTTTGATCCTGCATCAGCAAAAGAAACTGGACTAGGCTCTGGTTATTTGAATGGGAGAGTGCAGCACCCAGCCTGAACCTTGGCTGGGATCCTGTGGGAATCCCTCATGTCCCGGCTTCCCGGCAGGCAGCTGTGGCCCCTGGGGCTGTCCCAACATCCGGCTGTCCCAGTGGCACTGGTGTCAACTTCACGGCTCGCTGCTGAGTGGACCGTAGTAGAGCCATCCAGCAGGGATCCAGAAGAGGGAGCAGCATGGCGTGGGGCTGGGGGGCTACCGAGCTGCCTGTCAGCCCTGCCTTGTGCATGATGTGATGTTTTGCCCTTAATTTTGGCCTTGTTGTCGGCAGAAGGGAAGGGGTACTGCTATGGCTTGTCATCCTGTTTGTTGATGTGAGCGTAAGGCCAGGAGGTCTTGTAAGCAGGCGTAGCATTCTCTGGTGTGTGCTTGCATAGGAGATGGTACCGTAGAAGGAGACTGAGCAGCAGAGAAAAGCACTAAGGAAGGGACTCGATGTACAGACGAGTCCTTTCTCTACGTAGATCCTGGTAGATGAAAATGTTGAGGGGGCTGAGGAGGAAACTTGGAGCCTTCTGTGCTCGGGCACCAGTTCAAATCCAGCTCGGGCTGTTCTTGTTGAAAGCCACCTGTTAGCCGTTTGGAGGCTGCCTTGGCCCACCGGCAGTGCTGGCAGGCTTCCCCCGCCCGCGCCGCCCAGCGTGGTGCGGATGGAGCCCAGTCGTGGCCAGCGTGGACGCATGGGTGGTCCAGTTTGCTTCCTCCGGGCTTGAAGCTGCCTGGGGAGGCAGGGCCAGCCAGCCTGCGTGGGGATGTGCTCTGGGGCCATGCTGTCCCTCCTGAGCCTGCCTGGAGCAGCTTTCCTGTCTCCGGGATTGCAGGTTGGAGCCTGGTCCCCTGGTGGATGTGGGCTGAGCAGCCAGGTTTGTGTTGCAGAACAAGGGGAGCTCGGATGGCTGGTTTTACACCGAGAGCCGGAGCCCCATGTTAGAGTGGTGATGAGGCTTTGGGAGGAGCAGGGGTGCAGGATACTGCTCCCCTCTCCCTCCAGCTCAGGGTGACCTGCCTTCACCCCCACCGTCATCCTCTTCCCTTCCACCCCAAAAGCCGTGTTGTGCATAACAAGGGCTGCCTGTCTGTCGGTGGCTGGGGGTGGACCTTTGAGCAGCCGAGGTGTGGAGCAGTGTCCACAAAGCTCTTGATTGCGTTAAGTTTGTAGGATTAGGTCCAAAGTAAATTTCCTTTTTGCCTGTCTCTCTGCTCCGTTGCTTGCTGGCTTTCCCCCCCGGATCAATTCCCATATTAAAACTAATGTTCCCACCCTTTGTTTCTTCAAAGCTGACTCTTAGACCCTCGGGCTTGGCGTCCATGCCTCTTTTTCAGCTGTTTTCCCAGGGCTAGGAACCAAGGTCCCTTCGGCTGGGGAAGAGTTGTGCAGAAATTTGGTTTGCGTTTGCTCTTCCTGACCTGGTGTTTATGCAGAGCTTGTGAAAGCCCCAGTGCTGGGTCACACTGCCTGCTCCGGGCTGGGGGAAACGCCTCTCACCACCGCAGCCTGCGGCTGTTGACCGGGTAGATCCGCGCTTCACGTAGCCCCCAGGGAGGTGGCAGGTTTGCAGACCTCTGGGCTCTACCTGCTATAAGAAGCATGATGGATTTTGGGTGGGCACGTGGGCTAACTCAAGGCTTTCTAGGAAAAAGTAGGGCCTCTGTAACCTGGATTTGTTTTTTCTTCTCTGACATAGGCTGGGGTGGACAAGTCATTCCCTCTGTGTTTCAGTTCTTTGGTGCAAAGTAGGGGTGCAGGTATGTCCCTCTCCCTGCAAGCATTAGGAAATAATATAATAGAATCATAGAATGGTTTGGGTTGGAAGGGGCCTTAAAGCCCACCCAGTGCCACCCCCTGCCCGGGGCAGGGACAGCTCCCACCAGCCCAGGTTGCTCCAAGCCCCGTCCAACCTGGCCTTGAACCCCTCCAGGGATGGGGCAGCCACAGCTGCTCTGGGCAACCTGGGCCAGGGGCTCACCACCCTCACAGCAAAGAATTTCTTCCCCAGATCTCATCTCAATCTCCCCTCTTCCAGCTTAAAACTGTCCCCCCTCGTCCCATGGCTCCCCTCCCTGATCCAGAGTCCCTCCCCAGCTTTCCTGGAGCCCCTTGAGGGACTGGAAGGGGCTGGAAGGTCTCCCCGGAGCCTTCTCCAGGCTGAACCCCCCCAGCTCTCTCAGCCTGTCCTCACGGCAGAGGGGCTCCAGCCCTCCCAGCATCTCCGGGGCCTCCTCTGGCCCCGCTCCAACAGGTCCCTGAATGAGCTTTCAAAGTCTGTAGTAATTGGAGACACATGAAAAAGAGGTTTTCTCCCTCTTTTCTTTTCTTTTTTTTTTTTTTTTTTGTTTTGAGTACTTCTCAATGTCCTNTTTTTTAGTTTTACACGCACAGTGGTGATCACCCTACTTGTTTTTCAGTGGTTCTTCCCTTCACAACTGTGTGACATCCGTATAGCTTCGTTAATATCTAAATATGAATTTTCGTGTCAACTGGTTGACGACTGTTTCCCGCAAGCCATGCAGCGCAGTGACGCGATGAGCAGAGCGTTAAGTTGCTCTTACATTAACTTGTGTGTCTGCCTATGGTAAGTTCAGTTCTCACAGCTCAAAAACCTCAGCAGAGCAGGTCGGTCAGTGGCGAACAGGCTCTCATCCAACAACGTGACAATTTGCACGTTGTACTGATAGAAGGGGTTTGTAATGACCTCAAGGAAAATCTAACTTTGCTTCTGATAATGAGACCCAGTCCTCACCGCATGCGTCGTACAGAGTTCAAAATCACCTGGATCGGTAGCTGCTCAGCACACCTAAAATCAGACGCAAGCATATACATAGCTCAGTGTTTGAAAAAGGATCCTGTAGTAGTTATCCCTAGCTTGGAGAAGACTCCGTGTGTTAAATGCTCCTTTTTGCTGAGACCAGTAGGGCTAAAATCATGTTTATGTGTCTTGTATGTAATTTATTTTAGAGAAAGGAACCCTGCTGGAGGAGCTGTGTTTAAGCAACGCCTTGTAAATGGCCTGTCACTGTCACATCCCAAGGCCTGCTGGGTGCCTTGGGGAGGGGTCACAGCAGGCTGGGTGACTGGGAGAGGACAGCAGCCTCTGCCTCTTGGCTGGCCACCTTCCATTTAGCTGGAGGCTTGCCTTGTCGCCTGGCCAGGTCCTGGACGTCTTTCTCATCTTAACCCTTCGCAGGCAGCCTGCAGTGGGCCAGCCACAGCCACGTTTCTCTCCACTTCTCGCACTCCTCTCCTCCCCTCTTACTTCAGCCCTGAAGTGTGTTTATCCTTGGCGCAGCTCCGTGCAGAAAGGCAGCATCCAGCACACCTGCCTCACACGAGGGTGGACTTTCTGTTTCCTGAGCTCAATGTGGGTTTAAGCGCCCAGGTATTCAGCCAGCCTTTCCCCGTGGGTTTTGCAGCCCACGCTGCACCTGACTTGCTGGGTTCAGCAATGCATGAGCCCGAGGAACGTGGACCCGCGCTGAATGAAAGGGTTGCACAACAATGCTGCTTGGGAGGTAAAGCAGGATCTGATTTCTAACGTCGTGCTGCCTTCAGCATGGCCTTCTCCTCTTGCTCATCAAGGATCTCACTTCCCCGTCCCCCCCCGTCCCCCAAGCAAAGTCAAGCTGTTTCGGTCTTGTTTGTGCATATTTTCATTCACCAGCTCCAGGGGCTGGAGCATTTTGAGGTGTATGTGGGTTGCAGCACTGTGCAGGGCTCCCTCCCATCGCTGTACAGCTGCCAGTTTATCTGATCTCTTTTTGTGTGTGTGTAAACAACCCTTTTATAATATAACCTGAGAGTGACCAACAGACACGTGTGTCTTGGCTCGTTCAAAGGGAAAAAAAAAAAAGGCTGACTTTGCAGTGCAGGGTGGTGCCAAGCTGTTTTTGTATACTGCTTTGCTTTGGCCTCCGTTCAGCCAGTGGACTGTTTATTTGCACTTGCTGACAGTAAAGTAACTCCAAATCACTGTGGTAATCCAGAAGATGAAAAACTCTCCCTTTTGCTTCTATATTTTGATGCCTTCAGAATTTCTTGTTTCCTCATTTGCAGAGCAAGTGAATTCTCGCTTTGGATTTGCTTCCCTGGAGAGAGAGTGAGTGCGCTGTACGTGGCCTGTCACGGAGGCATTTAGCAGCCTAGCAGAGCCCTCTTTGCACTAGTGACACAGGCACGTCAAACCTTTTACAGAGTGAAGCCACCTTCGGGCAAGTGGCAGCAACTGGGAGGGATTTGCTTCCAAAGCGTGCTGTTCCTCCGAGCCAGACCGCTCACGCGGACGCTGCCAGCGCAGCACAAGCTGTCTTCTGGGGCACGTCACCAGTGGTGCAGGCTGGAGTGGACTTTGGAGGCTTTCCTGACAGCTTGGTCCCTGCCTTCAGTTTTCTAGCTTGGTAGGTGCAGATTTCTCCTGGAAATAATGCTCTTTTGCCCCAGTGGACTCCGAGTTCCTCTTGGGCTAGGCTGAGCAGACTTGATTTCATAATGTCTCGTTGGATCAAAATCACTTTTGTGCTTTGCTAGAGATTGACTAATCATCCTTCGGTTGTTTGACCAGCCGTTACCCATTAGTGAAATGAATGAGTAGTTCTTCGAGATGTTGACTTTTTACCCAGAACAAAAGTAGAGGTTTCTTGATGGATTTGTTTGTAGCTATTACTTTGTTGCTAGCTGTCCTAAAAATGCTATGAACCAAACTGGGAGGTACTTTCTTCTCCTGGCAAAAATATATTCAATATAGTCAGAGCTACGAAAAAGTTCCATATGAGAAAGAGGTGAGGATCTTGTGCTGCACAGGGACCCTCTTTGTAGTATAGATTTAAAACCCCACTGTGACCCATTCCTTAATCAGGACTTCCACGCTGTAATTAATAAGCACTCCTTATGATTCCTGTCTGACTTACTCAAGTACTCATCTGTTTAGCCTGACTTTGACATGACATTATAAATGATCAAATAAATTTTTAGCCTAGTGAAAAATTAGAGCAAGATGGAGCTTGGGAAATGTTGCTTTTGGTCCAAGTGCTGCCAATGTCTCCTCCGAACTGTGCCACACAGTAATTACAAAGCTCTTAATTTCTACAGCTGTAAAGTAAGAATGATGAGATTTGCCCAGGTCATAGATTGTGATCATGAATTGGTGTCCAAATTGCTTTGAGTGTTTAAAATGCTGTTTTATCTTTCTATAAAGTCTAGGAAAGGGAGCGTGACAAGCATATAGTATGTCCTGCTGCAATGACAAAGCATGACAAGTAACAAGCTATTTATTTGAGGCATATGGTATAGTATCTGTAAGTGGTCTCAACGCGGCAAGTGGCTAGTTGTATCTTAGGAGCAAGAACAACCTGGCCTGCATATTCTTTGGCTGTCAAAGCAATAACAGTAGGTTATGAGCTGCAACTTCACTTGAAGGTTAAGGGCTAGACCTTGCAAATCCCTGTCCTTAAAATAATGGAAAACAGCACTGTAAAATCCAGCATCTGGAAGCTAGATATTTCCAACTGGAGGGAGAGCTGCAAGCCCCTCTGTGGTGATAGTAATTGGACGTCAGAGCACTGAGGATCTTGTGGCCCCTTCATCAGTGGGAATTTTACAGGTGGGATCAAATGCCTCTTAAAAAGCTCTGCCCTGTGTCAACCATAAGAATCAGCTGGTAGTTGGGCTTTTGCTATGAACATTAATGGAGGAGGTAAATATCCCACGGGCTGTGTCAAATGCAAGTCCATAAAGGGCCCGTCTGGCCAAGGGGAAAGCATGGTCGCAGACAGCGGAGGGCAGGCTGAGTTCTTAATCCCTTTTGAAAGGTCTTTTCAGATCCACCTTGAAAAACTCCCTGTCTTTTAGAAATGTGCACCTGAGGGGAGACACTGTAGAAGTGGACATCAGCATCTTCTCGTTGTTGGATCTAGCGCATAGGAACAAGGTTGTGGCTGTCAGTGCAGTGCCGTAAATGAGTCACTGGGTCGGGCCCGGGTGAGTCCATCCCATCCTGAGCTTACATTTGAATTGGCCAATGTAGAGTTGGTCATGCTTTTTGAGAGCCCTGAGGTTTACCTGCTCACCTACCCTGATTACAAGTATTTTTATAGTTCTTGATGCTCTGTTGCATCCTGTGAGGGACACTCCAAAAGTGTTGGGGGTGTTAATGAGCATTTGTAGACAGACTTGCACAATGGACCTACAAGAAAGGACAGAGAAATGTCTTGTGAATATTCAGCGCACAGGCCAGTCTTTCTTGAGAGCCCTGAGTTCCTCCTGGGCTTGCTGAAGCTGCTCGACTAGCACTGGTCCCTAGTGAGGTATGTGGTGGGAATGGGGAATAGTGTTATCCTTGGCGGAATCGGGGATTTGGAACCAACCTTTGGAGATTGTGGAGCTACTTAGAGCATTAGAAAGCCCTCCGGGGAACTTTCTTCTAGTTATCATGAGTGAGGGTAGCAACCACCCATAAGGATAGAAGACCTGGGGGGACTGTGAAGCCCTGGGGGAGTCCCCCTTCCCCTGGACCAGACTTTCCTGTGCAGACCTAGCTGTCCTTCGCCTGCTGGAGGTTCCTTCAGCCTTGTATTCCTGAGTGCTAGGGAGCAAACCAGCTTGGTGGGGAGCCAGCAAGCTGCCTCAGCACCTGCAGCTCTACATGCAGCAGGTTTTACGTTCTCAACACTTCATTAGGATCAGGAGCAGCCCTTGGCTCCATGTGTCTTGCAGGAGCAAAAGGTCGCCCAGCTACAGGGCTTCCTTTGAACCTGCTGCAGTCGCAGACTGATATTTAGCTCTCCGTATCATCCCTAAAGACACCAGGGCTGTTGCTGAGGTCCTGCTCTCAGATCTATGTGGGCAAGTTTCCATAAGTTTGATTGCTTCACTGCAATAAAACTGTAGAAGCAGGGCCAGGTCTTCTCAGTAACCTCTTAGCTTCCAATCTGATCATCCGCGCCCAGCATCTCTGGGGTTGTGCACACACACCCCTCTGTAGTTCTGGGGACAGCCAAGAACTTGGGAGATCCTCTGTGAAAATGGCCAAGAAGGGCGGGGTACTCATTTGAAACTAAATTGCAAGTTGAAAATTATTTTTCTGCATAGTGGAAAGTACAGTCATAAACTCCTTCTAGCATTAATCGTAGGCGCATTTTAAGGAAAGTTGTTATCTCTCTGTGTGTGCTGTGTTAGCAGCTGGAAGTCCCCAGCCCTGGTTCTGCTAGGAGTTATCCTGACACAGGGGAGGAGACAGCTCTTGTTCTGGAGAGCTAATAAAGCATAAAAGCAAATATTAGGTGGGTATCACCGATGGGGAGCTGAGGTTCTGCTTTACGAGCTGAAGGCTGCTCCTCAAAGAGGGGTGAGAAAGCACAAGCGTGGAGGAGAGGTTAGTTGGGACTGGCCCACGCTTCTGTCGCATAATGGATATTGTACGTGTCAATACTACAGCTGCTTTCCTGCACTCAGGCTCCGCAGGGATAATTGCACACGCCCAGCACTTTAACATTTGAATGCGAGTGGATGGGACCATCTTGTGACGGCTGCACGTGATGGTTGCACTGGGATGAAGAGTGTATCTTTCTTTTCAATCTCCGAGCAGACTGTGCGTGCGCACAGCCAGCGCGCTCGACTTAAACCAAAATAATCCCCCAGGGTGTCTGGGCAGGGTGATAATGTAAAAGGAATGCAGGGAGGGTAACCGAAAGAGAGAATAAGCATCCTTGGTAAAACTCCTGCTCTGGTCCCCAGTGTGCAGTTGCATGCCCTCTCCTCTGCGCCCTGGCTCTTCTCCCTCCCTCCCTGGGAAGGGCAGGCGCTTCTCGCTGCCCATACTTGTCATGCCAGTCACACGCATGCTGGTGCACAGACTAACACCCTCAACAATAAATCTAAAAGATTAATTACCAAAAAAAAAAAAAAGAAAAAGAAAAAAAAAATCCCACAACCCCACTTGCGGCATTTGAAATGCGTCTCAACTGTGCTCCGCTTGGGTTATTCATGGGCAAAAGAAATAACCTCCTGAATCGAGCAATTGAGAATGCAAATATCCCAGCTTAGCTCAAAAGAGGAATCAAGCTCTGTACTGTCAAGCTGATTAGCATCCCGTTACGTGGGGCACTGCCCTGAGCCCGAAGAGAAAATTTTGGGACAACTGTGCTTAAAGCTCTGGGATGAGGTTTCTAAGTTTTGCCCAGAAAGAAATTATAGTATTGCTACTCCCTGTATGATGAGAGACCATAAGATATATTTACTTGTTCTCTTCATGGCGACTGCCCTTCCTCTGGTGAGATCTTTCAGCCTTTTGTTTCCTGTCACTGACCAGCTGTTTTTTGTGAGTTGAGTTTTTTTGTTGTTGTAAAATTGAAGCTTTCTACAGGCAGTGGAACAAAGATTTTCTTTTTTCTCTTGTGAACAGGGAGGGAAAGTACATTGGAGTAGTTTCTCATGGGACTGGGACTTCTGCTCGCAATAAGGATTTTACACTTTGTTTTGCCTTTTTACCCCTTTCCCTGAAAGCAGCGTAGACGCGTCTTCCAGAAAGACTAGGAATTATATCCCAGTCCCTTTCAGTCCATACCCCAGCAGTAGGGTGGGAAATGCAGCATTTGGGAGTCGGCTGGACATATTTAGAGAGGGAAAAAAAAAAAAAGCAAAATTAATCCAAATCTGCTCCTTGTTGTTGTGTCCCAATGAACGTAAATCCTCTATTACATTCCTCGTTGTCTGTTGCAGATGTCAGAGGGAAAAATAAAACAAGACCTTTCCTATCAAGCGCTGTTCATCAATTATTACCCGTATGCAGGAGCATGAGTGTAGCTGGAAACCGCGATGGCAGTAACAGGCAGGCTGTGTGTGGTCTTTTTTTCTCCCCCCTGGAAAGCTGCTGTGCATCCATATTTCCCAACTTTATTTTTCAGACAGGTTTCACTGTGTCTTCCTTCTCACCTTTCCCATCCGCTCTGTTTCTCGAGTGGGTGGCCTGCAGCGATGTCCAGGAGACATCAGCTCTTTTGACATGCGCTGGCACCAGCCGGGGCGGATGGGCCTGGCGTGAGGACAGATCTCTGGACGTTTTGTGTGAGGTGTGTCCTGAGCCTTCAGTTTTTCCTAACCCACCCTGACAGATCAGGCGTTTGGGTGGGTTTGCTGCCACTGACCAAGTTAAACATCTCCCTGTCGGATTAAGGCTGTAGAACCAGGGCTGTCACTGCCATGAAATTAAAGCCGCGTCCTTTAAGCGTGGCGGCTGGTCCTGCAGATCCTTTAGCGTAGAAATACATTGGGTGTTCAGCATTATCGGCTCCTCTTCTGTTCCTTCGGTGCTGCGATGAGTCTCTTCTGTTGATGTTTACTTACTGGTTTTGTGCTGGGAGGGCCGTTAAGTTGGAGGAGGGAAGCAGGATATGGGCATCAAGTAATGGTTTCCCATAAAAAATTGAATTTTTGAAGATGTAAACATACACAGTGTCCATTGTAGGTCAATTCAGCCGATTGTGGTGTAACAATGATTTCTGGAATTTAAAATGGATATAGCTGTGGTCCAGGGGTTCCTCATGCTGTGACTTTTTTCCCCATTTCATCTTCAAGTCAATGCATGGGATGAATGAAAACAGCAGCAGCAGCAGATCTTGGTGAAATCCCACGTTCCCCAGCATCTTCTGCCCGGGACAGAATCTTTCTTAATTAATGCAGAGGTAAAGAGTAGTGATCTCAGGGATGTCGTAGCAGGGTTCATGGCACCAGTGCTAACCACAGTAGGGTTACTCGTTTCAACCTGGATCTTTTTCTTTTTTTTCGTCTTCTGGGTGTCTCCTTGAGGATTGCTTTTTTGACTGTGGACTTGTTTCGATTTAATTGCACTACATATAGTGGTCGCCATCCTCCTATTGATAATGAAAGGGTAATTTAGCCTGTATGCCTCATATAGAGAGAAGTGTAATTTCTATAAAGCTCTCCCATTTCTCACAACCCCAAGCCATAGCTCCAAAATCTCTGGCCTGTGCTGGAAATGTTCTGTGATGAGTTCCCTGGCCTGGTGAAACTTGCTCTTTTTGATTAACTTACAGCTATTGGAAGTTATAAGAAATCTCAGCATTTCCTATTAGAGAGGATGAGTTTATCATTGAGTCTGTCTCCTTTCCAATTCATTTTTGGTCTTATTAAACACATTTCTCTTGTTTCTTCCCAAGAATGCCAGGACTGGTGGGCAGCAGGTTGCAGACAGAACACTTCTACGCTTCCCGCAAACTGCACAGTCTGTTCTGCTGTGAAAAGCCTTCAGATAGTGACAGACTTTGGAGAACTATCAGAAAAGCTCCAGAGGTCTCAGCCTTTTCTAATCAAGGTAATGCATGGATATGTAAGGCCAGATGATTAATCCAAACTCTTGATTAGCACCAGCCAAAGACCCCTACCCAGTATTTTCAACCACAAGCTCCAACTGATAGAACATCTATCTAAGACATTTAGCCCCATTTTAAAGATGTCAGGGGGTGAGGAGCTCCCTGCTTCCTAAGCAAGTTGGTGCTCTAACTAATTATCATTATAGTTGGAAACTTAGAGATCTAGATGGCTGTTACTTTTGGATGTTCTTTGGCAGGATGGAAATAGGAGAGGGCAAAGAATCCCAGGTGCACAGCTTTTATCTTTGTTTTGTGTCGTTTAAGACAGGGCAGCATCTCTCCTATGAAGAACTGAAGCATTTTCAGTCCCAGGATCCAGACCTGGCAGAGGTTATAATAGAAGAAAATTCATCTGAATTGTGGAGCTGCCCATTTTTCTTTCCCTGGTGAGTCAAAGACGAAACACGTGATAGATGCATACATCCCGTCTGCAGGGGTGCCCAGGCTTTTGGCCGATGTGAATTACCAGGAGCTTGCAAGTTGCACTTTAACTGGAGGGAAGGGGAACAGGAGCGGGTTACCGGCTTCTGTCTGCCTGCTGGCACTCATTTGATCCAAGCAGAAGACTTCTGCGCTAAAAATGGAGTGCTGTGGCTGGGACTTCGCCTTTTTCTCCCCTTACAAGACAAAAATATGCCAGTGACTGCTCTGCTCAGTCCTGTTCTTCAGGCCATATGTTAATCACCTGGGCTGTGGTCTGATCACCTGAGGCAATTGGTTTACATTTCTCATCACTGCTGTCTGCCCAGTGGAAATCCTCCACCATTTGTGTTGACCGAGAAGAGATGCCATGATTTTAGCAAAACACTGAGAATTAACAGAAAGCCGGGGGATCCTGCAATTTGTGTTTGGTTTCATGCAGGAAAAATGAGCAACCTTAATCCTGACCCTCTCTTAACTAAAAGCTTTTTGCTAAAGCCTTTAGTGTGGCTATAAGACATGTGAACTCTAAGAGGACTCTAAGATTACAGAGCAACCCAGCTTATTAGCAAAGTCTTTTCACGTGGAGAAGGGTGAGAAGTAACGTGGGAAGGTGCCACGTGGTGTGGAGCAGGCTCCCGGCCACCTTTGTAGGAGCAAAGGAGCAGTGTCCAAGCAGACGTGGAGAAGGGCATGGTGGAGCCTGTGCTTTGGCTAATGCTTAGACGGGATCTTCTTGCTGCACTTCTCGACCGCAGCACTGGTAGATGGATGATCAGGGGACAGAAGTATTAATCATGTCAAGACACTAGACAGAGATGTAAAAATAACAAGCCCCACCCTGCCTTTTCCAGTTACATTCCCTGGCCTGGAGAATTGACTTGGATTCCCCCCGCCTTGCCATGTGGTTTCAGTTATGGTTGCGTACAATGCCACCTCTCTGCATCTCTTGTAATTAATGGATCCGATCAATGACTCAGATCATTTTAAGGGGAGAGTGGGGAGGGAAGTTAAGTTTAGGCCGCCATGATGATCTGTTTGTTCCCTGTTTACATGGTCCTGCTGCAGGTGCTAAGATGAAGATATGAAGAAGCACAGGTTTAGAAGCTGAGAGGTCGAATTCTACTCCTAGGGGCTAGTCTATCAGCAGACTGTTTATCAAGCATGAATATTGGTGAAGACTTTTGATCTTGGAAGTAGCCTTTTAAATACAAGCATTATCATTGCATGATATTTCTTTAATATGGGTTGGTTTGTTTTGGTTAGGAACAAATCTGTGAATAAAACTCGGATTCTGCAGGAATTTTTCCCCACTTCTTCTCTGCTGGCCTTCCCCAAGACAGTGTCCTTGGAAAGCTGCTTCCTCATCCACCATCCAGATTTGGGGAATAAGGTGAGAAATTCATCGCAGAGATATTATCTCCCTGTCTGTGATTTGTCCTCCAGTCCCCCAAGTCTTTGGGGGATTTGCAGGACATTTTCAGCTGATAGAATCCTGGCAGAAGGGTTTAGTGTGGCATCAGTTCTGTGTAATGTGGCATCTCAAGGTTGCTGCACCGCCCAGAAGTCGTGTCTATTTTCGTTCAGGTGGTACCGGTACCCCGCACCCATCTCCCTCAGCAACTACAGATGCCCGTGTGGTGTCCCAGCTCTGTTCACATTCATGCCCTGGCCTTGCTCTGTAGCTGGGTGAGGAGATGATCTTTTTGTGCACAATTGGGCAGAATTCATTGAAGAGTGGCATTTTAGGAGTGGTTCCTGGCAGTAAGTTTCACCCATTCTGAGATAGCTGCCATGGAGACGTTTCACTGACACTTCAGGCTTCTAGCCTGATCTCGTCCGTTTTCTTGTGGGGTTTTTGGGTGTGGAGGGCCCGTATTGCCTTGGATAGAAGAAGGGAGGAGGACCCTTGCATGCAGCTCACCCCAGCTATGATCTGCTGGTAACTGGGGTGAGAAGCAAATCTGTGGTTTGCGCTGTCTCACCTTGCTGCAGGGCAGTGACTGGCCCCATGTTTGATCAGACAGACCCAAGGAAAGCTAGCAAGGCTTTTGAAATATTGTCCTCTCATCCTAGAGCTACAGCCTGCACAGCCTCTTTGCTGTTGGAAGTGGACAGGTCACCCTGACTGTTGCACCTCTGGACACGTGCAGAGGACACTGTGAGATGTTCAAGGTGGAGCTGGAAGCTGGAGATCTGGGTGAGTAACCGGGGCTGTGGCATGCAGGGTCTGGGAGATCCCTTGGAGTCAGGAGACTGATTCCAGCTGGGTCTCTTCTGTCTGACACCTCTGTGTGCCATTACCACCTCCAAACTGGTGCGTGCCTGCTTGTACAGAGGAGTGACTCGGAGTTTGTGACCTGGAACACAAACAATGGGATACCATGAGATGCTCAGTGTGAAAACTGAGCGGTATGGGCTACGCAAGACTCAATGCTGTGCTGGGTGTTACAAACCCAGAGTGTCATTGAGGGCAGTGTCTTTCCAAAGAGCTTCTGCCTACCCCCATTGCTTCACGTGAGCAGTCATTAAACATGGATTAATGTAATATGGCCTCTATTGCATCTTCCAAAGGTTATGCCAGTGCAGATTACTGGACGATGAGCTTCATGGCCAAAGGGACAGAGCCGGCGGTTGTTTGTGATGGAGCTGCTAGCTAAGAACAGTGAGGTGGGAAAACAGAGCCGTTTCCAGGACAAGAAGACTTTCAGCTTTGAAGCCAAGGCAACGTCTTGAAAGCGATAGAGCTGGGGCAACTGGGGCAGGCAGCTTTGCCACCCTGCATGTTTACAGTGTTTAAAAATGACTGTTTTCCTGACCCTCGAGGTAATTCTTTGCCTTTCCTCAAATGTATTTTGGGAGAAGCTCAAGCTATTTATGACCTTCCCTGTCCCCTCAGGTAAGCCCTGGGTTTGCAGCAAAGGGTTTTTTTTCCATGAACAACAGAGGGATTTCTCAGGATGAGATTCACCTTGTGTCCTTTGTGGATTATGGCACTTCTGAAACTTCCTGGGGGGGGTTTGGGAGTGGAGGGGATGTGTGACATTGCTGTGTACATTCCTCCTGAGGAGGAGGCTTTGAGCCTGTCTTGTCAGGCCAGCTCTATAAAGGGAATGAATTGGTGATGTGTCCCAGCTCCACCCCATCTCTCCATCACGTACGTAGCTGTGTGCCTCAGTAGTGTGCCCTGTAAAGCCAATCTCGGCTCCATGCTCCAGGGCTGAGATGAGCCTTGAAGCTTCGGGGCAGAGAGCCTCACCCACTGCATTGTTCTTGTACCAAAAGAATCTGTTCAGGCCTCTTCTTTGTGTCTTGTGATCACTCTTCTGCGGTTCTCTATCAGCAGGTTGTGAGTGAATCAAATAGTAACTGTGCTGCTTTTTTTTTGTCCCCTTCACCTCCTTTCCTACAAAAATCCTGATTTTTGTTTTAGTGGTGGTGGTGCTGAGAGCGCAGTAGTTCTGGATGGAGATGGGGCTGGGTGCAGAGCAGCTCTGTACAAGTTTCACCTTCTGGTCGCGCACCTGAAACACACCAGGGCTGCACCGTTTTCACATACTCCTTGCTTTGAGAGGTGCTGCCTGCGTTCCCGGCCCAGGGTACCTACGGGAGAACCTGAAAGTTTCCTCATCCCTGGCACTTTTTTTTGCATCGACTTCTTTCAGCCCTGGAACTCTGTCTTCAGAATGAACATTGGTTTTTCCTGACTCCTTTCCAAGCTGCCTTCGCATGCTTCCTGTTGCTTGAGCACTGCTTTATCCAATGCCCTGAGAGAGGCTCGGTTTCAGTGTTTGCAGGCTGCGGATGCTGCGGTCCCTTCCAAGTCTGATCCTTTGGGTCTGATCCTGCTGTTGAAGATCATTTACAGATGTGGGAGGCTGAACTCATAGGCCAGGGCTGCGGTTCAGGACATACTCTCACACTTGTTAATATGGAATTGGGAGGGGTTTTGTTTGAAAGCGAGTTAACTCTGTTCTCACGAGTGAGAACCTTTTTCTCTGTAAATATTTTAGGTACGCGTAAAATGACAGATTGGAAAAATGTCTCTCCAGCCTTTGTTTTTGAGAAAGACCAGGAAAATGGGAGCAAACATGGTATTAATCTTATTAGAGCCTGACAAAAGCTGCCAAGTGGGATGACCACGTCTGGCTCCTGTACAAGGATAAGGCAGAGGCCAGCTCCTGCTCCAAAGAATTCAGTCTGAGGCCTTGACACTACAAACATTTCTATGCATAACCCTTGTTTTTCTCCTGTTAACGAATAAGAACAACCCCAGCACCTGTGTCAGCCTGTGTGCATGGCCCTCGACACTGGACGAACACAGACCAGATCTAATAGAACCAAAGGGAGAGCGTCTGACTCTCTCAGGACAGAAAAGGACTAATTTAATCTGTAGCAAAATATTAAAGGGAATCGGACTAATAAGGCTTCTGTTAGTATTGTTAATGCTCGGGGTGTGTTTTACACTTATGACACTACATGCAATCTTGTACATGCCAAGACACACACCCCCCACCCCTCTCCTTCCTCTTAAAGCCTGGGTCTTAGTTCATGGAAATCTGGGAGTTTGGTGATGGCAGAATTAGGGCCTCGTTAGTGACTGTTGCTATTTACACTTTGGCAGCTTCTCAAGTCAAATTCAAAGGCTGACAGGGTTACTTCACCTCCTACTGGTTTTGTAGCTGGTCCATTTCTGTAAAGCGTTTGGTTGGAGGTGCGTGGGGAGAGAACCTGCTGGAGCCATTAGTGCTGAGATCACAGGTGGTTTGGTGATGCTCTTCCTTCTAAGTGTCCTTGAATGTAACTTGTAAAAAAGCTGCGGAGACAATTCTCAAGTGTCTGCGAAATGCCTGCATTTTGTGGGTCGCACTTAAGCCGTCGTGGCTGTCTGGCTCCTTTGGGAAGAATCGGAGCAAGTGGATCTATTTACGGTTGCTGTTTAGATTGGGGGGGAAAGGGGCGGTTCTAGGGCAGGTTTGTGCCTATTTAGCAAAAGTGCTCTCACGTATTGCTTCTCCCTTCCGCAAAAAGTTGCAGCTGGTTGGACAGAAGATGATGAATCTGGAGTGTTTGCAGAGCAGCTTTCCAAGTGCACTTTATGGTCTCTGCATAAGTTTCCAGATCTGTGTCTAGGCGATACATTGCATATGTCCCAACCTCACTCCCTTTGGAGTTTACATCATTTGTTTTTAAACTTCCAGTATATTTTCTCTTCCTCTTCCAAAAGCTGTAAGGAATTAGCTGCTAAACTGAAACAGGAGGGCAATTCTCCTGCTGATAAAGAGCCGATTTTGGCCCTGGACGCTGTTGAGTGCGGAGCCCCGGTCTGTAGCATGGCTTCTAGAGCGGCTCCTGTCTTCAGCTGCCAGAGAAGTAGTGCTAACGCCTTCCGCATCACAACGCGGGCGAGGAGCCGGGATGGAAAACTCAGAGGTGAAGCCAAAGTGGCAAAACTAGGATGGCCGAAAGGAGGTGTTGACGCCTTGGCCAAATGGCTGCAAGCGAGCCCTGGTCGTCTTCCTCATCCAGGGCTCTGGCTTCACAGAGCCTTTGCAATGGCTGCAGGAGGCTGTGGCTTCCCTAGAGTTCCTGGCAGCTCCTAGCGATCTGCTGAGGCTGGGCTGGGGGGAATGTGGCTGTTTGCTCAGCTATTAATGCATCGCGGGACAGATGTGATCAGATGAGTCACAGAGGGTGTGTGTCCCATCGTGGTCTCCCTCACCTCTAGCTTCACTTTGGCACTTGCGCATATTCACGCTGGTTTGGACAATCCTCCACTCCCCACCCTGTCCAGCTCAGAGGGGTGCCTGCTCACTGCCCGCGTCCCAGCTTTTTAAAAATCCATGTGCGTGCTTCAGAGCTCTCTGCCTGGGAGCTGGGAGATGGACTCCTACTCACCCACCGTCCCGGGGGCTGCAAAACAGCTCTGAAATCACACCAGCGAGGCGCAGAAATCGGTGCTACCCAAAAGCCCCGTGGGCAGAGATGCAGAGAGGGGTCATTGCTCTCCTTGTCAGGCTGGAAAGATGGGCTGTCGCCCATCAGCTGGGCAGGAGGATCGTGGTTTAAAGCTGGTTTCCAAAAGCAGGGGTCATTGACCGTTGGTCTCAGTCAGTCCTGAACTCAGGGTAACTGAAAGGAGGAGAAAGGAGTATTATTATGTACTTCAGTACCAGGAAATCAGCATCCCCTACGGGAGCCAAGCTGCCAGTTTCTATTGATTCTTTTTTTTTTTTCTTTCTTCTTTCTGTGTTGGTTTTTTTCCCCTCCGCACTGGCATTGCATACACAAATTCCCCCAAGGCAGCTCTGCAGATCTCAGCCTCAAACTCCCTTTGCAAAACCCCAGAGAGCTTTCTAGGGTCAGGTTTCCCGGGAATTTGGGCCTTTAGCTTCTCCTGCTAGTCCTTTTGCTGTAATGATCTGGCAGAGAAGCTGGTTTTACTGGGCTGGATCAAAGCACCTCCCTTCTCTCATGGCTGGCCTCCTTGGCTTTCTAGCAGCAAGCCTTGCCCGCCCTTCCACGGCAAATCCCGCTCGCAGCGTGGGAACACCCGGAGCAAGAGGAGGTGAGGAGCAGGAGAGCATCTCGTTATTAAAGATACGAGCTCTCTGAACGCCAGCAGCTCAGAAAGGTGTGATCCCCCTGCCTTTAAAGCCCCACGTTCACACCGGGAACGCTGCCCCGGGGTGGGAAGTTGGCAGGATCAGCCCAATCCCAGGCTCAGTGGTCCGTATTCAGCCCCGGGGAACCGAGTGCTTTCCAGGATGAGGCCAATTTCGGTGGGGGCACAAAAAGCTTTTGCTTCCTGCAAACAAAACTTTCTCCTCTTTGTAAACTTTTTCTATGTAGAACTCTATATTCTCCTCTTCAGGAAACTCCTCCTTGTAAAGGATAGATTTACTGTCCTGCTGAGCTTAAACAAGGGAGATGCTGGACTTCCCCTTTGCTTTGGAGATTCAAACAACTGACAGGTGACTTATTTTTAGCGTTATCTCTTTGTCTACAGGGAGGGGAGGCAGGTTATAAAGGCTCAGGGGTGCTGGGAGGTAAAGCTATATATGCATAAAGACTGTTTCAATGCTGAACACTATAAATTCAGTGGTGGATTAAAAAAAAAAAAAGAATGTAAATATGCACTTAATGCAGAATTTTATGGATGGTCATAATTTAATATATTGCAAACTTTGTAAATACTTGGAAAAAGCCTGTAAAGTGTGTAAATAAATGAGATTTGTATGTAAGAAGAATTAAAAAAAAAGTTTTTACTTTTTGCAATTAAATACAAGTGTTTAATGCACCTTTTCCTCTTTCCTGATTTATTATCTTTTCATGTTGCATTTCTGCCATTAAGGGGTTATCTAACCCTTTTTAGGGCACTTTTTCTAAGCGGAAGTGTCATTTTAAGTGAAAAGCTGGAACACTTTTGTTTGGAAAATGTCGAAGGAAACACTTTGGACAATGTTTTGTCAGTTTTAGCCTGGTTCCCTAAGCAGAGTGGATGCAACAGTTCTGCCTGTTCCTCCTTCCTAATAACAGTCTCTGTCTGTCCTTCACAAATTCAGCTTATTTCAGCCAAACCCTGAGGGACAGAAGACGATGAGCTCCTCCAGAGTTCATAAAAATGGGCAAGTAGAGGAGAGAAAGGTCCCGCTGCTCCCAAGACGATGCATTAGCCTTGTTAGACGCCAGAGAAGCCACGCTGAAGGCCTTTGAGACGTGAGTCAGTAGAAAACCCGGCTTCCTTGCTTCTGCAGGGAAGAGTTGGGCCTTTTTGGAGCCCACCAGCCTTGAGGCAGACCCCGCACGCCCCATCAGGTGTCGGCGTGCAGCTCCTGTCCCCTGTGCTGGCTCCTGGGGGTGCGGTGGACGGGCTGTTCCTTGAGTGAGCAGAAGGAAAGCCGCATTCCTCATGCGCTTACCTAATGCCGGCTGGACACCAGCTTGTCAGCTCCAGGGTGGGGCTTGGACCTTGCGCTGTTAATCTCGATGCTTCAGACGTTGGCTCCAGAAAGAGCCGTCAGGGCAGGTTGGGGAGTTGAGAAATGGCCCCACACCCCCTTTGCCAGCAGCGGCGCCTGACCTTGCCGAATGCATTGGCTGTTACTCACGTTTCCCCCACCGGCCACGTGCCCCGGTTGTGACTCCTCCAGGGCTGTTTTTCTCTTCCCCATGAGCACCGTGTGTCCCATTTCCCTTAATCCTTGTTGCTGCGCTGTCGCCTGTGAGGCTTAGTCAGGATGCTGTAGTGCCAGGGGCTACGTGGAGCTTGGCCCCTCGTCTCCACGTCACGTTTGCAGAGAGCAGTATGTGTTTTGGGGTCTTCTCAGCACTGCCGTGTTCCTCGTAAGCTGTGCCATGGCGAGCTGGCCAACAGGAGCTGGAGCCAGTGTTGGTCCTTTTTAGTTGTTTCTCCAGGTCTCTGGAGATGCAGCAGCAGAGCTTTGGAGGGGCCTCATGATGGAGACAGGTTTGCCTTGACCCAGATTCCAGTTCACCTTAGCAATAAATGGGAACCTCTGGTTTGACCAGATGGGTTGACGATAGCCTGCTGAGATGTGAGCCTCAGACCCTGCTCGCAGAAATTGCACTTGTGGAGAATATGGTAGGCCCTGGACCTGATGGAGACAGTAGTATGCAGAGGTAAGAGATTTGGGGGGCAGTAGGAGAGCTATTGTGGCAAGAGAGGTGATCAGCAAAGGGAAAAATGGCAAAGCCTTGCCTGGGGAGCCGGGAGGGGAGAGGAGGAGGCAGAGCCACCAGCATGTGATGAACTTGGCTCTGCCAGAGCTGCCCACCTGCGGATCCTTTCTAACCGCCTGCGGTTCCCCAGGGCAGCGCCTGGAGCAGAGCGGGGCGGTTGCACAATCTCCGATGGGGAGGAAGAGGCTGGAGGGTCTCTGCTGGGCAGTCTCCGTGGTGGGGCGGTTGGGGACACCTCATGTTGACCCCTCCCGGTGTCTGCCTGGGGACAGAGCACAGCTTGTCCCCACAGAGCCAAACGCTGGTTGTTCCAGCCAGCCCCGAAGGCAGCTGTAGGCTTTCAACTCCCCTTCTGGGGGCAATTCCACCCCTGTATCCTCTTCTTCCTCTCCTGCTCACCCTTCTCGTGTTGGCACAGGGAAGGGGCATCAGCCCTCTGCTTGCCCCCCCTTCCCAGCAGGCTGGGGGAACCCCGGGAGGGCCGTTCCCCAATTGCCCACTGGTTTCCCCCCAACACGGCTGGGGCACAGGCTCGGGGCTGGACGAGGTGGGCTCTGGCTCCCAGCTGGGGACTTCCTACGCTGCAAACCACTCTCAGCAGTTGCATCTTGTTGCCTTTGTTTCTAGACACAGCTGCGTTCCAGGGACAGGGGAGGAGGACCCTTGTGTAAAACAGGGCTTTGCTGGTTGCTTAGGGATTATTATTATTATTATTATAGTTCAAGAGAAAAGGGGCAGGGGGTAGAAGAGGGGACCCGTAACTGAGGGCTGAGGCGATGTCTGAGGGTTGGAGCAGCAGAGGCTGGGATGAAAATGCCGATCTGGGGATTACGAATCAGGCACAGGGTCTGTCTCGGGGAGCGGACCACGCACACTCGTTGGCACCGGCCGTACTGCTGCTTCTCCATCACGGCCGATATGTGAGATGGGTGTGTACCGCGTGGCTCCGAAACTCTGCTCTAATAAAGAAATACATTTCCTCCCCAATCTTCAAGCTGTTGGGTGTTCCTTGCTTTTGGGAGGTGCTTTAAATGTGACTGCCAGAGCCGTGGGCTGCTAAGAGCAGAAGCTGGCTGCACGATGCTGAGCTCAGGTCTTCCTCCTGTTTTCCTGTTTCTCACAGCACTGGAACTGAGCTGGTCCCTGAGCGATGAAGAAAAGAAGATAATCTTGGATGGGCACAATAAATACCGCTCCCAGGTCTCTCCTCCTGCTATGGATATGCTGAAGATGGTAAGTGGCTTTTATTGCAGGGGAATGTCAGAGGGTGTTTGCGTAGTGCGAGCCTCGATCTTAATGCTTGGAGAGTTTTCTTTAGGGGAGACAGGGCAATTCTTCTGTAGGGTTACAACCAGGCAGCAATGGTGGGGTTCCCTTAGTTGCCTCTAAAGAAATGAGTTTCTTTTCACCTGTAGAGTTGCCTTTGATCGTTTGTGGGAGTTCCTGAGTGTGATCCGAGTCCCCTGATGCTCTGTGTGAGAGCGCTGCAGGTCTCACTCACGGGAGTGCTCCTGGTGATGGGGAGCAAAGGCAGGTGAGACATCGCCATGGGCAGGAGGGGGAATCCTGCCATCTGGGCCGTTTGCCTTTGCAGGGCTTTTATCTATAGGAGGGAACATCAACTTCCAACATGACAACCGGGTCATTCAGTTATTGGGGCTTTCCATCGTGCTCCTGAACCCCTCCAAGACTTGTGCGTGGCTCTCTTGGAGGTGAGGGGTCCCCCATTTTGCTCGGGGAAACTGAGTCAGGTTTCTACACCATCCCATGTAGCTGCAGTGGCAGCAAAAAGGAGCTCTCGAGCTGGTGCTGCTTTTTGTCTTACTCGGACCCTTGATTTGATTAAAATTTGGCTATTGTGTTTTATCTTGCACATGTGATTTTTCTCACTGTTTGCAATGCGCGTGGAGGAGGAGGACAACAACAGTTTATCATGGATAGCTGGAATGCTTTGCTCTTTCGGTCACGGTGTGCTCGGAGGAGACCTCTCTGCCTGGCCCAAAAGTTGCCCAGGCTGAATTAAACCTTTGTGGGCTGGTAAATGGGAGCTTACAGAGCAAATGAAGCAAAAAGCTATATTCAGGCATAGGAGGGCTGACTGGTGCCTTCAGACTCAAAGGGGACAGAGCCAAAACCCCGAGCACCACGATCCCATGGACACCTACCAGAGCAAGGCATGGAAAAGTTGGAGAATAAGGGATTTGGAGCTAAAGTCTTAGAGAAAGCCTGAGGGAAACAATCTCTCAAGGTTCTTAAGCCAGCGGCAGTTCTGAACCGGTGACTGTTGCTGCCGGCTGAAGCTTTGATTGCAGATCGCGTGCTTTGAGATGCTCCCCGCTGCAGCGTTGCTTTCTTTCTGTTTAAACACGCGGGACCCGCTTGCAGCCCAGAGCCAAAGGCTTTTATTTTTGAAGCACAAGGAATGTTTAGCTTACGGCAGCCCTGACAATTTCTTGGTAGAGGTTTTCCATGAGAGCGCCGTCCTCGCCTCCCTCCCGGGACGTTTGCTTGGGCTGCCTTCGCCTCCGAGCTCACCTGCTGTGGTGGCACCGTGCCCGGCTGAGGTCACCCCGCGCTTC
Source organism: Dromas ardeola (assembly GCA_013398915.1). Taxonomy (NCBI): domain Eukaryota; kingdom Metazoa; phylum Chordata; class Aves; order Charadriiformes; family Dromadidae; genus Dromas; species Dromas ardeola. The sequence goes on from VYZM01018434.1 coordinate 29,830, forward strand.
TGTTTGGGACACGGATCTGGTTGCTGTGGAAATAGTTAGGCGACTGGGGGGGAAGGGGGGATACATAGCCTAAAGCCACTTTTCTTTTTTAATGAGGCAAATCCTGCAGGTGCGAGTCCCTGATTATGGACCCCAGCTCCGTGTCAGCGGGGTGTGCGCTCCCCAAACTGGGTTTCCAGCCATCGCTCTTAGCCTGGCTTGGAGCCATGGTGGGAGGTCAACCAACGTTCTGTGGCCCCGTCCAGATATTTTGGTGTTTCCTTCTCCCCCGGTCCCTTAGCGCTGCTGCTCGGTGTCCCCTCGACACCCCAAAGGTGACACGTGCTGCAGCAGGGCCATGCTCTGTCCCTCTTTGGATCCAGCCTGGGTTCTGTTTGGGAAGGTCCCCCCTCAGGACCCGCCGTTTGCTGGGCTGCCTTCCAGCCCGCTGCAGAAGCAAAGCTGCTGTCTCCATCAAATGGCGCAAGGACGGTCCAAACAGCTGCAGCGTAGGGTTCCCTGCATGTCTCCCTGTGAGAAAACCTCTCCTCCTCCTCCTCCTCCTCCTCCTCCTCCTGCATATCAATGCGGTCAGCGGGGGACCGTGGGCCGGTGGGCTCAGCTGGCAGTGGGGCCACTGCCGCTCCGGAGGGGGCTCCTGGCAGCCGGCCGCATCTCGCATCCAGGCAAACAGATGATGTTTCCCAGGAGCGTGTGCTCCCAGGCTCTGTGCAGCTGCTAGGGGAGATGTGTCCCGCTCCCCTCCCATCCCCACCCCGGTCAAAGAGGGATGTCCCCTCCTGCGTGACCCAGGGTGAGTTTCCTCCCTTCCTCCATCCAACTTCAGAGTTTCTCCACGCTGAGTTGAGGATGGTCCACGATGATGTTAGAGATGCTCCAGGCAAGGTTGTGAGAGTTGTGCTATTGCACTGACCTTCCCCAGTTTGACCTATAAGTTAAGGTTTGGGTTGTGCTGGGACTGACTGAGGAGCTCCCCTCTCCTGAGGACTTCTCAGAGGACACTCAGAGACACCCACATATTGGGTGAAATTTGAATTTTACACGTGAATGGGGAAATTGTGGCCAGAGAGCCTAGGGGTCCTGGGTACGCGTCCTTGTGTATGTCGGAGAGCCGGGTGTCCCTCTCTGTATGCTGATGCCGAGTTCCTTCCAGAGCTGGGACACGGACCTGGAGGCCTTTGCTCAAGCCTACGCAGAGAAGTGCATCTGGGACCACAACAAGGAGAGGGGCCGACGAGGGGAAAACCTCTTTGCTATGGCCCCAACCCTGGACCTGGAATTCGCAGTGGAAGACTGGAATGGGGAGGAGAAATACTACAACCTGACGACTTCCACTTGTGTCCCTGGGCAGATGTGTGGCCACTACACCCAGGTACTGAGTCGGTGGGGCGGAGGGATGGGGTTGTTGGGAAAGGAGCTGTGCCAGAGCCCCAGCTCCTCCCAGAGTCTTTGCAAAGGCATGAGGAACCAGATGGGAATCATGATGATACAGGGGCACGTGGGCATGGTGCCAGCCGTGACCAGCCTTTTTGGAGAAGACCTCTCTTAAATAAGCTCTGCAGCCCTTTTTTGGCTGCTCCGCAGAGCTGGGTGCCAGTTTGTCTTAGGCAGAGATATGAGGTCTCTGTCTCTTCACAGTTTGGGTGGGAGCAAGGAGGAGCAGACACGGTGGTGGTAAATATGAAGATGGATGGATGGATGGATGGATGGATGGATGGATGGATGAAAGGTTCCAGAACCAAAGCTGAGATGGTGATGCTCTTCCTGGGTGGACTCTGTGGTAGGAAAGCTGTGGCACTGGGATAAGGGGGCTGCAGCCTGAGGTTGGGAAGGTGGTGCAGACAGGAGCAAGGGCAGGATCCTGAATGCTAAAGCAACGTGGGGGTGTGGGATCTGGGGCGCACACTAAGAGATGAGGGGGACATTGGTGTAGTGACAGAGCAGCCTTCAAGGCCAGGGACCAGGCTGCCAACGGGGCATCTGCCTTCACCCAATCACCTCACCTTCACCCCTGGTCTTCGCCTCAGGTGGTCTGGGCAAGCACTCATCAGATCGGCTGTGGGGCAAAGTTTTGTGAGAAGATTGAAGGAATCGAAACAGAGGACATGTACCTGCTTGTTTGCAACTACTATCCCCCGTAAGTCCCATGGCTCACGTGGCTCGGTGCTTCTTGACGGGGTTTCTGTGCTGTAAATGTCCTTCCTTCAGTCCCTGTAGCAGAGCAGGATTTGGCCTTGTTCAGAAATAAAAACAAAGCAATTCCAAGAAAGGCTTTTGTTATCTTGGGTTGGTCACAAAGGAAGGAAGGGTTGTCTGGTGATCCTTGCCCGTGATTGCGATTGCTGAGGTTCAGCTCCTGGTGTAGACCCGGCGAGGGAGCTCCCCCCAAGAGCCGCCCAAGGCTGAAGCTGAGGGTACAACCGGCAGCTCCCTGCTCCGTGCCTTGTTCTTCCTCACTGGCAGCAGCGGTTGCCTGGGGTGGAGAAGCACGTTTGCACCAGCAGGAAGGGTTGGATATGGGAGGAGAGGTGGGTGGCTGCTTGCAAAGCCCTGGGACTAGCCTTGGGGACCACCTGCTTGGAGCTGCTGAGACCAACAAGAGCGGCCAGTTGCTGCAGACCTTCTGAGGGTGATTTTGTCTCTCTTCTGCGCCTGTCTCAATGCCCATCATCTGCTCTATTCTAAAGAGTGGTGAAGGAACTGGTCGGTGGAGCTGTCTCCCCTGGTTTTAGCAGCCTTGAGGTCAGGCTGTTGGGCAAATGGCACTGACGCTCTGTGGCAGGAGACTGAGACCTGGTTTTTACATTAATCCTGAGTTTTGCCTTGCCTGGGATATTCCAGTTGAATCGGGCCCCCTCTTTGGGATGGGTGTTTCCCTCTCTCCTCACGCCGCCGTCTTCTGCTTCCAGGGGTAATATGAAAGGCCGAAAGCCGTACAAGGAAGGACCCTCATGCTCACAATGTCCCGAGGGCAGAGTCTGTGTCAACTCCTTGTGTGGTAAGTGAAGTGAACCCTTGTGGGTTGGGGTCCAAGCTCTAAACCCTCCTGGAGCTCTCAGGAAGCCCTGGACCAGCAGTTCCAGGGCTGGACCATGAGACATCAGGTGCGATGGCAGCCCCTAAGGCAGGTCAGCTGCCTCAAGATGAGGAGGATCGGACAAGGACCTCGCACCCCCTTAGCCAGCAATTGTTGCCCCATGAGGATGCCCCTTGAGGGGCAGGAGGTTGTGTGAGGCAGACGAGATGTCTCCAGGTTGGGACCCCAGAGTGGGGGATGGCCCAGAGTGAGCTGAGAGGGGTCGGCTGCTGCTTCAACCCCCGCTGGTTTCTGCTGGCCCTGCTCAGATCAGGGGAGCTGTTGAGGTCAGCTGACCCCAGCCCTAACCCATGGCACTTTTCGTCTCTTACCAGAACCCACTGTAGAAGAGACCACTCCAGCCTCTGTGACAACAAAGGCAAGCCCGTCCACCCCAACCACAGCCATGCCAAAACCCACAACCACAGCCAAACCAGCACCCACAACACCAGTGCCCACCACAGCCAAACCAGCACCCACAACACCAGCGCCCACCACAGCCAAACCAGCACCCACAACACCAGCGCCCACCACAGCCAAACCAGCACCCACAACACCAGCGCCCACCACAGCCAAACCAGCACCCACAACACCAGCGCCCACCACAGCCAAACCAGCACCCACAACACCAGCGCCCACCACAGCCAAACCAGCACCCACAACACCAGCGCCCACCACAGCCAAACCAGCACCCACAACACCAGCGCCCACCACAGCCAAACCAGCACCCACAACACCAGCGCCCACCACAGCCAAACCAGCACCCACAACACCAGCGCCCACCACAGCCAAACCAGCACCCACAACACCAGCGCCCACCACAGCCAAACCAGCACCCACAACACCAGCGCCCACCACAGCCAAACCAGCACCCACAACACCAGCGCCCACCACAGCCAAACCAGCACCCACAACACCAGCGCCCACCACAGCCAAACCAGCACCCACAACACCAGCGCCCACCACAGCCAAACCAGCACCCACAACACCAGCGCCCACCACAGCCAAACCAGCACCCACAACACCAGCGCCCACCACAGCCAAACCAGCACCCACAACACCAGCGCCCACCACAGCCAAACCAGCACCCACAACACCAGCGCCCACCACAGCCAAACCAGCACCCACAACACCAGCGCCCACCACAGCCAAACCAGCACCCACAACACCAGCGCCCACCACAGCCAAACCAGCACCCACAACACCAGCGCCCACCACAGCCAAACCAGCACCCACAACACCAGCGCCCACCACAGCCAAACCAGCACCCACAACACCAGCGCCCACCACAGCCAAACCAGCACCCACAACACCAGCGCCCACCACAGCCAAACCAGCACCCACAACACCAGCGCCCACCACAGCCAAACCAGCACCCACAACACCAGCGCCCACCACAGCCAAACCAGCACCCACAACACCAGCGCCCACCACAGCCAAACCAGCACCCACAACACCAGCGCCCACCACAGCCAAACCAGCACCCACAACACCAGCGCCCACCACAGCCAAACCAGCACCCACAACACCAGCGCCCACCACAGCCAAACCAGCACCCACAACACCAGCGCCCACCACAGCCAAACCAGCACCCACAACACCAGCGCCCACCACAGCCAAACCAGCACCCACAACACCAGCGCCCACCACAGCCAAACCAGCACCCACAACACCAGCGCCCACCACAGCCAAACCAGCACCCACAACACCAGCGCCCACCACAGCCAAACCAGCACCCACAACANACTACCACGCCAAAACCCACCACAACTACCACTACTGCCAAGCCAAAGCCCACCATGCTAACAACTACCACGCCAAAACCCACCACAACTACCACTACCACCAAGTCAACAACCACCACAACAGCCAAGCCAACACACACCACACCAAAACCCTCCACAACAACTGCTGCAGCAAAGCCAATGCCCACCACACCAAAACCCACCACAACCACTACTATGGCCAAGCCAGCACCTACCACAACTGTAGCTAAGCCAAAACCTTCTGCAGCCAAGCCAACACCCACCACACCAACATCTACCACCACTACAGCCCAGCCAACACCTGCCTCTGCAACATCAGCAAAGCCAAAACTCACCACTACAACAACAGTACCTACTACAACAGCAAAGACACAACTGAAAACTGCCACAACCACAAAGCCAGAACCCACTGAAACAGAAAGACCCGATCCTACTGAGGCAACTGGGCTAACTCTTTCCTTTGAGCCCACATTAGACCTGGATTATAAAGTATCTCCAGAAGTAGAGGCAGAGGTAGACACTGGAGAGCCTGTTAGCCCCTTAACTACAGAGGATCCGGCCTTATTAGAAAGCATGGGCACAGCTTTCAGCCCCAGATCGGTCCCAGAAACAAATAAAGGTGTAGAAGAGGACAGGAAGGAGAAATCTGCCTTTTCCAGTCCACCTCCATCCCTCAGCCAAATTGTTCCAGAGATCAAGTTAGGTTTCAATAAAGCTGAGCTCATAACCCCCTCAAAGTCAGTGGTCTTCAGCCCTGAAGAGCCCACCTTCTTGCGCTTAACATCATCTTCCAAAGAAAAAAGAGGGCAGAGCCCTGCTTTCCAGACCTCCCTCTCAGGTAAGGTACTTGTGGAGTCTGTCCTGGCATGGACACTCGGATGTTCAGTGATCCCCAAGCAGCACGGATTGCGCTTGGGAGGAACCAGTATCAAACTGGTCCTCTGGATCCTCCTCTCGTTATGTGGCACCAACCCTTTTCCTCACTCTTTCCTCTAACACTGAAAGGGGCTGGTTGGATGCCTGGTTCGTGAAGCATGGTTTTATTTACAGCCTGCTGCCCACTAACCCACCAGCTGTGTCATGCCCTCGCTGGATCGGTGCACTGCTGCCTCACACCTCGCGGTGTCTTGGTGCACATCACTGATGGACCTGCATGAGCGGGAGTTTCTCTTTTGCCCAGATCTTCCCCTCTAACTCCACGTTTTCTTCTCTTCTGCCAGCAGGTGCTCTGGACACTGAAGAACTGGAGACAAACTCAGACCAGACAAGCATGGATCAGCCCACGGCTGGAGCCCCTAGTACCTGCTTGGGGCTTTCACTCTTCCTCCTACCCAGTCTCATCCTGGTGGGCCTTCTGCTTTGAATGGTCTTTCTCAGCTGTCCCTGCACCAGTCACCAAGGCTTTCTTCAGCATTGGTTGTTCCACAACCCTGGTAGGCTTGGGAGTCACCACGGACAATTCAGGTTGACACGCTCTCTTCTTATGCTGCCTTATCTGCTCCAACCCTGACGAGCCAAGAGCAGCTGGCAGTCCCATGGGAACTTGGTCTCCTTCCCAAGGACACCCAAGGGCAGGAGGGTGTCTGCCATAATGCTGGTGACCTTGGATGCTTCTCCTTTCTTCCCAGCCAGCCTGGGCTTCTCGTCCATTTCCAAACTGGAAATGATGAGTTGTCCCACCCGCCTGTGTGGCTGGCAGGCCCCGCCACACCGTGTCCCCAGGGAAAGCAGAATGGTTTGGAAACCCGAGTGGCGATGAGACATGGTCATTGGTTTTGGTGTGTGTCTGTAGATGAGACATGGTGGTGGGGTTTGATGTTTGTCAGGATGAGTTTCCAACAAAAATGCGCATTTCCCCTCCTGATGTGTCTGTCTGTCTCAATTTTGGAGAAGTTTCATCTCTTCCTTCCGTGTCCAAAAAGAGTGGCGCTTTTGTTTTTTTCCACAGGAGAGGATTCCTATTTCCTTCCTGGTCTGGTACAGCTGTGGCCAGTACTACCCAGCTCTACTCCTTTCTCCTCCTCACACCTCTGCAACCCTTCCTCCTCCTCCCTTCTGCTCTCTGCTGCCATTCCACAGTTAGTCCATGGCCATGACTTTATTTTACGCGTGTGCCTGCACATGTGTGCACGCACAGAAGAAAAACCTTCAGCGCTAAAAAGGAGCTACCGTCTCCTTCCTACAGCTTTCTTCTGCATGGCTTCCTTCTTTGCATAACTTAAGTGTATTTGAATTTAGATACAGATCCCGGTCGACATATATTTTGTGTGTGGTGGAACCTGGTCCAGGAGAAACATGTCATCACGTGTGCTGGTACAAATTGAGCTCAAGAGAGCCAAGTGAATGACGTTAGAGGTTACTGGTGGTTCCAGGACTTGTTGGAGGACTGCTTTTGTTGTCTGGGACACTGTGTGTTTTATTCCCCCATGTCTCTGCTCCCTTCACCTGAGGATTCCCAGAAAGGTGTGTTAAATACGTGATGAGCTTTGCGGACCGGTGGAAGGGATTAGAAGGCATAGGCCCTTCTCTGGCTGTAGCATCATTTGATTTCTTAAACAGATGAGGTGGGGAATGACCTGAAGGCCAATACTCGTGTCCTCCCCCGTGATGCTGTGTCCTGTGCATACCCAGAGCATGCACTGAATAAATCCTGTTGTGAAAGTGTCTTGTGGGGCGTGCAGTGTCTCGCTGGGGGATCTGGAGGCCGGGGACCTGCGTATTCAATCTGTAAAATGCTCTCGATGTTGTCCTTAGGTGTAATTGCTAAAAGACAACGCGGCTCCCAGGGTTGCTGAAGGGGTTGATTTTTTTGGCTTTCCAAAAGCATCCGGGTGCAACATAATGTTTTTAAGCCCATGTAAAAGCAGCAGGAAGAGGAGACTGAGGATGACGTAGGGAATATTCCCCAAGCGCCCAGCTGAGTGCAAAGCAAAAATGTGTCCCCACCAGGAATTTCTGGGGGAGAAAAGCAAGAGGAAGAGAGCTCAGAGAAAAAAAAGAAAGAAAGAAAGAGAGATCAAAACTGAGGCTGGAGTTCTTCTGGTTCCCTGTTTTGAGAGACCCAGCAGCCAGCCTCTCCCCACCCCCAAATACACACTTTTTCATGGTTGCAGCAAAGAAAGATGTTGAAGGCGAGTGTGTGTCCCCAGATCCCGTGTTTCTGCAGCATTTTCACTGCAGAATGTCACCCGGCCGCGAGCAGCGTGGGGAGAAAGGGCCGTGCGAGGCGCAAACTCGCAGCACGGGAGCGACGTTGGGGTGAGATCTTTGCTTTTTGTTTTTCCCCATCCTTCTGCCGCTGCTGCCCCGCGGCTCCGCGTTTCCCTTCTCCCTGAAACCCTGCTGCAGGAGCCCAGCAGCACCAGTTCTCTTGCAGGAAACCAGCTGCCTGCGGGGGTTTTTTTAGGTCACGGTCACGGCTGGCCCCGCTGAATGGTGACCGGCAGATGGCAGTGGGTGAGACACCGCAGAGAACTGGGCAGCTCCGAACTCGTTACGCAGAACCCTACAGAGAGTCCAGGGCTTTATTTAATCACAAGCATCAGATGTAGTTAAGAATCAGATCAAAAATAACCTCCTGCCCAGGTGGCGTGGTTGCTGTAGGCTCTTGTTGCAGGCTGAGCTCCTGCTGCTGAGCTGCTTTCGGGGAAAAAAAAGCCAGCTTTGGGTTAGGGACAGATGACAGAAATACAGCCGGAGCGGCTGCCGTCTGCCTGTTGTAGGGGATGGAGCTGGGAGAGCATTTCAGGACCCTGACTGGTTTTGCATCTGGGTGAAGGAGACTGTAGGGTTAATTCTCTAGAAACAATAAAAGGAGCAGAAAAGCATTTTTCCACCCAGCAAAATCAGGGCATTTAGTCAACACCCGATTTTTTGCAATGCTGGATCCCCCACCCTGCTGAGAGCCATTATAGAGCTGGGAGCAATGGTGCTGCTGATTAACAGCGTTAGCAGAAGCCCATCAAAATAATTGTAGAATCTGACTATTTTATCACGATTTTGGGGCTAGCGAACCTTCTAAAAACTGTTGGGTTTTGTTTTCCTTAAGGGCTTGACTTCTGGAGACCTGTAGTTGTGCAAGGACCTATTTATGGAGTTCCTTGCAACAGAAAATTCAAAACCCGAAAGCAAATCCTCTTCCCCCTCCACCCCACGACTGTGGGGCTGAGCCCTGCCAGCACGGGCATTTGGGTTGGGTTGGTTTAATCCTAAATTAGAGGGGTTTAGGGAAGGTGACCGCGTGGCAGGGGCAGGGTATGGTGTGCAGAAGAGGACGCAAAACATTCAAGGGAGATTCTTGCAGCGTTTCCACTCCATTTCTGGGGTTGGCGTGGAGGATGGATGCTCTGACATCAGGGTGACACAGCGGGCAGCTCCCTGTGGGGGGAAATAGAGCCAAGACCCTGGCAAAGATGCTGCTGGGTCCTAGCAGCCCCATAGTGTGGTGAGAGGAGGCATTTAACCATCAGCTGTGGTCAGTTGAGTTAAAATTGTGGGATTTGTGGTGTTTATAAGGCTTGGCTGCTGCATTAACCCCACCTGCTTGGTCCCTCCCCACAACCCTGGGTCCTGTTGCCCAGCAGGGAGAGGGACGTACCTGCTGCAGGTTGAGTGAGAGGTCGCTGAGCTTCGTGCTCCAGAAGCTCCCCTGAAGGTGGTGAGTCGAAAGGGCTGGGGCAAGTGTGTACACCTTCCCGGGGACCTGTGACTGGGGCCGTGCGGGGGGTAGGTCCAGCCAACTCTCCGATGTTCCCTCTGAGTACTTGGGCTGAAAGCGCTCTCATCCCGCAGTGTCCCCAGGGGTCCTGGAGGGGACCCACCTTTCTCCCTCTTGTTTCCTGGCTGTTTTTTGCTAAAAGAAGGCGTCTGCCCCCTCCTTGCCATTGCGGCCAGCGATTGCATGGCTGCCCTGCCGAGACGTGCCTGGAGTTAGCTGGGTGCCCTAAATATCCATAGTTACAAGCTCAGACAACCTGCCAACCCTCCTTCTGGGTGCAGGCTGCCCTTTCCCATATTCCAGGAAGCATTAGAGAGAGTAAATATTGTCTTGGCAGGTTTCTGAGCCCTAGCTGTGATTTATCGGAGACAAGACGATGGGTTGGCGCCTGGAAGTCCCTGTGTTCTCTTGTTGCTGGTATCAGAGTTCTAAACATGCTTATGGTGAGGACTATCCAAGGCAGAGAGAAGCCCAGCCTGCAGCCCTTGAGCTGGCCGAGGGTGAGGAAGCAGGTCAGGGCTTCGGGACAGGACTCTGGTTGGCCCAGGAAATCACCTGCCGACAGCCAAAACGGATGGTCTCAGCTGGTCGGCCAACCCAATCTGCCCCACATCCTCATCGTGTCCTGGCTGTGGCTTCCCTTTTGTGCTCAGGATTTTGGTCAAACAGAGAATTTGGTCAGTGACTCAGAGTCAAGAACACTGGCCACCCCTCCAGAGGTCTCAATTCACCAGCCAAGCTCACTTCAAGGCAGAAAAAAGACACTGTTTTTAAAAAAGTCAAAAAAAAAAGTTTATTTTCACAAGAGAATATCTCCAGCAATATTTTATTCATGGCTTCCAGCTCACACAGTTTCACTGCTTGAGATTCACTGTGTTAACATCAACGCAATGGAGGGGGGACTGAACCGGATTCATTTGGGACACGCAGGGTCAGTTCTTTTCTAGGGGATACCTCTTAAATACGAAGTGGCTATGCCACTCTGTTCCCACGCTTGTGGTGCTATTTCCATACCTTCCAAGCAATTTGTGGGTAGGAGTCCTGCCCCTTAGCAAGCAGCTAGAGGATAATAATGCATCCGAGAGGACCAAGCTGTAGTTTTGCACAGCAAGTCGCCAGGACGGCTGAACAGCCAGATTTATGGAGAGAGGGCTGCATTCCTTTGCCGCTAGACACTGCGGCATCCCCACCCACCAGCTGTTGCCCAGCCTGAGGAAGTCACATCCCTGTTTTTTGCTGGAGCTATGCCCCATGCCAAGAAGCAGAGGAGCCTTAACCAAGCTGCTTCATTCTGGGGAGTCCCATGGCCCAAGCAGTCAGGTCTGGGTCTCCCTGTGTGTTTGCTGAGGGTGAAATGTGAGGGCTCCGATTTCTTTTCGCAGCTCTCTTCCTCCCACTTCATCTGAGAAGGTGTCCTCTGCTTGCCCTCGCTCCCCGACGTCTCACATCTCCCGCGTTTCCCTGACAGTGAGATGGCAGTGATAATGGCCCGAGACGTCCTTCAGTTGTGAAGAACTGATGCAGCCCTCATCGTGTTACAGCTCCGCTCACGGTCTTGAGCCTACTTACTTTGGCACATGGCAGAGGGATAGTCCTTTCTGCTCTGAAGAAAGAGAAGAAATAACGATTCCCCATCCCCATCCCTGGACAAGTGCCAGAGCTCTGAAGCTTGCTGTCTTCTCATATGCCTGTTGTCAGATGGCAGCGCTACCTGCCTGGGAGAACCCAGAAGGATTAGGACTTGCTCCCTTTGGCTCACATCTCTTCCTTACCTGTCTGCCCTCAAGGACAGGGTGTTAGTCTGAATCGTTGGCTTATTCTATGTAAATACACAGGCGCCCTAATCTCCTCGCCGGGGTTTGCATATAAGGGAGTTAGGTTGATATGGATTATCAAATCAGAAAGAACCACCCTCTGACTCTATACCATGGGAGAGCTGGGAACTTGTCCAAAACAGAATGTACTTCCTGAGCAGGGGCCAAGCAGCCAAATCTGATCAGCTTCTGGGGCTTTGCGTCCACAGGCTGAGCTTGCTCTTGGATCTAGTTCTTAACCCAAACTTCAGAATTAGGTGCAACAAACTTAAATCACAAGCTCAGATCTATCCTCTTTGTACCAAAGTATCTGCTCCCTTCCAGACTCAAGGACAGACCAGAAAAGAACAACTCTACAACTTGAGCCCGTCTCCTGCAAAAAAAGAGTAGAGCTGAACACCAGGAACTGATGCACCAACTCATTTCATTGTTTCTCTTGCACCCATTAAACAGAGAGGTAGATTTTCTGTAAGCAGGTGGCTCCGTGCTCGTTCGACCAAGGCACAGAGCAGCCCCTGGAAGAATGCAATCCCGGATGCTACAGGAGAAGTCCCACTGAGTTGTTCAACAACATTGTGCTGTGTTTTGGGGTCCTCAGAACAGAAAGAAGTGATGCCTCAGGAGCTCTGTGGCTGAGCCAGTCCTCTGGTGGTTTTGCTGCTCTTTAAGGAAGGCAATAGACTGTATAGTTATCACCTGAAATGGGATAAAATCCCTCCCACCAAACTATACAACCTACTACCTCACCTCCACAGAGCAGTACAGAGGTCTCGCCTGATTCATGGCCGTGTCGCTGGCTTTGCATTACTTGTACCACCCGCCTCCATGCTTGGTGTAGAAACAGATGACGAGAACTGAAGACCTGACTGTCTCCTTAGGAAAGACAGTAGATTGTATAGTTAGCTCAAAGGGAGGATCGGACTCCACAACTATTCAATCTACTACCTCAGCCTCAAGGACAGCTTGGGACCATGGCAGTCTAAGGCAATGAGATGATCCTTATCCAGGCGCCGGGTGCTCCGCGGCTCCTGTGAAGAGAAATGCATGAAAATTCATCAGACTTCATGATGGTAGGGAAAAGGAGTCTCATACCCAACCTTGTCCCAGAGCTGCCTTTCCTTCTTTAAATCTACTTCAGTCCACTTGGACTATACTATATCCTTGGCAATCACACTGGCTGCAAACTTTATGCACCCAAGGGCTTACGGCAGCAGCAGCCCTCCCCTTTGAACCCGGGGCCATGCATGCAGGTAGGACGTCCCTTCTGAAACGGCAGTAACGCCAAGCAACATCCAGCCAGGCTGACCTCACCTCTTGAACACACAGCGTATCCAGAACAAACCTGCCAGACCAGATAAGAGAATCCATCAATTTAGCTGCTAGGCACTCCAGGGAATTGAGCAGATTAGAAATAACTGAGTACAAGGAAGCTTTTAGGCTGCAAATGTAATAGTATCGAGTACATCAAGGCAGATCTCATTTCCTAAACAAATGAGTGCAACATGCAGGCTTGGTGTCCCTTTAATGCTATAGCTCAGCCAGGCAATATTAGCATGGATCTGAGACAGACTGGCTTCCCCCCAAGCCCTTGGCTCACCTTCTGAGACTTTTTCATTCTCTCTACACCCAAATACAGATGCAAGGTATTAAGTTGGTAGTTTAAAAGAAACGCGTGAGGTTCTTTTGATAAAGAATTCCCCTCAAAGATTAAAGAAAGCCGTAGCAAACAGGGAGCCACCAGTAGCACATTACGGGGGCTGTGTGTGCAGCACCACAGAGACCCAGAGGAGGACTTCCCAGGAGAGCTTGGCAGGAGGGTCCCCAGCCTCCCCCAGTGTCCGCTGAGTGTTGTGGTGGGAGAGGCAGGGGCTAAGGGAGAAGTCCCCCAGGGGACAAAGGCTGCCTAATGCTTTGTGCTTCCACAGCTAACAGGCAGCAGCCCAAATAAGCGAGATTCCCAAAGGTTTGGTGAACTGTTGTAGCTGGGATCCTTGAGGTGAGAGTTTAGGATGGGCTGTGGTACAAGGCTATCTTTGCAGCAAGGTTTGGAACGTGCCCCTCTTCCTTTGCAGAGCTCTCCAGAAGTCCTTCTTACTGGCACTCAACGTGGTCCAGGTAATTCTCTTAATTTCCTTTGACAAACTCAGCCTTCACAAGGGATGACCTACTGTGCCAGGCCATCTGGCCCAAGCCTCTCCTAGTGTGACAGTGTGTAAACAACATCAAAAAATCAATGTTGCAGGACTGATTCCTATAGCATTTAAGTACGCAGCCCATCCACAGTGCCAAGTGCCTTGCATTCCAAACAGCCTTCTGACGGGAAATATTATTCTACCTGGTTTATTGGCCTAAAAAGTGATGCACGGAGGTTGCGCATCCCTCTTTAGCACACACAACACCAGCCAGAGCTTCACCGAGGTTACGATCAGGCTCAAAGGTCCATCCCGTCTGTCACAGGCCACTCTGCTTCCTCAGGGACAGAACTTTTAGTTTAAACTAAAGTGTTTCATCTTCCCAAAAATTAAGCTAGTGCTGCAGGCATCAACCAGGAGGGATCATGGTGGCAAGAAAGCCAGTGGTCGCTGCAATGGTAGAGGACTGGGGAGGTGGGTGGCCCCGATGATCATATCAGGTGATGCTTAGAGCAGAGGACGCTCATCTTCTCCAAAGACAATTGACCTGGGGGGACAATTTCTCCTGATTGCCAGTCTGATGCTTTATATCATTTTAAGCATACCAGCAAGATGTATAGGCCAGGCATTTAAAAGGTCACTCTCAAAATCACTGCAGAGAATAGGCGTTCGGGTCAATCTCAAACTGTGAGTGGGAAATTACATTAAATAACTCCTAGTTCACATAGATCTAATTATACATGGAGAGAAAAAAAAAATCCCTTCTGACTTCTATAAGTAATCCTGAAAACAGGAGATTTAATTATTATAATTGTCTTAATGAGTATAGGTTTCGGGAATACCCAGCTGCTGACTCTGCAATCCTGATCTTGCCAGGATCCGTGAAGAAAGGAGTCAAAACAGGAGGATTTAGAAATAGGATGCCTGGTAAGGATCACTAGGACCGCCCCATCCTTAGTATCACCGTCGCGCTTGTTTGTGCTATATGCGTTCCAACAAGAGCAAGCCCCTCTCCTGGATGGCTTGTGGTCTAAACCACCAAGACAAAAGATGGGGAAAGAAGGAGAAGCAGAGGCGTGACCAAAGTTGTCAAAGATCGCACAGCAAGTCCATGGAACCAGCCTTGGGAAGTCTCTGATCACACTCGTCTGGGCCAGCCTAACCGGGCTAGGACAGGTCGATAGCCACCTCTCCTGACTGTCTTTGACAGAGAGGGAAAGAGTGATGTTCCGTTCTCTGCAGGAGAATCATAGATCCTGGGAGAGGGAAGATCACACGCATACTGGATAACAGCTCAATGGTAAAACCCTCCCTGGGGTTTCACAAAGAGGCATTATGAATTAGTCATATATCCATGCAGCCACAAGATTCGTGCAAACTCCATATCTACTGAGATTCTCAACAAAAATCCCACGGCAATCACCAAAGTGAGCTGCGTTCCAGCTCTGCCCTGCTTTCCAGACACGAAGCCTTCCCTTCAAGCACATCGCTGCTGAAGCATTAGATTTACAAGTGCCTGTATGTGATGCAGCTACGCAAAATTCTGGATAAAACAGCCAACAGGGTCTGTAGGAGTCAGAAGCCCATACCCCAAAGCCTCTCACTGCCTTCTCAGTTATTTAAGCCCATTTTTTGAAGATTTTTGGATACTTGACTGCTAAGAACTGGACCTCTCTGAAAAAGGCCATTTTCCGTGCAGCCCTTAAGGTGGTGGCACTGCAATTTTCCTCTTCCAGATTCCTATGACTCCTTCAAAATTAGCCAAATTTGGTTTTTGTGAAAAAGCTGGGAAGGTCCCCGTGCTCAGCGTGTGCCACAGCACAGCCCTGCTGCCTACAGGTGCTTGGAGGGGTGAGGAAAATTGGCAGGTAAAGGATTAATATGTTCCTTCGCAGCAAGATCCTCCAGGCTGGCAAAAAAATGGCATTTCTAGTCCAGCTTTCAGGCTCGTTTTTGGGAGGCAGAGGTGACCTGCAACTGTTCTTCAGTTCGCAGGGCTCAGGGCGGCTCGTGATGACCCCAAGCTGATGTTCCCCCCCAAAAATTTTGACGCATTTGCAAACCAAAGATGCCCGAGCACGGCCAAGTCTCTGCCTTTAAAACGGGGAGGCACGGTGCCCGCCTCGGAGAGACGCTGGAAAGGCTCCGAAGCTTTGAGGAGCTGATCTGGTTTATTAAGGAGCAGTGAATGAAATGGAGGAGGGGGGAGGAGGGAGGAGGAAACCATAAAACAACAAAGTCGCTCCTTTAAAAGCAGACACTGCTTTTCAGCCTTTGTATAGCCGCGGTCCCGCGCGTCGGTGCCAAAACGTGCCGGGGACAGGCAGGGCTTCTCAATGGGAAATCAGGGCCCTGCGTCCCTGAGAGGCTTTTCAGCCTCCCGGAGGACGGGCTGGGCTGGGGCAGAAGCGGCCCTGGCCGAGGCGAAGCCTGCCGGCAGCCAGCCGGCTGCGTTGGCACAAAATGGCTGACCGTCGGCCATTTTGTTTCCTTAGCTTTGCCCGTAGGGAAGCCGGTCGTGACTTCACGTCCCTCGCCTCACCGCGTTGCTTGGAGTGGTGAAATAAAAAAAAAATATTAAAATCAAACCCGAAATAAGCAGAAACAAAAAAGAGGTGGGTAAGGTTTTCAATAGCTCCCCAACGTTGCCGAGGCGTGCATCCACATACAGCACCGCTCAGAGCCGCGCAACTCTACCGGCCGGCAGCGAGGAAACCTGCTCGGAGAAAAAGCAGCAAACGGCCCAAAAAAACATCTTGAACGCACCCGGTGCCACTGGAAAGCAAAAAAATGACATTTGCCAAACTAGCCACAAGGACAAGTTGCTTTTAACTTCTCACAGGCCAGGCGAACCTCTCGGAAAAGCAAGGCCAGCCATCTTCCCTGACACCCGATCCGGGAGTCGATATTAAAATATCAGCCTTCGAAACAGTTAATCAAAGGTACTGCAAAAAGGCGAAGGGAAATGGAAGTAAAAATATTTCAAGTTCATTCCTGCAACAGCCCCCGTGTCTCAGCAATGCTTTTCCTCCATGCTTTTTTAATGACGTATGTAGTTTTTCATATCAACATTGCCATAGCATTTGTTTATTATTAAACAATTAGCAGGTATCTTAATAAATAGCTACTCATCTGTTAGGGGTTGTCTTCAGTCTTTTCAGATGTTTATAAACATCTGGATCATCATTAACGAATCTGGCATTGTTAGTTATAATACAGGCATCTGTAACCTGCTTGTTACACAACTTATCTTTTATTAATCCTCCAATAAATCTGTTATAAAAGGTGGCCACAAACGTAACATTTTTTTCTAAACGTTCATGTATTTTCCTTGCAAATTAGCATATAATTTACACTCTCCTGAAGGAAAAAAAAATCCCAGAATTTTTGTCATTAAACTGAAACAGGCGTTATTGATATTTCATAGAGTCATTTCTCCAAAATACTAAAAATCAAGAGATAGAAGAGAAAAAAAACATCCTTTTGGCTTATGTTT
This sequence comes from Dromas ardeola, assembly GCA_013398915.1. NCBI lineage: Eukaryota > Metazoa > Chordata > Aves > Charadriiformes > Dromadidae > Dromas > Dromas ardeola. The sequence continues at coordinate 46,831 of VYZM01018434.1, forward strand.
ACCTGCTCCATACTCAGTTCTATAGGTTAGCTCAAAAATCTAAAGAAAGAAGATCCATCCCTGGCATGCTCTATAAAACTCTTCCATTAATACTGTTTTCCTTCTCGATGTTCAGTTCAAAAGCTGCTCACGAAAGGTGCACAGGTACCGTCCACCCCTAACGTAGATTTGGACCAAAACATTTAATTTGCAATGCGAACCACCCGCCCAGCGCCCACCCGTGCCGCCCCGGCGCCGGGACCACCGTCACCCCTGCAATTCTCCACGTTGTCTGTTTGTAAGCAAGCCAAGCAGATATGGAGGCAAATACCTTTCTGTGCAAGAAAAGCGATTTCCCCTCTTTCTGCTCTCCTTCCCAGCTCCTCTCTCAAAGTGTCTGCGCCTTTCCAGATGTCCGGGAAGTCCCTCAAGGAAAGGTAGGATGATCACCCCAACACCGATGCCTTATCAAAGCCCGATTCCCCCCCATGCCACTGGACAGAGAGCTGTTCCTCCGACCGGCCGTGAACGAAGAGACGTGACTACTAACTCCAAGACATCCAGGCTACCGAAGGAAATGCAGAATCACTTTAAAAAAAAAAAAAAATATCACTTTTATTTGGCGCATGTTCTGGTATTTTTGCCACGCTTCTGCGCAAAATTGTATGGTAACGCCACCAAGTTCCCTTAAACTTTCAAGGCGTGTTACTGTTGATGGCGTCTCTGTTGTGTATCGCACCTTAACGTGTGTGGGATACACAGGCTGGTGCAGTAAACAGCTTGCCACCACAGTACAGCTCCATCCTCCGAAGAAAAGCAAGGGCTTAAAAAGCCAAGACCAGCTATTTCTTTTAATATTTAAATGAAGTTTTTGTACTCCCGAGGTGAAAACTTTCAAGGCAAGAAGGCAATAAACAAAACAAAAATTCCTAAAATAAATCCTCCGGATCACATCAGCTAAATTCAGGCGCTGCCAGATCAGTGGAAAGGTCAGATCTTATATCCACCAAAAACAAGAGGACACACAACAGGTTAAAATGCTACCGTCCGGCAATGACCGGCTCTAATCATACCAAGCCGATGTGTAAAACCATCCGCCTGTCCAAAAACAAATTAGACAACAGTGCTCTCTGGTACTTTATAAATACAGAAGAAAGGAGGGCTGTTTTATTGAATATAACGAACAAACCTTTCCGTCCGGCTATACCGTGCAGCCCCGCGACTCTGCATGCACCGAGTAGCCTTACGCTGCTAATACAAAAGCTCAGTTTGGCAATTCCAGGCATTTTCAGTGCTCAACATACGCCAAAACTACCCACTCTCTGCCTCTGACTTTGGTCTCGTTCCAAAAGGTCCTTTTTTTTTTTTTCTTTTCTCTCTCTCTCTCGCTACAGCCGGTGCCACGTCGAGACGGGAGAGTTGGGCTCGAACATGGCCGCAGCCTCCAAAAAAGAGCCAAGTCCCAGCGTCCTGGCTTCTTCCCCCTTCCAGACGGAAAACAAAATGGCCATGCAGCAGCCATTTTGTTTGCTGCGGGATGGGAGGGAGAAGGGAAGGGAGGGGAGACGCAGGCCAGGCGGGAAGGATGGGGGGGGGGAGAGGGGAGGGCGTCGATTCGGCAGGAACCCAAAAGCTCCGCAGCGATGCCCGGGCGCGTCCTCCCTTCCTCCCGCCGGGGCTGAGCGGGCCCTGCCCCACCGCAGGACCCACGCGGAGGGATGGACACAGGGTCGGCTTTTCCAGCCTTCCCAGGCCGGTTGAGCTCGAGATGTCCGGCCTGAAAGGGGTTACGCTTCCTTCCCCGGGCCCGGCTGGCACCTCCGTCCTCCCTGCTGGCACGAGCAGGCTCCTGCCCAGCCACCGCCGGTACCGCAGGGCTCTGCTGGAGCTCCCGGCGGGAAACCCGACTGCGGAAACCAACCCGGTAACGCCAAACTCCTGAACTTCCCTGGGCAGGAAACGGTGTAAATAACACCCGCGGGGAGGGGGAGAGGAACCCGGAGCAGGCCAGGAGGCCTCGGGGACGGCGGCTCGGAGGCAGCATGGCCTCCACAATGTGGATCCTAACGGCATCTGCGGCGAGGAGCGAGCCGAGGTTTCCTCGCCCCGGATGAGCCTGCCTCAGAAACGGGGCCGCATGGCCGAGGCCCGCGCAGGGTCCGGGCTGGCCGGTCATGACGCCTCCCCGCTCTCAAGCACACCGGGGACAGTGCGGGTGGCTGCCCGGGACCTGCCCATAACCAGGGGACAGGTCTGTCCCTGCGAGCACGCCGAGGACGGTGCTGAGCCACACCGAGCGCTCAGCCCTGCCTGCCCAGCGACCGCCTGGCTCTCTCCAGCAGCGCAAAAGCACCTCATGAGCTCCATGGCTTTTACCTGTCTTTCTGCCCTTCCACAGATCACCACCACAAGTGCCCGGCCAGACAGCACGGCTACGGCCTGAGGGACCAGAGAAGCGTGGAGTGGAACCCCCTCGAGCCTCTTCCCCCTAGAGCACAGAGCTCCTAGTTAGCAGCCTTACTGAAGAAGCCAACAAGCTGCTGAGATGAAGCCACCACAGAGGTGAAGTCCCTTCAAGTCCTGACCAAAACCAGACAAGAGGTTTTTAGAGCGTGGCAAGCACCTCACAACCTTGTGTGACAGTAACCCTTATGGGAAGACCCTTAGGAGGACACAAATCAAACACCTCCTGGGCTTTCTGCTTCTGTAGGCAAGACAAGCGGTGAAAATCAGGACTTTCCCAGGATTTAGGATGGGTAAGAGTTCCCAGTTAAAAGCCCTGTCCCCTAAGGATGTAGGGAACTGGAAATGCCAAGACCTAGAAGAGTTTTGAAGCTGTTACAGACCTTGTAGTAAAATCCTATAAGGAAGGTTGTTAATTGGCCAAGGCACTTTGTGGCATATTCATGTGGGATAAATTGAAGCACTGAAGGCTGGACCTGCTAAGCTTTATCTAGGCAGTGGGGAGGGCCATTTCTCTGCAGAGTAATTTCGAGCAGAAACATAATGCCAACATCTTGAACTATCCTGTGAGGAAACATAAAATCTTAAGATTTTTTTTTAGTAACCACTGTTCCTCACTATTTGATCATCTCCAACTTTCTGCAAAGTAACCTAAGATCTCCAGGTGAAAGTTGTTATGGATGTATTACTTAGTAATTTGCTGTGATTGATTAGTTCCTGAAAATAAGCATCACCTGTAACACACTTTATCAAGTGCCTGCCGGTCCTAACTTCTCATATGGGCTTGGTGGGGAGCCGTATGGCCTCAGAGGTAGGTTTGTGCACTTTAGATTAACCTTGTAGTTTCGGAGATCTGAAGGTATTTGAGAAATCCAAGTCCAGTTTATTTTAATAGGATTTGGGGAAGGCAAGGCTGACTTGCAAACCCTAGCCTTTGTACTGAAAGAATATTGCATTTCTTGTGCAATGCTCTTCCAGGAAAAACATCAAGGCAGCTCACAGAATAAAGACCAAAGGGCCTTTAGCGATAGATGGAGACCAAAGATGCCTATAGCAATAGATCAAGAAATGGCCACATGCGGCATGTCAGCGTGAAGTTAGGAATGAGAAACAATTTCAGCTGCTCTGACACCAATACTCTCGTCTAGAAAAACCTTGACAAACTGAGGAACTTTATTTTTGTCCTTATTCTAAGTGAAAGCTTACAATGCACAGGGCAGGGCAAGATACAAGAGAGAGTGTTCTGCCTTTTCCAATAACAGAGCCCCTGGGTCAGATGGGCAGCACCTTCCTGCTGGGTCCTGAGGTGGAGCAACAGGGGATTAGGAACGTGCGTGGGGCTGGGATGATGAAAATATTAATAGCCCACACAAAATGGCATATAGCCCCTCAGCACTAATTGCTTATTCAATATATCTTAGTCAAATGGAGGGGGTGTACAGGGTGAAAGATGGGAATAAGAGTAAATAAGAGGGTGTGTGCACTTAGGAGGCTTATTAGCATGGAAGGGAAGGCATCTGTATCAGCAAGGGAAGGAGATTACGAACGCACAGGTTTTGTGGACCTGGGTTACTGCGAGAGCTGAGATGGTTTGTGAGAGGAGAGGGAGGTGTGAATACGATTGAAATGCTGTAGCTTTACAAAGGACAAGGGAGGAGTTGCTGAGCGGGGGGATATTTTTGTAGCCTCCAATCTGGGTCGCTGTGGGCTTAGTAAACTGGTGGAAGATGAAGACGTGGTTATGAAAGGAGTCCCTTCTACAGGACAAGCCACTTGCTCTGGGTGCTTTCTGCTTTCAGATGCTGTTGCTGTGGCCTCACCAGAGCTCTCATTCAAGGCACAGCCTTGACGTTGCTGGTCAAGCTTCCAGTGTTGTGAAGGGCTTACTGCCTGGCCAAAAGCAGCTGAAAAGCAGGAGTGAAGGACTGGTAAGGCACACGGGCCCATATTCAAGCCTCAGCAGATTCTCTTCCACAGGGAAATAATTAGTGAATGCAGGAGCTTGTCCTCGTTCTTCCACACACGTATACTTGCTGCCAAGGATTGTCATTTGATGCGAGGCAGAGCAAAGGGTGCTGTTTGATTTCAGATCAGAGTCGGGTGGGGAGGACAAGGCTCCCATTTCTGTTTGTGATCAGGGCTTGCGAGAAAGGGTCTGTGATGCTGTCACGCGTCTTGCAAGCCAAAGAACTCTATCCTTGTGCTTTAGCTCTATTTTTTTCCTACCACGTTGTAAAGCAGTGGAAATCAGCTGCCTCATCATCGTGTGTTTGAGTCTGTGGACTTCCTCAGCATCAAAGCTTCCCCTCCGGCTGTTTGCTGGAATCTCTTCAGGTCTTATCCTTCTGGTCTACTCGCATCCCAGCGAGCCCATCCAGCCACAGCCGCACCGTCATCTCTCACGTGCTCTCTACTCCCCGCGCTGGCCATTTTGCTCCTGGTTCATGAAATTTAGACGGGATGAAAATGTGAGTAAGAAGCAAAGGGATTTTATTCATTTGCTGATGAGAAAAACTTTCCTCGTGAATGGAGAGAAATGGCATTAGCTTTTTTTCCTTAGTTAGTACAAGCATGTGGGTGAATCAAATTGCCTCTTCTGCGTATTTGGATGGGTTCTTTTCTTCTCCAGGCTTGTCCAGTGGTACCTTTCCTCACCGGGCCTAAGCGCTCTCTCGGGAATCTTTAGGACTCCTCCATTTCTGTCTCAGGGGAACTACGTACGTAAGGCCGCAGCAGCAACAACAAAATCATTTGGGAAAGGAAAAAACCTAGACTTAATACAGCTGCGTTGCTGAGTTCCTGCATCCAGTCTTAGTGAGTCACTTTGCCTCTGTTTCCTCCTTTGGGAGATAGATACTCCCTACCTGGGATGCTGAGAAGGTTAATTAGTTAATATACTAATTAACCAAATGTGCTTTGAACAATGGAATGGCTTGAGGCAGTAGATCTCATGAAGGTCTAAGTCTAATGCTGGCTTTAGCAGGAGTGGGCTCCCAGTTCTTATCAGCTGGGACACCTTGCCCTCAGCCAGAGAGAAAAGAATTGAACTTGTATGCATTATTCATACTGTTGCCACAGCACATCTGAAGTACAAATGGTACATCCAAGCTCTTCCCTGCCTGCTTCTCCCACCAAGGATGACGATGCAGCTGGCTTTCTTCTCACAAACACAGCTCTGGGTCTCCAGACCAAGGAAACGGAGAAATCCAAGCTAGGGTTTTTGACACCATTGCTAGTCTTTTTGGTGCATGCCCAGCAGTCAGTTTGTGACCCACATCCCACCTTGCTCTGTAGGGCTGCAAACACCCAAGGCAGTTTCTCCTCTCTCTTCCAGAAGATGGATGGTGGTAGAGAGCGCTCTGCCTGCTAACGTGTGAGCTGGCTTCGCCTTCCGCATCGCTGGGACCCACCTCAAACTGGATTTGGAGCTGCAGCTGCAATGAATCCTGCAAGCCAAACTGTTTTAGACTTTGGCCGGGCCTGAGCTCATCCAAAGGCCATTTCATGCAGCTTCAAGCACCTTCTGTGTCTATAGAGGCAACTGAACAGTGAAGTCAACCCCGCCAGCGGAAGCTGTAACCTAGTTCTGAAAGGTTCCAACAAAGATGTAATCACCAGAGCTAATGGAGGTTGTTGGCCTTACGCAGGTGTGGATACAGCAATCCATTTACAGCCTGCACTTCTTCAGGGTGCCAAAAGTTGCCCCTTAAGAGTGAGACTGTCCCCAGGCCATCCTGTGTGAGGTGGATGGAAGAGAAATTGCCACAGTTTTGATTGCTCAGGGAACTGAGGTCGAATTTGCTTTCCAAATGTGAGACTAAATTCTCCTTCCACATCAGTTCTGCAAGCTCTGAAACTCTGCAGGTTTAGCTGGGTTCCTCCCCAGCTGGAAAAGAAAATGCAAGGCAATGTCACAGCCATTTCTTCTGTGTCACGTTTACAAAGCAAAGGCCTAATCTAAAGAAGCTGAAAATCATAATTAGGCAGGCAAGAACCTGCAGTCTGAAAAACGCAGCCCTCTTTCTAGTCTAGTCTGAGATGTGTATTGTATTAGACTCTTAAGGGCTGAGCTTTCAGAGCTGCAATTTCAGAAATGAACTGCTGCTGGAAGCAGGCCCCCTAAAATAAACAAGATTAGCAAATGTTCCCACCTCCACCAGTTCTGACAATGACACCAACAGACAGATTTTCATCACCCTTTTGGCTCAGCCCTTCTGGAACTGTGGACATATTTTCTACAGGCAGAGTTCTTTACAAAACTCCCCTTTTCCAACACAGAAACTATACAGATTCCTAATTGCAGCCAAGTTTGACCACAGATACCATAACATGGATCCATCTCTCTTCCCTCTTTGTTGATGCAAAAATGCCTTGGAGAAATAATATCAATATGTCTTTGCTAATTGATGGTGTTGTGTTGGCTTTGACCCATCAGTTGATTGGCCATCCTCAACTGTCATTTCCTAAAACCGGTATTTTTCTGCTTGTTTATCTTCCCTGGCCTTATTTGCACACAGCCACCACCCAAAAACCCTCTCTCTGTCCAGGGAGTAGGATTTATTGCCTCTGTTTCGGTAGCAGCAGAACACAGAACAATGTAGGGCCTATGCAAACAAGTACTGCTGTTTTCTTTTGCTTTTCATTTATTCCTTAGTGGTAAATCAGTGCATTCCAAAACAAACAAAAATCAGAAGATTTAGGACCCAAAGAGCAGTCCAGAGCAATATAATACAGGCTGAAGACAGGTTGCGTTTAGAAGTTAAGCAACAAGTACCCCTTGAAAGCAAATGAAATGTTTAATCTGTGTTGCATACCTCAAATTGTTTCTGGCCGGTGGTGACATTTTGGCACTCTGTGCAAATGGCAGAAGCTCAGGTGCCTGGATCACTTAAAACTACACTCAGGAGAGATCTGGGCTGGGCGTATAAGCTGCCCCGGGTAAGGACTCCTTATCTTCCGTATGTGGACGGCACTTAGTATAATGGATCCCTCAAGACACTCCAACGACCAAACGCGACACAAGTAAGAGCTAATGTAACGGCAGGTTCACACAGTTTGAGTTTACAGGACAACAGGACTGGGAATTGTAACACTTAGATTTTTGTCCTGCCTCTGGCACCAGGCTTGACCTTTCAGAAGACTCTGAAGGACCATGCAAGCTTGAGCCACTGCATTACGGAAAAGCATCAATCCACACACCAGCTCCCCCTTTGACTTCACTTCAGCCCAAGCCTGGCATTTGCAAGCCAACGCAGGGCTACCACGTGCTTTTTTGCATAGTTGGACAAGATTGCCAAGGAAAAGAAGGTGGAACGAATCCTCAGGATCCTGCACCAGCGCCTCTCAACTTCAACCAGTGCTCCTACAGGGCAGGACTGAAAGCCCAGTCCCTTCCACGACCACGTGGGGACTGTGTAACCCGTCCTCAGCATCCCACCTGATGAACAAGACTTTACAAGCCTGGCAGCCGAACATAATCCACCTTTACCTGCTTGCGGTAAAGCTGAGCTCAGATGAGCAGGCGCGTCTGGAAAGCTGAGCTTATTAGCCTACTACAAAGATCGCTTTGAACTTTTGTTCAAAGCCCTTTGGAGAAAATGCCCGCCCCCCCCTCCAAAGAAGAGGCTTTTCCCTGGGCTTGGTCATGCCGTTTGCAGCAATCATAGCCGGTTTTTGGCTGCAGCTCTCCCGGGGCTCCCTCTGGCCTGACCTACGCCGCTGAGCCGGGCGGGGAGAGGGAGCAGACGCCGTCACGGCACCCACGGCTCAGAGCAAGCCTTGTTCTCAGCCTGTCCGGAGTGGCCATGGCAGACACGGCTGAAAACAGTGCCTGGGAGGCATCTGCCTGCGACGGAGTGTGCGCTGTTGATGCGCAAGGATGAACAGATGGGTTGATTACGCAGGGAGAAATGGACACTAATCGTATCCAGATTCACCAGCTGCAGGATTTCCTCCTGAGCCCTAAAGGACAGGAAGCCCTTACCTGCTTCGTTATCCTGTCTCTGTTCATTAGCCCCTTCCCCCGCCCTGGGAACCACATCTCCGCTAATCCCCTGGGCAGGGGAGGTCCCAGACTGGAAAGCTGAGATCCAGATGGGAGCTCCCCCAGTGCTCAGGCATGGCTGGATCCAGCCTCAGGTCAGGGGCCTGTCCTGCCCCTCAGCTCCAGCACAGCCAGGCTCCACCGCCTCGAGTTTCCCTTTTCTGGGAGCTTGTTGCCGGACTCTTCTTTTGCTGCTGCCTCTCTGAACAGCCGGGAAGACTTCAGGACTAATGAGAGCAAATTGTGCAACAAAGACTGCGCTGGGGATCGACACATCGTGTGTCTGCTGAGATGCAGCCACTTCTGGGGTGGAGTCCGGTGTGCGTTGAACAGCCCATGGCTGATGGAGCCAGGGAGGGAAGGAGCTTTTGCAGACTTAGAACAGCAGAGGCGATCCCCCAGCCGGCTGCAGGACGACTGGCTGGACTGAACTGGGAGGTAACGTTGGGGACCTTATCGGTATTCTTATTCCTGGGAGACTGAAACATGCCAAGTGGTCGGGTTGCTTAACTTCTGTGCAGTGCCAGCTTGGAGAAAGGAGCGAAACCCTCCCCTAGACCCCTTTATCCGTGTCCCTTTGCGTCCATCCCAGCTCTTCAGCCACAGTGATGTGCTCCCAAGGCAGCGTGGCTGGAAGGAAGGCCCCAGACGTTCTCCCTGTGGGGCTGCTCCCAACCAGGGTGTGTGCTTCTCCCACAGCCAGGAGCCCTGGGAGCAGATGTGCAGAAGTTCAAGCTGTTGATCACGTTGGAATCAGCCCCCACCCTGACTTTCGGTGGAGTCTCCACATGAGGAGTGCAGCCTGCTTCAAAAACGTTACAACCCAAGCTCTTGTTCCGAGTCAGGCTTTTTTGGACCCTCTCCCCTTGCGTGCCCAGGGGGCCACCATTCCGAGCCTTCAGGCTTGTGTTGTCAAACTCGGTGCAAGCAAATTATCCTGCTCCCATCCTGCTGCCTGCTCGCAGCCATCCTGGCTCCACGCACCAGGATGCCACGTGCTGCCCCTGCGACCTCCGTTCCCCTCGCCAGAGCCGGTGCCCGGCAACAAGGAAGCCAAGACTGAAGGAGGGGAGAATTGCTCCCTGAATTCTTGGTGCTACTCCCAAAGCCTACCTGCCCAGACGAAGCCACTTCAGGTCCCCACGCCTTGCACTAAAACGTCAGCATGAGCCATCCCGTGGGTTCAAACCAGATGTTGAAGGTCCTGGCTCAACAGCCGTGGCTGCCCCGCAGAGCCCTTGAGCTGGGAGGAGGAGGATGAAGCACAATGCTTGTCATGATCTTGCAGGTGAGGAAAAACCTCCTGCCCGGTCCTGCATGGGCCGGGGCTGCCCTGGGACGTGCAGCCATCTCCCTTGGGCTGGTCCGCCGTCCCCAAGCCCCACCGGACGGTGACGCTGATGTGCTGTCAGCAGCCGCAAGACAGAACAGTGCTGGTGGGAATGAGGAGAGGTGCTTCCGAAACTGCCACCCCACAGCCTGGCTACGGACCTCCCAAAACCACAGGGTGTTACATATGGGGCGATTTTTGGTCGTCATCATCGCAACAATATAAGACCTACCGCTAAGTCCCCACAGACCTCACTTTAAGCAGCGTGTTGGTCGTACCCTGTGCTGGGCGGCTACTTCTCTTATATTTTCTGCAGCCAGGATGATCTTGTGAGCAACCTTAGCATGCCAAACCCAGCGTGCATTAGCCCCGCGTATCTCACGGGCTTTCCAACCGCAAATCCAGACAGCACAGCTCAGTGCCCATGAGCAACCCTACAATAACAAACCGGCCGCCTCGCTTTGTCCTCCCAGACCTCACCTTTTGCAGCAGCCAAGTAACATCAAAGCTAAACAGTAGCCATGAGCAACTCCACAATAACAAACTAGTACTACAGAAAAAAGCGGAGGGAAATTAGGGAATGAAAGAGGTGGCAGAGAGAGAGGAAAAAAGCTTGCAGGAAGGAAAATAAACGATATTGATTCTTCCGAGGACCAGTTGTGGGATGGTACGAAGGGTGAATCAGCTCTGGGTACCTCTGGATACTGTACGTTCCCCATAGTGCATGAAACTGCCAGCATCAGCTCTCCGTTGGATGTGTTTCTACAAGGATCCCATTAAACTTGTGCCCCCAAATCCATTGGAACAATGAGTGGAAAGGCTGAGGATGGAGCCCACAAAGGCCAAAGTCAGTCTCCCTGCCTTTACCCCCTCTTTCCCCACCAGAAGCGGTCACTGGAGCAGTGAAGCTGACTGCATGGATGGTCCAGCACGGGGGAAGCTGGTCCCCTCAGGGCTGGCCTGTGGAGACACAGAGCACAGCGTTTTCTGCAACTGTAAATCAGGCACTTTTCACCAATGCAAGTTTTGCTCCTAGTTTAAAAAAAAA
>VYZM01018434.1:64446-77189 GCA_013398915.1 Dromas ardeola
TTATTTATTTTTTAATATTTTTTTTTTTCTTATTTAAAGAACAATTTGCCTACACGGAGCTCGGCGCTGCGGGAGAACAGCGCAAACAGCCTTATCGAGGGCAGCCGCGCCGCGGGGGCACTTCCTCGTGCGCGGCCGCGAGACGGGGCCCCTCCATCGCTGCCGGGGCTTGCGAGGGGGGACAGGCACCCTGCCCTTCCCCTGCCCAGACACCAGGGTGAAGGGCACCGGGCAGCCGTCCAGGAGAGCTCTCTTCTCGGGGAGAGCAGCACGGCCGGGCAGGGGTTTGGTTTTCATTGCAGGGTCTTCAGCAGGGGGACAGGGAAGGAGGATGCGATCGGTCCGAGCTCAGCCGCGCTTTCCCTGGGCACAAGGGCTCCACCAGCACCTTGTTGCTCCCCAAACGCTGCCAGCCCCAAGCAGCCTGGCCCCGCGGAGAGGCAGGGCAGCCTTGACCCGAGTTTCCCTCTCCCAGCTGCGGTGGCTGCCTCCCTTCTCCCCCCGGCAGCCGGGAGCAGACGAGGCCAAAGTCCCAGCAATCTCTGTTTTCCACTGAGGGCTGATAAACCGCGCGGGCGCCGCACGGCAGCAATCTCCACCCGTTTTTGTGCAGGAGAGAGTCAATATTTAAACCCAGGTTTGTTTCCTGGGCAGACAGGGGAGCACTGGGGCTGCGCGGGGGGAGAAATCCCCAGCTCCATCCCGGGCAGCAGACCCAAACCTCCTCCTACACCCATCCATTTGTTCTCCCGACTGCAGGTTTCGGACCCCCCCATCCCCATCAGCTGTGCTAAACCAGCACCAGCTGCGGGGGCCAAGCACCCGCTAACGAACAGGGCAGTAATTAAGGGAGGGGGCTGTCTAGCTAGAGTTTGGGTTATCTCCTTGCCTGTTGCTGGTGCAGACACTGTCCTCATGGTGGGACACCTCAAATGAAGCATGGGATGAGAACCAGGATTAGGAACAGGCGGAGGGTAAGGAAATATTTAATCATCCTATGAACGGCAGCCCCTGCTTCAAGGTAAGGCAGTGCCTTGAAACCTGGTTTTCATTTAAATTGAACAAAACCTATGTTCGGGTGTTGTGTTTCCAGCAAAGCTTGTGGGTCCCAGTGAACCGGTAGGAATCGCAGGCAGGATGCCTGCTCTGGGGCAGATTTAGGTAAATTCTTTAAAGGAAATAGCACTTTTCCTTGCAGCAGCTGCAGCCAGACTGTGCGTGGGGTGCAGGAGGTTTTACAGGCGTGTGACCAGCAGAAGGTGGCCTTAATTTTGAGAGTTAAAGGCGCACGTTCCTGAGCAGGCGGTGTGTGATCCGGGAGATGCAGTGCCCAGCGTTGGGGCAGGCAAGAAACCAGCTTAAAAGGCCGGTGGGGAAGGAAGGACCCCGTGAGCCGTGCAGGGGAGGATGGAGCAGCCAAGCCGACCTGAGGGGTCTGACAGCAGCAAAGGCTCTCCACCATCCCTTCCAGAATTGCTCAGGTCCATTTTAACTCCAAATACCTGCTTTCATGTATGTTGTTTCGAGCAGCCAAGCCCACTGCTGCCTCCACCCTTGCTCCAGGTGTTCCCAGTTGGCTCAGCCTAAACCTGCCGACCTTCTACGGAGCTGAGGAAGATCAGAGGGAGTTGGAGTTTGCAGCAGCTGGTTTAGCCCTGGCTTTGGGGAAGAAACCAAAGGAAATGCCTGACTTAAACTGAAACCCTCCCTGAGTGCGGGAGCCTGTTATGCAAAAAAAAATTAACACTTTTTAACAAAAGAAACACCCAAGAGTTGTTGTTTTATAGCTGTATTTTTGGAGCATAGTTAAATCCTCTTTGAAATAATCTCTGGTGTTAGGGAACAGGGCCATGCATTATTTAACTTCTGTTACCGTAACACAAACCGTACGGGAGGAAGGGAGGACAGAGAGGAGCAACTTCACGACACCGAAGGGAGCTGGGTGGGAACCACCGGTCCCAGCGTGTACCAGCACTGTCCCGCAAGCCCTGGCTGGGAGGTGTGAATCGAACCCGCCTGATGGAGGAAAACCCCTGTGCGATGGCAGGTCGGGGTCCCCAGAGGACCAGGATGGGCTGTGACCCCAACTGCTGCTGCTGCAGCACACGGGAACCTGCTCAAGGACCCCAAAAACCTCTTCCCAGGGAGTGCAGCGACATCTCTGTGCAAAAGACTGCTTCGTGGGGGAACCGAAGTGGGGGAAATCTGCCTGTCTGCCCGCTGCAACAGCACAGACTGGTGCAAAAAAACCTCTTATCTGGTGAGCTGAGGATAAATCCTGCCCTGCTGCCACCGGTGAGCTCCGCTACGCGAGGGCCAGCCGTGCTCCCGTGTGCATGAGGAGCTCCTGAACCCGATGCCTCACAAGCCTTTGGCGAGTTTAAGGTTTATTCCTCTACTCCAGACAGCCAAGGACCGAGTGCCCCTCCTGCAACCGAACCCTTCTGTGTGTAGTTATCAGCAGGACGCTGCCACGCAGCAGCCCACCACCGCAGCACGCAGCTCCGTGTCCATCAGTGAAGCCCCTGCTTGTGGTCCTGTGGCTCGGAGATGCTCATGGGATGCAGCCGGGCTGGTCCAACCCAGGACCCATCTCCCCTGAGACCTGTGTACAGGCTGCCCGCCCAGGTTACACCCAGCAGCTGTCGGGTGTATCCTAAATACAGCCCATCCTGCGGCAAAAAGCCTTCCCAAAGCAGCTACCATCTGCAGCGCACGCCCCTCCCCGAGCGCTCGCTCCATGTCCAAGTCCCAGTGCTGCCCTGGAGCCGAGCCGTACCGGTCTCTTTGGGACTGCGCTGCTCTTTGTAGTGAGACCATTTCCCTTTTCTGTTTTCATATTATAATTTCCTCTTCAGGCCCAGAGGAGGTGGGGTGCTCCCTAGTGTTCAGGTACCCTCAAAACCTTAAATATGGGTGGCAGGGTTGATCTCGCCTGGGTTGAGCTACCTGTCACACGAATGTTTGCCCTCTCCAGAAGAGAAGAGGCTGGAGCTGGCATAGCCTTCCCAGCACGGCGACCTTCATCTCTTGCTGCTTCTCAGCTCAGGCAGGACGAAGCCGTCTTTTGTCCCTGCATCTCAGGGCTGGCTCGTTTAGTACCTGGGCATTTTCTGGTTGCCCAACTTCCCCAGTGACTCCAGAGCCACAGCCTGGACCAAACAGACAACTCCCTCCTGCACTCTCTGCTACACATCCTGGTCGAGACAGCCATGAGGATGGGGCTTTGGTCCAGCTGGAGCCTGAAGCTAGATCTCCAGAAGCCAACTTCTTGCTGGAGAGGAGGTGTCTTGTTCTGGCACCACGGACTTCGGATCGAAAAGAAAAAATATACATGTATCGAAACAAGCCTGGGGTTTCTTGAGGAGTCCACGTTCATCACCTCTCCCTGTGAGCTGGGGCGGGGGGGGGTCAGTCGATGGGGAAGCAGGCGGCCGGCACAGGCGCTCTGCGGAAGAGCAGGCTGGAGCCGCGGAAGAGCTGCCCCTGCGGAGGAGAGAGCAGAGGGTCAGGGCAGCCGTGCTGAGACCCGGCCAAGGAACTGCAGCAGGGACCGACCCGCGCCCACCGCAGGGCTGCGAGGTCTGAGCACCCCGGAGGAGAAATCGGGGTTTCAGCCCTGTGAGTGCTGGGGCTGGGCATTTCCCCCAGGGATGACTGATGGAGAAGGGCAGAGCCATCTCACGTCGCTGTGCACAATGCATTTGACAAAAGTCTGCAGGCTGCAAGCTCAGGCTGTGTAATGGGCAGACCAGTACTGTCATGCCTGGTACCAGTGCCAAAACTGGAGGGATGGAAATGGGTTACTGAGCACATCGAGGATGCAGCACGGGCACTTCTTGGGCAGCGCTGGAGACCTCGGGAAGGAGCAGATGGAACCCAAAGCTCTGGTGTGCCCTGCTCCCTCACCTGAGCACTGAGATACCTCCAGCAATGGATCCAGGACGTAAACGCAGGAGCGTAGGGAGGGAGGCCGGCACGCAACCTGTATGGCAATGAGAAAGAGCTGAGACGGTCTGTATAGACATCACATTATCCAGACAGGTAATACAAGAGCAGCAAGAAGCGTAAGCGAGGACACAGAAACAGTGTCCACACTGGGCTGAAGGCCAAATGACCAGCTCATTATTTACAATGCAACAGATCGTGTAATTTAATTACCCCTGGAGCGTACAAACAAGGAGCGTTACCTGGATACACCGAGTCCAGGACCATACACTGTATCTACACCCCCAAGAGCCAGCAGATATCAAGACATTACACCAGCTTGGATCCAGTCCCCTTCCCACCAGCACAAACTCAGACGATTTCTTGTAGTGATGGGACTGGGAAAGCCAGCTTGGTCCTGCTCCTGTCTGTACCCACCGCTGCATTAAGAGCTTTGCTTTCCCTTGGGCTGCTCCCCGGAGCCAGCACGGTCCCTCTCATCCCTTCTGCCTCCGGTCACATTCAGATCAGACCACACCACCGTGACTCTCCCTATTTCTCTCCACGAGCTTTTATGCTGCTCTTGTCTGTGCCCTCTGATGTAAAATTATAAGCAACCTGGGAGAGAAAACGAGCCAGCTCTGCGAGGTGCCATATAGTTTACGGTTCTGTATGAAAGCTTTACGATCGTTAGCAGAGGATTCAGACAACAAGGGGCTGGAAGAAAGGAAGGGAAAGCCTTAGATCTTGGTGTGACGGACATACCCACAGTTGTTCACTGCCATGAGATCTCCCACCAGAAGGAATGGGTAGGTCAGCATGCTCACAGCGATCTGAAAGCACAGAAAACCAGTAGCCTCTCTAATGTTCATCATGTCAAAAAAACAGCTAGTCCCAGCTTTTGCACTTTAACAAAGATATCCTCATCGTTGGATACAAAGTACAGACCAGCCTTTGTCCCCAGACCGTGAGCTGTCACCCCCCCAGCATCAGGAAGAGGAGAAATGACATGGCAGTTGCCTACGTACCCCCATCACGAATTTTGTGTAGCTCCGGATCACCGATGCCTGGCTGAACTGGAAAGAGAAACCAAAGGGGTTGTGGAGGAGGTGGATGACACCAGGCTGTCACTGTCACTACCCGACACCCCTCGGAGCCTGAGATGATGGGTGCGGGGCAGGGGAAGAAGGCAGAAAGCAGCGGTAACCACACAGCACCCCAGCTGAGGATCAGGGAGGACATTTGCTATCAAACCTCAACCCCTAAACTGCAGCAGAAACACAGCCCAGAGCAGATGCTGCATCTTTAGCACTTTTACAGAAACAGACACTAATTTGGATAAATTAGCCATTAATTCCTTCCAACTGCAGGTGCTTGGTACAGGTCCCCCCCAAACCCTCCACTGAGCACTTCCACTCACGTTATCGTCCACCGCGTAGGTGTTGATGAAGTGAGCCAAGAGGTTGCAGCACCAGAGGAAGATGACATCCCCCAGGATGTGAGGGACTAAACCGCTGCAATGGCAAAAAGAGGAGTGTGAGGTGCAGAAGGGTCCCAGTGCCACCTTCCGAGGTGCCCAGCCCTCCCTCCACCAGCACGGAGGAACCCCATTTCCCCAAAATGCACCTTTACTTGGGCAGGAATTGAAGGGAAAAGGGGAAAATTTCAGGGAAGAGCTTGCCTGGTCTTCAAACATGGTTCTACGTGTGCTGGCAGCTGCTCTGGCCGGGGGATGATCTGGAGTAGGAAGTTTGGGATCTGTCGTGTGGGCACGACTCAGCCAAGTCCCCTTGTTCTACCCCAAACCCCGCTTTGGCCCAACTCCGGCTCTGACACCCACCAAGACGCAGATGAAAGGGGTTTCCGTTAAGCTCATTTTGCAGGCGCTCTTCAGGATGCAGAATGAGAAGTTCATCTCTTTGTGGAATCTCCCTCCTTTTAGAAGTTACAATGAGGGGGGTTGTTCCTGCAAAGCCTGCACTACTGCCAAGTGGGATGAACTGGGAGCAGCACTCCAGTCCCTGATTCTCCCCATCCCTGCTGCCACCTGAGAGCACGGGGACATGAGGCGATGCGCTGCTTAGGCTTATGGCTCTCATTGACACGTGGGCCAGAGCTTCCAGCAGCACAAACACCCCCCAGCTTCCACAGCTAATGGCACTAAAACATTAAAAAAACGTTTCGGAGGGTTTTTCCAGTTTGTCAGAGCTCCGGCAGCATCTGTTGCAGCAGCGCAAGCATCGAGCGCAGGGCTTCCTGCTTTGGCTGTGCAGTCGTTCCACTGCAAAAGGATCCAGGTGTGTGTCAAACCTGCCAGTTTCACCAGCAAATGTGTTCAGCCAGTTCTGAAAATGAGCCTGTGGAGGGCCCCAGGACTGTTTGCTGGGCTGGGAAGAGCCACCTCCAAGCACATGAGTCCGAGCCGATGGTTTCTTCCCAAACTCAACGCTGCCTCATTGGAGCAGGGCACCAGTTTTCTCTCCTGCTGTGGTCAATGCAGCAGCAGAATGGCAGTTGGGACTCTGATTCAGGCTGTTTCGCTTGCTTGGTGTTAGGGTTTATACTTTTTGGAGACAACCCACGTATTGTCAAGGCTCTGGAGATGCAGCCGAGGTCTCAGGGGCTGGGAACAGCAGAAGTCTTCAACAGAAGATCTGCCGGCTTTAAAAGATGTGATACATGAGAGCAACGGACAGGATAAAGAAATCAAAGCTCTCTGGTCCCAAAGAGATGGTCTGCTTTGCGTTTAGCATTCAGTCTTTGTAAAAAATCCTTTCTCTAACACAAAGTCAAGGCTGAGCAGACTTCTGAGCTGCTGCAGATGCAACAGGGGCTTAATAAGGACCAGAAAGAGAGGGCTGGGCCACGGCAGCTGTGTATGTAAAACCTCACCCATCTATCGATAGAGAATCAGATCACTTGTTCTATTTGCAATAAGGATCCCACCCCTCTCTTTCCTCCATCATCAAAGTAACGACAGATGCTGAGCCTGAGTTTGCGGGATGACTGGAGACCAGGGGTCTGAAAGAGCTGCAGAAAGGGACTAAAAAACCCAACTTCACTTGTGTTACAGTTCTCGCGCCCGGCCAGATGTCCAAGGAGATCCGGACTAGGAATATTTTTAGAAGATGACAAGTCATTAAAAGCTGACCCAGCAGCAGGCAGCTGTTGAAGCCTGTGATTATGGTGATGGTACCCAGCAGGAGAAACCCCAGTGCCAGGCAGGGCTGGGACAAGCCATCTTCGAGGTGACCGCACACAGCAGTCTCGGAGCCCCAGGAACATCTTTCTGGCCTGCTGGCAGGCAGGAGAGTGCTGCAGATACGAGGGGAAGCAAGGTAAGTCCATCCCCTGAAATGCCTTTATCTCTAGAGGCACACATCCAGAGCGAGCGTGTGCTGCTGCTATTGCTGCGTAGAGGTTATAAGGCCATGAGAAATAAGAGCATCGCAGTGATTTTAAGGGAGTGGACGTGTTTGGATTGCGTTAGGAGGGCAGAAAAGCAGCAGTTTGGTCCTACAGATGCAATCTGCGTTCCGCTCACGGCAGTGCGATTTCCTAGCGGGGTCGTACGAGCACGTATAACTTCAGAGCCCTCCTGAGACATTTTGGGTTGTGTTAAAGCCTTTCCTGTGAACTATTAAGTTTAATTAGGCTACCAACAGTGTTTATTTTATGTGGAGGAAGGGAATGCGGCGGCTCCTTTCACGTTATTTCCTCGGGAGGTGGAGGAGAGGGAGGATTGCTGGGCAGCATGCCTCAGCCGTGCCCCACGCACAGGGAACATCCCCGAGGAACCTGTATTTAATGGAGGAGATCTGGGGCTGCCCAGCTCAGCAGAGAAGCTGTGGGCTGCAAAAGGAAGATGCAGCAACACTCGATTGACAGGGTCTCTGCAGACCCCTGGCCCTTTCCCCTTGGGAAAGGACACGGAGAGACCCCCTGCACTTGCTCGCCTCTTCTGCTGCGTTCATGTTTCATCTGGAGGCCTAAATTTTCTGACTGCAGAGCGAAAGGCATCAGGCCTGAAAGCCCCTCCTGAAATTTCGGAGATGCCTTTACTGTTTTTTAACGTAATAAAGCAAGTTATCCCTGCACCGGGAGCGGAGGCAGCAGGTGGTTCTGCTTTTATGTAGATGTGAAAAAAAAGGCAAGTGTTAATTAAGGGTTCAAGCAAAAAAGGTGTCCGCTCGACTTCCACTTCAGCGACGCCATCAATTCACCATGCTTCGTAAGTGGCTGGAAGCGCCTTTCAGCTCTTTCTGGTCCAGGCAGCAATGTCGCTGAGCCGGGCAGCATCACACTCCCACCATACAGGCAAACCTGCTGCCAGCACCAACCACCTGCTCATTACAAGCACCCACGGTGCTCTTCAGAGGAATGTGCTTCTTATCCAGGCCCTGGCTTTTATTTCAACAAGGGGTCTCATTGTGGCACTTGATCTTGGTGCCTGTTGCACAAACAAATGCTTTAAATGGCCCTTCACTGAAACACAAAGAAGCACCAGGGGAAAAAAGAAAGGTAAGAAAAAAATACAGAGTTTTCTCTGGGCTCTGAAGGTTTGACTGAAGATAAGATCTGGGGCAAACTTAATGGTCAAACTGGAGCGCTGTCAAAGGCACAGATTTAATCTGTGCTCATGGGAGCGATGTGAGAGTCCCACGGTCAGACAAGGTTTCAGATGGGGGGGCGCTCCGCGCGACTCTGAGGTTGGCAGAGCGGCCAGGAGAGCCATCGGCACCTTCGGACTATGGGAGAAAGTACCTAAGCAACAACTCACGTACACGAAGAATCCCAGGATCCCTTCTTCCTTAAATATCCTGCCGATGGCGCTGAACACACCGCTGCCAAGAAAGGAAAAGAGCTACAAGCTTGCAGGGATTGCCATGTCTCTGTCCCGTACAGCTTCACGTGCACTCTGCAGCCACAGCAGTGTCCCCCCCCAAGCCACCCTGCCAGCAATGCAGCGGCCAGCTCTGTTCCGTTCCTTCTCCTCAGCCCCTTAAGGAGGGTCATGTCTGCAATAACGCCTGGGCCAAGACTCAGCTCGCTGACAGCTGTTTAAATGCCGAAGCCAGAAGAGCTCTACTTGGCTTTGTGTGAGTGGATACACATGCCGCAACAACGGCACGTAACATGCTTTGATTAGGCTGATTTTCAACCCGAGGGCCCTGTCCTGCCTCGAGGAGCTCACACTGGAAGTTGTGGGCTAGCTGCAATTGTGTCGAGCATGCTTTCAGGTGGCTGCATGTGTAGGTTTGTCCTGCAGAGAGGCAGGTATTACTGAAAAAGGCTTGGAAAAATCTTGCAGACTAGCAGGGCTGCACCAGCACTTCATATTACCTACTCCGCCTCCCTGCTGACTTCCCTTTCTATTAACACCTAAAGCAAAAAGGCAGGAGACTCACTGTGTGATCAGCAAGGCGCGTTACAGCCACCAAAATCCCCACAGGCACAAGGCAGGACAGAGGCACGCCAGGAACAGAGCAAAGCCTCCCCACATCCCTTCACCCCCAACTCATCCACCCTCTAACCACGGCTCAGATTCACTTTTTGGTCTCCCAAACCTCCTGGGTTGCCGTATCCCACACTGCATGGGGCACCACTGGCTCCTGGACTCGTGCTTCTCTGTGCCCAAACCCTTCAGAGCTGCAGCTGCTCACCTGTATTTGACTTCCCGGCCTACGAACTGGACCATGCAGCGCATAGAGATCACTAGGAGGAAAGAAACATAGGGCTCATAAAGCAACAAATCCAGTTTGGGTTGCAATGGACATGAAGGAAAATGCAACCTGACCCTTCTGCCCTCCCTTCCCTCACCTCGCATCGCCTCCAGCTCCTCTCGGTGGTCCTCATCACTGCAAGACTCATTAGAAACTAGAGCTCTCCCTTAAGAGATGGGAAGGATTTTTGGCCCTCACCCCAATGGGATCTCGAGGACAAGCTCCTGGATGAATGGGAAGAGAGCACCTCACCGCTGAGCTGGGGAAGTCCCTGAAGGCCAACCCAAGCGTCAGCCTGCCCAAGCGACCGCTCGAGACCTGCATCTGTTCTGTGGTTTTGTACAAAGCCACTTCTGATAGAGCAGTACATCGAGTAAACAGGGTTTTGGGGTGATCCCCAGGCAGAGCAGGACTCCTCACTCTGGAGAGGGCTGCCAGGCAGAGGGACAGGACTCACCGTGCAGCGGATGTGAGACAACCCGGGACACGCACTGCATCATCATCTCGTGAGATGTCTGGGAAGGGGGGGAAAAAAACCACACCTGAATGAAAATCTGCACTGCTCCACCTGCACAGATCAGGCCCTTTCCCTTAGTGTAGTGAAACCTGTTCTAGGTCCCTCTTTTGAAATCTGTTGTTCAGGATAAACCTCTATTTCTACAAAATATTTCACAGCTGGACTCAGAGTGGCTACTAAATACCACGGCCTTTTCACCCAGAGTTTTCTCTCCAAGTAATTTCACCCTCAGCCCACAATTTAAGCTTCCTTTGCTCTCCAGGCACACCCCCAATGCGATCTTCCCAATCACTCCTTAACACGCAATATCCACTCCTCACCTCTTTTACCACTTTCCTAAGGGAGGTCTTCACATCATCCTTGTTAGAAACGTGCTCCATGTCTTCCAGTGGAAAGGCCTGAGTGGGGAGAGAAGAAACATACGGTCAAAACTGATGGAGATGCTGACCCACAAACCCTTGATGTCTGAGGACAGGAGGAAACCACAAGCAGTTGCGCTCTAGATGGAAGGAGAAGAAAAACAGGCAAGAAGGAAGGAGGGAAAGCAAAACAGGGAAGAGAGGGGTCACGAAACTGCTTACAAAAGGCAAGCGGTTGTTCAAATTAAATAAATATTGTCTAGAAAATAAGTTTTGGGGATAGGGGCGCTGTTCTCCTGTCCTGGAGGACTATTCAAAGCCCTTAGGAGATGAAGAGGGATGTGAGTTTTATTCCTTCACGCACAGTCGCGGCTGG
Organism: Dromas ardeola; assembly: GCA_013398915.1. Taxonomy (NCBI): domain Eukaryota; kingdom Metazoa; phylum Chordata; class Aves; order Charadriiformes; family Dromadidae; genus Dromas; species Dromas ardeola. The sequence goes on from VYZM01018434.1 coordinate 75,349, forward strand.
GTACATGCAGGCTCCCTGGCTCTGCTGCAGTAGCACGGACGGACCCTGCAAGCTGATTTACGGAGAGAGAAGCCGATCTTTACCTTCTTCACACTCCCCCTGGTGATGGTTGATAAAGTGCTTGAGATGAGGCGAGGAGTAAGACCGCGGAAGAGGCCTCTTTTCCCATCCACTTCCACAATGTGTCTGGCTGGGTAAGAAAACATCAGGCTGCCGTCAGTCGGGAACCGGCCAACTCATGGAGAGCACCCCAAACACCTCCGGCGTTCAGCCGAAACCGCACCGGAGCTCAGCACAGCACGGCAACCGCTCTGCGGTCCCACCGTAAGTGATTTATTGTAACAGTCCTAAATAAATTTCATATAGGATGCAAAGAATTCCTAAGTATTCCCTGTCCTATCTGTCTAAACTGGAACGATAGCTCCAGTATTTTGGGCTACTTGATTGTTTTGCTCACCCGAAAGGGCTACAAGGCAGTTTGGAGTGAATCGGGGTAGGGAGGGATGATCTCATGTGTTGTGTGGTGTCACCTCCTCCCTCTGCCCTGAGGGGCCAGACTAAGGGTTAAAATGGATCTCGCAATGGTTCCTGACCACCACCTTCTCTCAGGCAAGCTTCCTCAAGTCTCCAGCCAAAAAACAAGCCAACAGATCCAATTTCTCCCTGATGTGACAAGGTGGAATAGGACCCACCACGTGTTTGTGGGTACCAATTGCTCCTGCCCCCACCCTCTGCTGTCCCAACCGAAGCCAGGAAGGCTCTGCACATCTCCATCAGCCAACGCTGTAAATCTATTCAGAAAATGCATCTTCCAAAGGGCAGCACCGGAACGTTTCCAGCCCTGGGTGTCCCAGGATGGGTTTGCAGTGCTTACGTACTGCTCCTGCGCTGGGTGTCCCCACCCCACGGGTACTGCTGTCCCATTTTGGGGTCGGTCCAACTCGCCTTTCAGGACTGTGCGCTCCCCTTCCCCACAGCAAACCTGCTGTGAAATCAACCCCCAAGGTCATGGAGCGTTCAGCCACCTCTCCACCCACAAAGAGAGAAAAACTGTACTTTATTTTCCTTCTGAACATATTACCTTCCCTTTTCTTGGTGTTTCTGTCCCTTTAGGGCTCCATCTACAATACAAATGAGCAGGGCAGGGGGCTGAGTTATTGCAGGGCTGTTTGGTAGCGAGGAAAAGCGCTTTGCTGTCCCTAACACATGCAAAACCCTGCACCAACAAACCTAGGCCACCTAAACCCCGACCGCCCCCTCTGCTACGGTGCAAACCCTGAGCAACCTGCCAGCACCAACACTAAGGCCACCACCTCCTTGTCCTCAACAACAGGTGGGTAAATGTGACGGCTTTGTGACTAGTTGTAGCGGTTTATGTCTCATTGGAGCCTCAGGATGATGCCAAGGGGAGGCAGGAGTGCTGCTGGAGGTCGGCTCGGACGGCCTGGCGGCTCCCAGCCCCGTTTTTGGGCAGGATGTCGCGCTGGCAGGGAGGGACGTTCGCTCACCGTAGGTGAAGAAGCCGGGCAGGTACAGGACTTTCCTCCCCAGCACGTTTCTTCCAACGGTTGGAGGTAGTGGCTCGTGCCCGACCTGCAAGAAAAACCCTGTGAGGAGGTCCCTGTCCCAGCGTTCCCGAAGCCCCCGAGGTCTTGATCCTGGCGTCTATGAGCTGCCGAAGGGCCATGAGCTGTCACCCTCAAACACAGGGGGGTGCCATGACATGGGGTCCCCAAAGTACACGGGGTCCTCAACCCTCCCATTTTATGGGGCTCCCTGTTAGAGGGGTTCTCCAGATGCCCATTCTACAGAGGTTTCCTGTCCCACATTATATAGGAGCA
>VYZM01018434.1:78326-91749 GCA_013398915.1 Dromas ardeola
CCCTCGTCCCATGGCTCCCCTCCCTGATCCAGAGTCCCTCCCCAGCTTTCCTGGAGCCCCTTGAGGGACTGGAAGGGGCTGGAAGGTCTCCCCGGAGCCTTCTCTTCTCCAGGCTGAACCCCCCCAGCTCTCCCAGCCTGTCCTCACAGCAGAGGGGCTCCAGCCCTCCCAGCATCTCCGGGGCCTCCTCTGGCCCCGCTCCAACAGCTCCGTCTCCTTCTGCTGTTGGTGCCCCAGCGCTGGAGGCAGCACTGCAGGGGGGTCTCACAGAGCGGAGCAGAGGGGCACAATCCCCCCCCGGCCCTGCTGCCCACGCTGCTGGGGATGCAGCCCAGGCTGCGGGGGGGTTTCTGGGCCACCAGCGCACGTTGCCGGGGCGTGTGGAGCTTCTCCTCCACCAACACCCCCAAGTCCTTCTCCTGGGGGCTGCTCTCCAGCCATTCTCCGCCCAGCCTGGATTGGTCTTTAAGGTCCCTTCCAACCATTGTGTGATTCTATGACTCGTGCACAGCCCCTGAGGGCCACCCCAGGGCTCCAACAGGTGGTGGGACACAGCCCACCCCATTCAGCAGGTCAGGCCTCCTGCCCAGCTTGTCCCCTTGCACCATCCCTGCTGCTGCTCTGGGCTTGGTTATGCCACCAGTCTGGGCCACACAGCAAGGTCCCCCCCAGGCTAAACAAATTCCCAGGTTTTTTTCAGCGTTTCTCCTACTTGCAACCTGCTGTGCTTCCTCTTTCCTTTTCCTTTTGAGGCCAACACAGAGACAAGCTCTCTTACCACAGTAAGAAGGACAGCAGATAGTCTTCGCCTTGTGCAAACCCACTTCCCTGAACAACATCGTGGGTCCCAGAAACACCTTGAAGCAGAGAGGGGGAGAGAAGAAGGGAGCCGCAGCCATCAGCACCCTGCAACTCCTTCACACCTGGGACCTGCTCCCAGCTGGTGCCATGGAGGGAGAGGCCAATAATCAACGGAGAGTGTTGAACCTGGTGGCTGTGTTTGAAGAGCACTGGTAAGGAAGGAGTATCCTGGGGGCTACGGGTGCATTAGGGCTCCCCATCGTTTTGGAAGGAAGAAGCCCACTGTGGAGGTGGTTTGGAGGCTGTGGAGAAGCTGGCTAGGGGATTTGCTGTTCATTAGCACTCAGATCTTCTTCCTGCTGCTGCAGGTCATGGACAGAAGACTGAAAACCTCAGTAGGATGTGACTGACTTTGCTGGAGGTTTCTGTGCCTGGCCCAGGGTTAGGTTGTGGCACGCTTGTTCCCTCTGTGCTCAGCACCTTTGCAGTCAGCCTGGCTGGTGAATGCTTTTTCCCCTGCTGCGGGGGAAAAAGGATTTTGGTTGCAAATACGTTAGCAGGGATCTTCACTGGGAATTAACTGCTTGAGCGTCTGGGAGGATCCGAGCCTCAGGCACCAGCCTCAGACTATCCAGTTATTTTAAGCGATGTGGCTCCTAGGAAGGGGAAGAGAAAGTGTTGTGTGAAGGGGGAGAGCAAGTTTCTTTTGAGCAGCACGGCAGTCCCATAAAACAGCACCTTCTCTTGGAGCATGAGCTGGGACCCGCAAAGAATGTGTGTCAGAGTCAGAGTGAGGGAATCTGCCTTGCCCTTGGTGTAGAAGTAATTCTGAGGCTTGGGGTGAGTCATCGTTGTGTTCCATGCCTCGGTTTCCCCATCTGTTGAATCAGGATACCGAATCTTGCCTTTCCTTGCATCAGTGAGGTGTTCGCAGTGAGCCTTAATGAGGCTGTGTGGTTGGGCAGTTTTGCAGCACTTCCTAAAGATGGTCAGGCACAAGATTTCCTTCTGCTCCAAGAACTTTACCTGCATCTCCGCGGCTTGCTTTGCCCCAGGCTTTGTGCTCTGGAGGGTTCCAGAGCAGCGTGGTTGTTCCCACGGTCCCACGGTGGAAGTTTGGCCTGAGATGTTGTTGTGTTGGAACCGCTTGCGGCATTTGATCTGCCTCCATCTCGCTGCTGCAGTGTGTTTGTTGTTTATTGTGAAGCGTGAATTTCATTTAGAGGAAATAAAAGTAACTTATGACTTTCAGAGGAAGCTGGGGAACCTGGAAACAAGTTTTCTGGAACAGAAAACAGTTTAGCCTAAGTCAGCGCAAACAGAAAGCGAGAAGTTCCCTGTTGGATCTCAGCAGTGGGTTTAGGCTGGCACAGGTCTGGGAGGCACCGGGGAGGGTGACAGATAAAGCCTCTCTGTCACATGAAGGGTTATGCCAGCCCCCCTGGACAGGAGGGGATGCATATGGTTGTGGATGCACTCCCAAGCTCACAGACATGTGCTCATCAGCATGGGGATGGACGCGTCATTCTCTTCAGATGAATGTCTGCCACTCAAGTCATCTATCCTCAGCTTTGCAGTTTTATGTCCAGTTTCATCCCGATTTTCTCCTTCATCCCACACCTGTCTGCAGGCCACTGGTGGATGTGTTCGTACTTTCTGCCCAAAGCAATTTACTACAGGAACCAGCTCTCAGATGACAACTCACTGTTATCATCTTCAGGGCCTGTGCTCTGTGAGGTTTCTCCCCCATGGCTGCTCTGGACCTGTTTTCCTTGTCTTTGCCAGAAAAAGGAAGAGAGAAAACCACCAAAAACTACCGCTCTGCAAAACCGCCTACACAAGCCCTCTTCTTGGCTGACACCTCTTGGTTATTTGGCTTTTAAAGCCTCATGCCCAAGGCTGCTGGCTCCCTGCTTTGGCTCCACGGTGGTAGCAGGCAGAAAGGCAGAGCTGTGCCAGCACCGCAAAGGCTACGCTTCGGGCACTGGATGGCTGTGGATGAGCGATGGCTGTGGGTGGGATAAACGGCAGAGTCGTGCTTTTCTAGAGCAGGATGGGGGCTAACCACAGCAGTAGGAGGCAATGGGAGACGAGAGGCTGGCTCCTGGCCCCCTTGGAGGATGTACGGGCTTTTAGACCTTGGTTTGTATCAGGGTCGTAGCAGAGCAAAGCAGCTTCAGCGCTGGGGTGCTGCTGTGTCTTACACCTTCACTTGAGGACAGTGGCTTTAATGTGGGCTTGAGTGTGCTGGGAGAACAGGTGAGCTGATCGCACTGATTCCTTCATGGCAGGGCCAGCAAATTTTCCTGGAGGGACAAAGAGGCTCCACACGGCCAGGCTGCTCCTGCAACCAGCCAGCCCCAGCAGCTTCCAGCATCCCCTGCCAGCCAGGGCCAGAGCCTCTCCCAGGCGGCTGCCAGGCACCAAGCGGAGCAAGAGAACAAGGAGGAGGAGGAGGAGCAGGGTCAGCGGGGGCTCAGCTTCAAATGCCTCCGTTCTTTCCGACACAAGATCAGTGAGGACAACTGGAGGAGGCAGCAGGACCCCAGCCTCGAGACGGGCAGCAAGGTAAGCTGCAGAGGCGCCTCAGGAGAGGCTGGTGGGTGCCCATGCTCAGACCAGGAGTTGCGTGGGCTGGATCAGGGAGCTGAGGTCTCTGTTGGCTCTGAGCAAGTCCCTGCCCTGCAAGGGCCAGTGCATGGGGTGACAGAGAAGTGGCCTGTTCCCTGGTGCTTTGGGCACAAATTCCCCATAATCAGTTAGATCCAAGCAGACCTTGTCTCTTCCAGCTCTGATGTAACTACACCGTGGGGGTCGGCTGCACAAGTGGGCCCAGCCAGGTCTGTCCCAGGGCCTCCCCAGGGCTGTGCTGCCCTTTGCCGACTGCAGACATGTTTCTGCAGGACTGCATTCAATTCCTTGGTGGAATTGCAGGCCATGGGCTTAACCCTTCCCACCTTTCCCCACTCCTTAGGACCGCTAGCCCTGTATTGCTCTGGGAGAAACAGGCACACAGAGAACGGGGTGAACCAGACTTCCCGACAGCCCCAAAAATGCTTTGTTTTCACCCTTTTTTTTACCACATGCTTTGTTGAGGTCCTTCCTTTGCCTTCACCTGGAGCGAGGTCCAGTTTGATGTGAGCTGTGAACACTGGGGAACAGTGCTGCATCCCCCTGGGCTGGTGGGTAAAGCTTGCATCGCGGCCCGCAAGACTGAGCCCTTCTCCCTATGCAGGAACCAGAGGAAAAGAAAATAGCTCTGGAGCTGCTGGAGACAGAGCAGGCTTACGTCAGCCGCCTCCATCTTCTCGACCAGGTGAGCTGGGGAGCAGAAGGGCCCATGGAAGTCTGGGAAGTGATAGCCCTGCTGCTGTCTGCACCCACCAGCCCAGCTCAGACACATATGCACAAGCCAGGGACTGTTTTCTGGAGGTTTTGGAGAGATTAAAGCTGGTTCTGGCCTTTGCCTTTGCTATACCCCACACTTCCAAGGAGCACCTTTGTCCCAGAAAAGCTTTCCATCCCCCTTGCTTCTCTCTTGGGGCCTGGGATTTCCCTCCTGCACAGTCTCAGCCCTTTTCACTGGGTGACATGGCAGTCTCAGGGAGGAAATGGGGTCCTCAAGCCTCTTCCTGACCCTTTTTATTCACCCCCGCTTTTTTCCAGGTATTTTATACAGAGTTGATGAAAGAAGCCAAAAATGGGAAGACAGTCCCGGAGGAGGTGGTGAAAATGATCTTCTCCAACATCTCCTCCATCTACCAGTTCCACGCCAAGTTCTTCCTGCCAGAGCTGCAGAAGCGCATGGAGGATTGGTGAGCTGGAGGAGGGGAGGGCAGGACTCCTGGGTTGTTTTGCCAGAATGGGGGAGCAGCGATGAATTTGGTCACCCTCCAGGACCGGAGAGCTCAGCCTGTTTTGCTCCAAATGTCTTTGTGCTGGAAAGCACTTCCTTAAAACACTCCAGCCCACATCAGGGGCTGGAAAAGGGGGTGATATCTCAGGTGCTTTAGGGGTGTGCCCAGGTATGAATGGCCCAGGCTGGCTGCAAGCTGGGCACATTGTCGTTCTGGAGAGCGGGAAGTTGTAGGGGGATGTAGCAGGTCAGAGCTGTAAATCTCTGTCCCTCCACCCCTTCGCTTTATCCTTCATTATCTGTCTGCCCCACTGGACTGAGGAAGCTACCCATCTGCGGTTCCCTTCCACAGGAGCTGCAACCCACGGATCGGGGATGTGATCCAGAAGCTTGCACCGTTCCTCAAGATGTACGGTGAATATGTAAAGAACTTCGACAAGGCTGTGGAGCTCATCACCTTCTGGTCAGAGAAATCCCCGCCCTTCCAGGAGCTCATTGCTGACATCCAGGTAATGGGCCACAGCAGGGTGAGGGACCTCAGCAGTGCTCCCCAAAACCTCCCCGCAAGGGAGAAGCAGCAGAGGGTGGGAGCCGCCTTGGTCACCGTTTCTGTCTTTGTGCGCGGTGTCTCTCCCCAGAAGAGGAAGGTCTGCGCTAACCTAACGCTGCAGCACCACATGCTGGAACCTGTGCAGAGGATCCCGCGCTACGAACTCCTCCTGAAAGATTATGTCCGAAAACTACCGCCCGAGTCCCCAGACCGGGACGATGCAGAGAGTAAGGGCTGAGTCTGGCTCTCCCTGCTGTGGGGGTGGGCAGGGTGGGTTTGTAGGGGAAGTAATAACCCCTGATGTTGTACACGGGCATCAGGATACCTGGATTCTCTCACCAGCTGCCCTGTGCCCTTGGATAAACCTCTTAGTCTGACCCTTTTCTAGCAGAGAGGGGGATTAATCTGCCCTTTCAGGGTCTACGGAGGTCAGCAGGGAAGGTGGGTAGTGTTTCAGGTTAAGGATGATCCCTCCCAAGCATCCCCCGGGGAGACCTGCGGTGACCGGGGGGAGCTATCGGACCCCTGCGTATCACAGCAGCTCCCATTCCCGCTGGGATGGAGTGATAAAGGAGCCGGCTGTGTGTCCCCCCCAGGACCCGACCATGTCGCCACACAGTCCGGCCGAACCCGGACTCCTGTGCAGCGTTCAGGGCCATGCAGGTTGTGTCCAGGGGAGGGCAGCAGCCACCACCACACATGGCTCCCTCATGAGCGAGAGACTGGGGGTTTTCTCCCACAGCTCCCTAGCAAGTGTTTAACCCTCCTCCCTTTCTCTTCTCGTTGCAGAGGCCCTGGAGATGATTTTTATGGTGGCCAAGCACTCAAACGCAGCTATCGCCGAGATGGTGAGTGCCTGTCCCAGCTGGTAGTGCTTTGCAGCTCATTGGCACGGTGATTTGCCAGATATCCTCATGGCCTCTCAACTCAGTGGAGCACAGCCCTGCCCTGAATGGGACAGGAGCGCTGTGGGTTCAGCAGAGGAGGTTAGACCCTGCTCTTAATGCCTGATCCCATCGCCCTGAGCCTGGGGAAGTCACATCTGCAACATCAACCGTGATGTGACCAGCTGTTTCGAGGCTGGAAGCTGCTCTCGAAGATCAGTCTGGAGTGAGAGAGCTGTGCCACCTCTCTCGGTACCCAGCAGCTGGCACGGGAGGTGGGGATGGAGGGGACCCAGGGGTGACAAGGTTGTGGCTGCTCAGCTCCCCACAGAAACAGGTTCCTCTGCCTCCCCCAGGAACGGCTGCAGAACCTCTGGGCGGTCTATCAGCGGCTGGGCCTCGAGGATGACATTGTGGATCCCTCCAATGAGTTGATCAAGGAGGGGCCGATCCAAAAAATCTCCACCCGCAACAATAGCACATCGGAGAAGTACCTGTTCCTGGTAGGAGCTGGGATGCCCAGGGGAAGGGACAGGGGTAGGACAGGAATGGGGAGAGGGGCAGCACAGCCTGGGCGGGATGTTGCTGGGTCATCTCTACACAGAGGGGATGAATTCAGAGCGGGGGGGTTTGAGCCCCTCGGTGCAGGGCACCCTGTATAGGACATGGTTGGGAACCTGCTCATACCCTGGGCACGGCAGCCCTTGGGGGACATCACGCTCCAAGAGTGTTTTGCATTTCCAGGGTGGGAGAGGGCTGGGGCAGAAGCAGTCACGTTTTAGGCTGGATTCTTCCCAAGGACCAGCTCAGCCCCAGGGGGGTGAAGGACCCTAGATCCCAGGGAAGCCCCCAACTCTGAGCAAGCAGGTGCTGGGCTCCAATCAACCCTCTCCTCCTCCTCCCTGCCCAGTTCAACAACATGCTGCTGTACTGCGTGCCCAAGGTCATCCAGGTGGGCGCCGAGTTCCAGGTCCACCTCCGCATCGACGTGGACGGTATGAAGGTCAGACAAGCACCTTGTCTTTGTGCTTCCCCCAGACCCTGGCTCCCCTAAAATGCACGCCGCTCTGGGGTGTTCCCACACTTCCTTGGAAAGGAGGGAGAAGATGGAGCCAGGGGTGGCTTTGTGGGTGAGGAGGACTGGTTGATACTCTCTGATCCTGTGAGACTGCAGTGCAACCTCATGCGCGTAGGATTTGAGGGGCCGAAGGGCTTGTGCCTGAGGGAAATCCCTGTCCCCCACATCATGGAGGAAGGGCCCTGTGTGCTGGATGTGGGCTCAGCTGCTCCACGTCCTTTCTTTGGTCTCTCTCAGGTGCGGGAGCTGAACGACACACAGTTCCCTCACACCTTCCTGGTCTCAGGAAAGCAGCGGACGCTGGAGCTGCAAGCTAGGTAAGGGGAAGGGCGACAGTCCTGCAGACCCTCTTGAGGAGGAGGGACACGAGCTCACTCATCTCCCCTTTTGCACCAGGTCTGACGAGGAGATGAATGACTGGATCAAGGTACCACTGAGTGCTGGCAGAGGTGGCACATCTCACTCATCCTGACTTGGATGCCTGGGCCCCAAACCGGGCTGATTCCCCGCTGCCTGTGTCAGGGCGGCCCCCCCAGCTGCTTCTCCAGCCCTGCCTTCCCCTCTAGGCCTTCCAAGATGCCATTGACAGAAAGGAGAAGAGGAGTGAGACCTTTAAGACAGCAGTGCATGGGCTGGAAACGGGCACCTCTGCCTTGAAGGTAACTCTCCTGCCCTCCCCACGCTTTGCCTCCCGCCAGCATCCCCCTGCACGGAAGCTCAGGGAGAGCCCACCTTGCCGTGCCTCAGTTTCCCGAGCTAAACACAGCTTGGGGGGAAGGCTGCAGACAAGAGGAAGGGCTGGGGAAGAGAAAGGTGAGAGCAGAGGGGCTGGGACCACCTGGACCACGGCTAGCTAGCCCCAGAAATGCTGTCTCCCACCCCCAGGCAGAGGAGCTGGGCCGTCGAGCTCCACAGTGGGTGCGGGACAACCTGGTGACCATGTGCATGCGCTGCAAGGAGCCCTTCAATGCCATCATGCGCCGTAGACACCATTGCCGAGCTTGTGGATACGTGAGTCACCCCGTCCCCTCTCTCTTCCCTCCCTCCTGGCCTGCTCAGGTGGCCGCTGGGGCAGAAGCGCACATCTCCTACACCTTGTACCCTTTTCCTTGGCTTCTGCCCCTCAGCTCCTCATGGAGTTGTCCCTGGGATGCCCCAGCCCTGCCCCAGTCTCACCAGTGTCCCTGTCTGGTGGTTGTAGGTGGTGTGTGCTCGCTGCTCAGACTACAAGGCCGAGCTGCAGTATGATGGGAACCGCCTGAACCGCGTCTGCCAGGAGTGTTACGTCTTCCTGACGGGCCACGTGGTGCTCGAGGACCGGGAGGGGAAGCACAAAGGCATCCTGGAGGTGAGCTCTGCCCCTCTCTGCCCGTCCTCCTCGTGTCCTGCTCTTCTGTCCCTCTTCCTCCGAGCTCTGCCACCCACCCCTGTCCCCAGCGCTGCTGTCCCAGCTTGGCCGTGTGCCTGCAGCAGGAGGGGTGGGAGTCGCTCCCGCAGGAGGGTGCCTGCTAATTGCGAGGCCCCTGGATGTGCTAAGCCCCCACCCTCCCACTCTGTGAACCTTAGGACCAGGCAGCCGGGGCTCCCTGCACCACAGGATCTCAGCAGGACCCGCACAACCAGGATCACCCCTCAGCTGCCTCTGGTTTGGGAGGGTTTTATGGAGCAGGCAGAGAATTGCCCGGGAACTGACGTTCACTCAGTGCCCTTTCTGCCTCCTTCGTGGGGTATTTGGGGATTTCTTTGCTGTTTTCTTGGCAGAAAGAAGCTGCAGAGATATCAGGCAGGAGTTTGCTGTGCAGTTCCCTGCAGCTGCTGGACAAGAACGGCAAGGGGGGCACGCGGGGCTGGTTTGTGATCCCGCAGGATGATCCCCTTGTGTTGTACATCTATGCGGCCCCCCAGGTAAGGCTGGGCTCGGCTCCACCTGCAAGGGACATCCCGGTGTGCCCATCCCCTGCCTCCCACTGCTGTCTCTGCTCTTGACAGGACGTCCGAGCCCACACCTCCATCCCACTGCTGGGCTACCAGGTGAAGGACCTGCCCCAGAGCGACTCCCGCCACCTCTTCCAGCTGGTGCAGTCCCGGCAGGTCTACACCTTCGTGGCTGACACGGAGGAGCTGAAGCAGCGCTGGATGAGGGCCATGGCGCGCTCCGCTGCAGGGATCACACTCTCGGAGGAGGAGGGCGAGGATGCAGACTCCTGCGACGAAGCAGAATAAAAGGCCGTGCCCACCGCCTGGGCTGCCTGGTGGGTCAGACCTCCCCCTGCCTCTCCTGCTCACCGCTGGCTTCGGGCTGATCCCCGACCTCTCTGCGCTTTGATTTTTCGTCAGGAAAAGGACGAGGCGGGGGCACGTTTGCCACCGTACGGACAAGCCGGATCCCCCTTCCTCTCCCTCCTTGCTCTCTGCACTGGACAGAGATGATGGAGGTACCCGAGCCGTGAGGTGGAGGGAGAGCCGGGGGGTTTTGGGGAGCCTGCGCCCCCGTGGCCAGCCCCAGCCCGCTGTGCCGTGCCGCCGCCCGAGGGCAGCAGCGCCTCAGCCTTCCTCCCGGGTGGATGGCGCAGGGGGGCTGCCCGGTTTTGTTGAAAGCATCTGTGGAATTGGGACTGCTGTGATAAATCCTACCTGCAACCCCCGTGTGAAGTCCAAGGAGCCTTTTTTTTTTTGGGGTGTATTTCCCAGAGCGCCCGGTGGGATTGTCCCCGGGGTCCCACATTGTCTTATCTATAACCAGCCCCGTTCTGAAACCCTGCGGAGACACCCAGCGTGTAGCTCACCCTCACCGGATTTCAGGTGTCCCTCTCCCAGCCTGTCACAGCCCTGGCCTCGCACTGCAGCAGTCCCATGCTGTGGGGGTACCCCTTAACCGTAGACACCCCCAGCCTGCCTCCCAGACTGCCCCTTCACCCCAGCCTGCCCACAAGCACCTTCCACCCTTGTACCTCTCTCAGTCACCCGTTTCCTGGGGGGGAGACGCTCTGGGACAAGGCTGGGTGCACACAGGTGGTGCTGCCGCGCTGGTGCGGGGCAGCGATGCTGGGGGGACTCGGGGGGGAATTCCCCTCTCCGTCCTCAGCATAACGAGCACCCCTGGTCGTTTCACGTAGCGCTGCACCTGCAGCCCCACGTTTCTCTCTCTGCATCCTCTCCAGCTTCCCCAGAAATGTTGCCCAGGCAGATTTTGCCACTCCTGAGCCGTGAGATGTGGGAGCCCCATGCAGGGGTGGCTGTTCCCGGCAGGCAGGGACGGCTGCCTGCACCCGCATCCCGCAGCAGCTCCAGCCCACCAGCCTTGGGCAGGGCCCGGGGGTGTCACAGGCCAAATGGATCCATGGAGAGTGGGAAGGGACATGAGTCGAAGCCCGATACTGCAAATGGGGACAACACTCAGGGAAAGGATGGGGAGCAAAGATGAACCGCAGCCATCACCAGTCAGGGGGGCTTCGGGGAGCCAGGAGAAAGCTGTGAGCATCGTCCTCCTTCCTCAACACACCCAGCTCAGCCCACCCCAGGACAGGGCAAAGCATGGTGGCTTTATCTCCTCTGACTTAAGAGATACCATCAAGGAAGGGGGAGAGGAGTTAGCTGTCGGGGGGAGAGCTCTGCCAAAGCGATTGCCCCTCGGGGTGCCACCCAGCACAGAGCAAACAGCACGGGGGTTCCCCGAGACACCCCAAAACTGTCCTCCCCTCCCACCACCGTCTCACGTGAAGGGGGAAACCCCAGCACCCCTGGAAAAGCCAGGTGCCGCTGGGGGGAAAGAGTGAGCAAGGGGAAGCCTGCGGGGCTGGAAGGTTCTGCCTGGTGGCCTTCCGCCACGGCGTCACCCCTGTGTCAGCCAGGGACAAAAAACGCCCGGAGCGGGGAGCTGCCGTCAGCCCGCGGCTCATGAATGGGCCTAAGAATAGATTTCCTGTTTACCGACCGAGAAATCGCTTCTGGGGCAGAGGGCACCTGGGTGCTATTTTTACCAGCCCCTGCCCACCCCGCTCCCGGCCCCCGGCCGCCCGCGGGGGCCACTGCCCCACTGCCGCATCCGCGTGTGCCGGGGGGAGAGAGGTGGCCGAGGGATGCGGGGGGTGATGGAGGGGACAGGTTACCGCCACGGCATCGGCATCGCGCCATCCCCACAGACGGCTGGGGGGGTGACAGCGTCACTCAGCTGCCTCGAGCTTAGAATCATCAATTCTATGATTCTAAGAATGGTTTAGGTTGGAATGGACCTTAAAGATCATCTAGGTCTAACCCCCCTGCGCCGAGAACGGACACCTGGATCCCCGAAATGGGCTGGCGGGAGACCTAACTCGTGGGGTGTTTTGTGATTCCCCGGCTCTGCTTTCCTATAAAAAAAAAAAAAAAACGGAGATTTTTTCACCCAAGACATGCAGCAAATGCGCTGATGAATTTTTCTCTTCCCGTGCTTTTTCATCCCCCGGCTGCATCGCGGCGATGGTCAAGCGGAGCAGTTTGGCCTCTCGCCTTCCCCGCGCATAAAGCGAAACCCCATGGAGAAGTCGCGCAGTTTCCTATTCTCGAGAATGAGGAAGGCTCGGAGGCCATTTACTGGAATCCCCCCCCCGCCGCAGCCCTCCCCGCGGCCTCTTCTTGTAAGCACTGACCAAAATACATTGTGAAACTCGCCGCTGCGGCTACACTGGGGGCCGGGCCACCCCTCATTGAGAAAATCCTGCAGCAAAGGGGAATAGGAGCCGGTGCAGCCGCCGCTTTGCAGAGGATTCGGTCTCCTCTCGTCTCAAACCCCGGGTACCGCACCCCAACCAGCCCCCCCTGCTGCGGGAAAGGGGGTGCAGAGAGGTTCGAGGGCATGGAGCGAGAGGAGAGGTGGCTGGAAGGGACATGGAGAAGTGTTGGGGGTGTTACAGACCCCCCCATGCCCCGCTGCAGGGCTCTGCGCGGTGCAATCCCCCCCTGCGCCCCGGGAAGAGGCTCAGCAGGTCCCGGAGCCGGCTCTCCCACATCCCCCCCAGGTATGGGGCGGGATCGGGACCGTGTGGGCCTTATAAAGCCCCACACCCCGAGCCTGCGGGGCTGCTCTCGGCCTGCCCTGGGAGCTCGATCTATAGGGATAGGCCCTATAGGGGGGATTCTGTACAGGGTAGGTTTTCCCCCTCTATAGGGACCGCTCTATCGGGTATATTCTCTTGCTTGCTAACTGTGGGTCCCTATAGGGGCTGCGCTCTGCTACGTGATGGGATTTCCTGCCCTATAGGGGCTGGTCTCCAGGGAGATGCACCACTGGGGCAACAGCTCTTGCTCTATAATGCCTGGGCTTGCGTTGTATGGGAGTCGGGGTGCACAGGGGCCAGCCCGCTGCAGCGGTTCCTCTTGCTCTATAAGTGTCAGGCTCTATAGGCATCCGGCTCTATAGGTGTCAGGCTCTATAGGTGTCAAGCTCCACAGGTGCATTCCCCTGTGCCACCATCCCCTATAGGGCAGTGACCCACAGGGCCGTGCTTGCTGATGCTGAGAGTGCAGCCCCGGGGGGGGGGGCCCCGATCCGGAGCATTGCAGCCCCGGGGGGGGCCCGATCCGGAGCATTGCCCCCGTGGCGGCGCTGGGGCTGCAGAGGCCGGAGCTGCGGCAGCATGGCCTCTCCCTGTCGCGCAGGCTCCGCAGCCCACGGGGGGGTTCCACCGCTTTCAATAATAGATATGCCGAGGCCGAAGGCAGCGAAGGCAGAGCTGTGCCCCGGTGCATCCCCTCCCCACCGTGCCTGGGGCTGCGGGGGGGCACGTGGGACCCCATCTCCCCTGAGGCTGGGGGTAACCCCCCCCACCCCGGGTGGGGGGATTTAAGGAAAATGCTAAATGATGCAAAATATCTGTGATGCCCCTCCGAAAAAAAAAAACCCCACAACCAGGATTGTGCAACCTGAGGGCTGGGGTACCCCCATCCCGCTCTGCCCCACCCCAAGCCCCCCAGGGAGCAATGCAGAGCATTGGGGGTCCCCAGGATCCACTTAGCTGCACCCCCCCCTTTGCATTGCACTGGCAAGACCTCGCTGCCGGGGTGTCCCCAGGCTCAGGGGAGGGTTTTTTTTTGGGGGGGTGCAGCTTCCCCCTCCTTTTCGGGGGTCCCCGCAGGCTGCTGGCAAAGGGTGTCCGTGCAATTGAGAACCAGGTCGTGGCATCCCGGCGGCTGGCGCGGGCGGGAGGTGTTTCCCGGTGGCGCAGGAATCTGCTGTTTGCGCCTGTGTTGCAGGAGGCTGGGGGGGAAGGGCGGGG
>VYZM01018434.1:106194-116212 GCA_013398915.1 Dromas ardeola
CCCCGAAATATTTCCCTTTATCTTTTCAACTTGAGCCCTTTGAGTCCTCTCCCGGGGACCCTCGGGATACTTCCCCTGGCACAACCCTGCATCTCGCTGCATCCCGCCACCCCCAGCCATCCCATCTCATTGCCTTCCAGGTTACATGTCATGAGCGGGTCAGTTCTCTTCACTGCTGTAGCACCCCTTCCCGCCCGGGGCAGGACGAGTGTGCAGGAGCAGAGTCGGTGGCAGCGAAGTGGCCCCGCAGCACGTGAGCACCCATTGTGGCCGTGGCCCCGCCGGCTGCCCCGGCGCTCAGCACGCAGGAATGCCGTGAGTTTGCAAAGTGGTTTCAGTGAGACATTATCTAATGGAGGAGGAGGAGGAGGGCGGATTAAGCCAAACCCACAGCACCGGCTTTCAATTAAACCGGGCGAATTTACGGCTTCTCCTTCTGACACAGAAAACACACGCTCCGAGCGGCCGATGGGGTCCCGACCCAGCATTTCCCCTTCGTGCCCTGGCAGGCGAAGGGAGCAGCATCCCGCGGGATGAGAGAAACCCTCTGGGCTTTGCATCATTTATCACCGCGCGAAGTGCAGGGAAATGTGGGTGATGCCACAGCGGGTACCGCACCCTGGAGCCGTCCCACCCCGGGGACCCAGGCTGTGGGGACAGGGAAGGGATGGGGGAAGAGATGGAGCTCTGGGAGAGGAAAAGCCCCAGCAGCACCCACTGGGTGGGAGAGATGCAGAGAGTCCTGGGGCTTCAGGTAATGCAGCAGCACCCTGGGATGGAGGGTGCTGTGGTCCGACAGATGGGCGATGCTTGGTGCAGGCAGCCCTGGCGCCAGGCTCAGACCCACGGCAGCTCCCCTCCACATCCCTGCTTTGCTCCTGCACATCCTGGTGCCTCAGTTTCCCCCTCGGAGCAGGGAAGGGTACAGGCTTCCCAGGGGTGGCAGGAGAAGGGCGAGCTGGGCGAGTCGGATGAGCCAAGAGAGGATCTCGCAACCGATGCCGATGCTGGGAGCATCCCGCTGGCGCTGCGGAGCGGGGCTGGGTGCGAGGTGCACCCACGGGTGTGCCAGGGCACGCTGGGCATCGCTGCCAGCAGCCCAGCCCTGCCCGGCCGCCTCCTCCGCCCGAGGAGGGGGAGATGTCAGCATTCCCGCTCCGCAGAGGGGTCCGGTGGGACCAGGATGGTGCATCCGCCCACCCCGACCCCAGCACTGCCGGGCACCCAAGGCTCCCCGAGCCCTTTTGGCCACGGAGGGGGAGCCCTGGGCATAAGGCTGATCCCTGGCTATGGGAGATGAGGCCGCGGTACCCGGGCTGGTGGCACGAAGGGCAGCACAGCCTCCAAGTCCCGCAGCAGCGCCCACAGCCCGGATGCAGGCACCTGGCCAGGAGGGTGACGGAGGAGCCCGGCAAGGCTCCTGGGGTGACGTCCCGGCACCGCTGCTGACGTCTGATGCTGGGAAAAGCCCTCCCTAGAGCAAATAAGTGACCAGGCTGTGCAAACCCGGCTCGGCGGGTGTCTCCGGGCAGGTATCTGGGTTCCATCTGGCCTCTGTTTACCTGCCCGCTGGAATCCACCCTGCAAACTTCCTCCTCGCACGGCCCAGATAAGGCAAAGGAGATGCACTCGGCCTCGCGGGGAGACCCTGGAACCCCGGCCTCGCTGCTGACCCCGAGCCGGGTGTCCTGGGGAGATGGCGATCCCCTGGGGATGCCCTGGTCCCTGCACAGGGCAGTGCTGCGGCCAACAGAGAGGATCCCGACAGGGTTTCGGGAGATTTGAGCACCCCAGCCAGGTCCCCAAACCCTGTTAACACCAGTGCAGCACTGAGCATCCCAGGAGCTGCAAACCAGTGTGCAGGGAGCAGACAGGGCGGCTGGGTCCCCTTCCAGGAGGCTTCCAGCAGGTCGTGGCATCCTCATCGCTGCCTCAGTTTCCCCTTTGGCCGAGTTCACCTGCCCCGCACGTCCCTCCCTGACCCGCGGCGGTGGCTTCTGCGGCGTGCAGGGACCTGCCACCACGCAGGGAGGGGACCGCGGCAGGTACGCGCCCGGCCATTACGCTGCCTGACTCAGGCAGGACCCTGCCTGCCGGTCCCGCTGCCAGCGCCTTCAAAGGCAGCCGGGATTGCTCAGCCCCTCCGTGCAAACAGGAGCCACCCGCTGCTCTGCCCAGGGCGTGGGGGGACCAAGAAGTCTCCAACCCGCTCATGTTCCACCTCGCACTGAGGTCCTACATCCACCCCAGGGGACAGGGGGACAAGCGGGTGCCTGGCCGCAAGCACAGCCCCACGGTTCAGCCCCTGGGACCCCCCAGCTCTTTCTTGGGTGCTGCCAAGGAGATGAAGGACCCCCCGCTTCTCCCCACTCCCAGTTTTGCAAAGGGCAGTTTCCAGCACAGCCCTTGCGACTCAGGTGGCTGGATGGAGAGGGAGTGAGGCTGAGACCTGACAGACTTCATTACACCTTGCAGCGAAACGCATCTACGCTCTGGCTCTTCTTGCAAGCCCTCAGGGTTTGCAGCGCTTGGGGCTGTATTTCCACCTCTACGGAGGGGGGAAACTGAGGCAGGGCAAGCAGGTGCCCCTGGGGTGATGTGAACCGGGCGGGAAGGAGGGCGGCAGAGCGGGGAGCGAACCCGGCCCCGGCCCCACACTTGCCGGAGCATGTTGTGAAAGCAGCCGGTTATCAGAGCACCAGCGTCACGCTCGGAGCGAGCGGCTTCCAGGAAAGGAAGGAAGTTGTGGGGTCACCCAGCCCCGCTGCCGCCCTTTTCCAGCAAACAGCCCGGCCGTGCTGATAACGGGGCCGTGCCACCGGCCGCACAGGAATTTGGGGCCACCGGCCGCACGCGCTGCCTGAAACATGAGATTTCCCCCCGTTTCCTCGCCCATAAAAGCCGGCCGCGGTGCTGGGGCAGCGGCACCCAGTGCCGATGCCGCCCAGCTCTTGTGCGGGATGCAGAGCGGCATCACGCGCTGGCAATGCCCCAGTTCCAGCCCAGTGCCTCTTACTGGTGGAAACTGGGAGTCACTGGGCTGGATGTCGCTCCTGGGGGGTGTGGGAAGGTGCTCAAGGATGTGTTTCCCACTGGGCTGCCCCGGCACAAGGTGGGGAATCCCGGTGCAAGGTTGAACCGGGACGCGGGACGCAGGGAGTGCCATGGGGAGCTGCTGCTCCCACGCCCCTGGCTCTTCTCCCACCGCCTCCCACCGGACACGGTCCTGGAGGACGGCAAACCAGCAGGGCATGCGGCAGTGCCACCAAACTCACGGGGCCCTGGAGCAGCATTGGGGCAGGATCCGACCTCCTGCCATGCCAAGTGCCCCAGGAGGGAGCAGGGACTGGAGCCTGGAGCCCGCTCCACCCCGATACTGAGAATAATTACATGATTATGTGATTTGGAAGCGAAGTGCAGGTTAATCTCTGATCTTGTTAGTCCGTGTTTTACCATCTGCTTTGTGCAGGCAGGAGAAGTCCTCGCCCCACGGCGCAGACAGGGAGAGGCGATGGAAACCCCCGGGGAGAGCCAGAATCCCACCGGAGTCCCACGGCACAGCAGGACCCCGGGGGCATTGGGTGCTTTAGGAAAGGGGTGCAACAGGACGCGGGCACAGCAGGACAAGCGGATGCCACCCAAGGCACCAGCTGTCACCCATGGCTGCCAGCCCCAGCCCCAATTCCTGGAAGCCAGGCGGGATCCGGCTCGGCGCGGGGCTGGGCTGCGCTGGGACTCCTCCTTTGACCAACACAGGCCGTGACGGCAGCAACGGCCCCGCGCTCCCCGGGGGCTGCCGGGAGGGAGATGCCGGGGTTGAAGCCACCAGGGAGAGGTTTGTTATAGTCCAAGTGGGATAAAGAGATGGAGGGATCAGACCGGGGACACGCAGGGGGTCTGTGGCAGAGGAGGGGATGGTCCTGCACCTCCTGGTCTCCTCAGGGGCTTCCCCCGTCCCCTCCGCTCAGGGATTTTTTTTGGGAAGCAGGCAGGGTGGGTGAGATCTGCCTTTTATTACGCTCTTCCCAAGAGACCCGTGCCAGCCCCAGCAGCCCGGGTGCAGTGTCGGGCCCAGCCTTTGCACCAAACCTCCGCACCCAGCGAGGGCAGAGCCCACTCCGCAGGCTGCCCTCCTGGAGACGGGGCTGGGCTTCCACCGGGATTTCTCCTGGCTGGGGGCAGCACCCTGGCCTGGCTCCCTCCGGCACCCAGAGTCCCCAGGGGTGATGCTGGAGCCCCCATGTTCCCAGTGGGGCCGAGTCGCCAGCACCGAGAGCTGGTGTCTGCGTGTCGTGGACATCACGAGGGATGGTGCCCCTTCGTCCCCATCACCCTGGGGTCTGGGGAGGGGGGGGTCTCAGCATCCCACTGAGCTGCGCAAAGGGATGAAGGCCAAACCTAATTGCCCATCGCCTATCCCGGGGGTCACCGCTCTGACCCCTCCATCCCATCCCCACGTGGCGATTCAGCATCCTCCAGCTCGGAAACAGCGTCCGGCCTCCCCGGAGCCCCCCGGGAGCCTCCCCTTTTCCAGCCGCAGACAAAACCCTCTCCCGCTCGCCCCACCCGCTCCTCGGCCGCGTGTCGGCCCAAGGCCCGGGGAAAAGATGAAAGGGATTTCCCGGCTGACCTCCTCACCCCGCACTATTTGCACCTCCTTTCCCGCACGCAGACAGGCATTTTTCCCATGCTCAGGGGGTCAGAGCCCTCCCTGCACTCCCGGCCGGAGCAATGCCAGGAATGTACCTGGGAAGAGGCAGGACTTTGCAGGGCGGAGGGAGAAGAGGAGAGCCAGGCATCCTCCGGTCCCCCATTGGCCACCAAAATAATTTTTATAAACTTTAGAAGGTGCTTTTCTCATGCAAATGCTCTGCAGAAAGAAATTCTTCCTGCCAGTGCAGGCTGGGGGTGCCCGGGCACCCTGAGCCTTGGATGTAGCTGCATTTTGTGTCCTTTACTCCAGGTGATGCCACCCAGGTACCATGGGTGCTGGTCACCGGGCAGATCCTGAGCCCCCAGACACAGTCAGGGTCTCACCTGGGTGCGGGGTCCCCCCCCAGCACAGCCATCAGTGCAGGTGCACCCAATCAGCCTCCTATAAACAGCATTTGGGCAGATCCCACCCACATCTTCCCTGGCTTGCAAGCCATTTTTTGCCCTTTCATCCCCTTTTTGGGGTGGAATAAGCCCATCTCCCCACTCCAGCCCCGCAGGGGCTCCACGGCCCCCCCGTGCCCCAGTTTCCCTGGGCTAAATCAGGGAGAACAGCCCGTCCCCAGCACACACACCTGAAAGTGGAGCCCGGTTGCCATCCCAGGGCGGGCAGCAGGATCAAATCCTGCAGCATCCCTTGGCCCAGCCTGGGGGCTGCCCTTCCACCCTGCAACGGTCCTTTCCCGGCTGTTGGATCAGAGATGGAGGATAACAGGGAATAACACAGGAGAAATGCATTCCCCTCCCCTCCTCCCCACCTTGACCTTCCATCACCCAAAATAGCGATAAAAGGGAAGTGAAAATGAAGTGACCAGGGACAAAACACGCGCCCTGGCTCGGGAGGTGCCAGGTGATGCCCAGGTCCGGGGGCTGCTCCCATCACCCGGTGGGGTCCAAACCCCGCACCCAGCCCCAGCACCCAGCCCATGTTCCCCGCACGGAGCCCGGTGTCTCTGGCCACCCCCTCTCCCTGCCCCTTTCCTGGGTGGCACAAGCCCCCTCGGAGAAGCGGATTTTCCTGCCTGTGCACAGTGACGATCCGGGCGCCTGCAATTCAGGGGGACGGGAGGGATGGGAAACCTCCTGGGGCCATGGGAGGACACGGAGGGGAAGCCAGGCCGGGCACCCCAGGACACGCCACGCGTGCCGGGGACCAGCTGCCAGGACCTGGCTGCGGAGGGGCGCTCGGGGAGGAACCCACACAGCGGCCGGGGGCAATCGCCCCGCTGGGCTCGGCGGGGACGGGGCGCGGGCGATGCACGGCCCGGGATCCCCCACCGTCCCCCCGATACATCCCTCTTTCCCCTCTTGCTCTGCGAGAGGGTTTGCTTGTAAACAGCAGCCCCTGGGTAACACTTTTAATCCCTTCGCCTCTCGGCTATTATTCATCCCCGGCTAACCTTAAAGCCTCCCCCCTTTTCTCTGCGAGGCACCCCCAGAGCAGAGGAAATTCCTCAGCCCTGACGTGATGTGAAACACGAGCGGCTCGGCCCCAGCCACCCCCTTCCCTGCCCCAGCCTCGCCGGGCCATTTCCCAACCCAGGTTTCCCTGTAGCANCAGGTGTCCCCGTAACATCCCATCCCCCCCCCCCCTTTCTTTTTTTTTTTTTTTTTTCCCAACCACCCTTTTCTGCTTGAGACATTGTAACCCGAGAGGCTGGAAATGCAGCTCCTTTCATCTTCCATTTCCCACATCCTGAGAGTCTGGGGAGAAGGAGCCCACCCAGATGAAGGAATCCCAAATATGTGGCTCCCTCCACCTCCCCGATCCCCTCCGCCACCCCCCCGTGCGGCTCCATTCACAAAGCAGATTAGCCATGCTGCCGCCTCTGCGCACACCTCGCCCCAAAAGCCCGCGCTAAAAGCCAACATACAACAAAAAATCATATAAATTACTAAGAAATCCCCACGTCTGCTCCTCACGGGGTGCAGGATGGGTCCCTGCATCTCCTAGCCCCACCACCTTCCTAAGCCGGAGGGGATCAGCACCCAAAGGCCCAGGACTGGGTGCTGGTTTAGAGGGGTTTTGGGGTGCTCCAGTACACCAGTGAGGACCTTTCTGCTCCCGGTCCTCGGGTGACGCCAGCCCAGGATGGGACGTGCGCTTCCCAAGCTGTCACCGCTGTGTTGGGGTCTCAGCTGGGTCTGGGGGTGTCCCCTGGCACCCAGAGGATGGGGAGAGGGGGGGAAGAAGCACCCAGTGGCTACGCTGGCTCCTGGCATCCGTGATCCTGACCCACGTCTAGGGGGAGCCCAGCACCTCTACAGCCCCCCCCGGAGCCTCCGTGCACCCCTGGATCGGCCACATCCTGCAGGGCTATGCCCACCACCCACAACGCGATGCTGCTGAGGAGCGCACACACGCTTCCGAAGTCACCGGTGAGACACCAGGGCACCTTTTCGCTGCCGTAGAGGTGGCTTCAAGCGGGTGGTGGCGCTTTGGGGGGGTGTCCCAACCCCAGCACCCATTGCCTGGCCGAGGGCAGGGCCCGCTCCCTCGCCAGGGATTGCTCACTGCCCGTAGGTGGGCGCACCTTTGCTGGCCCAGCTGAGGAAGGTGACACGCTTTCCCCGAGGACCGGCAGGTCCTTGCCACCCCTTCGCCCCACGCCCTGGGCCAGCCGGTTCTGCGGGCAACCGAGCCCAAGCGCAGGGAGCCACGGGCAGACGCAGCCAAGGTCACGCAATGACTCAAAAAGGCTCATGGTAGGAAAACCACAGCCTTTCTGTGTCACGGCTTTAATCGCCCCGCAATCCTCCCCTCCCTCCTCCAGGGATGCTGTTCCCTCCGGAGGAGGATGCTCCTGAGGCTGCTATGGGGTTGTGCTCCTGCCTTGGCATTGACCTTGCTATTTTGTCTGCAAGACACCGGTGGAAACCTCAATTTTAACCCTCCACGGGCTGCAAATCCGCTCCACCTCCAACCTGGGCAAAAAAATCACCCTTCTCTCCCCGCTCCGGGTGTCGCCCCGGCCCTCCCCATTTTCACCTATTTGCTAATTGTGCTGGCGGGGAAGGCGAGGGGGAGGAAATACAAAAAGTAAACTGCGAAAGCAACACTGCAGCTCCAAGGGCCCAGCACAGCAATCAAGCGATAAAGCAGTAATTAAGCCTGATTATCATGCAAGGCAGCCCCGGTTAGACTGGAATGCCGCTGAAGAGCCCGAAAGCTGCCAGGGGATTGTTTGCAGGGCTGAGAACTGATCTTTTGATGTCTGCTGGGAGCTCCTCTCCTGCAGCCCTGCCACCAGCGCCATGTGCCACCCTGGGGACCTGCTTCTCCCCAGGCAGGGTCCTGCTTGGGTTTTTCCTCCTTGGCAAGCCCTGTGCCGTCTCCTCCGAGCCGCAAACTGCTCCCCGGGGGCTCACGTCAAGCATTGGGGTGGAAAGAGGCAGCCTGGGTCAGGAATGCTGCTGCCTGGCCGGGGAAGGACTGGGATGCTGCTTGGACATCCCTGCGTCTATGCAAATGCAACGCGTGCGAAAAGACGTGGGTTGCTCTCCTGCAGCCACCGTCCACGGCGGCTTTCATCCCGGAGGAAGAGGGTTGGGAAAAGAGGCGATTCCTCGGGATGAGGGCAAAGCAGGTGGCAAACAGGATGGGGTTTGTTTCATCTTAGCTTGAATATCTGACACATCCCCACGGCCTCACCCGGGGCTGGCAGGGGGAAAGGTGAGTACGTGGGATGGGCCTGGGGGGGGGAAGGTGGCTCCCAGCACTGGTTTGGGGTCATCTGGGGAAAGGGGATGTGTTTGGGTGGGTTATTCTGGATACAGAGGGGAAACAGGGACACATCCCTGCTCCGCATGGCCAGGGTGTGGAGAAACGTCCTCCCATCGCCTCCACGACTGGGAGAGGGTTCCCCAACCCAGAGGGGGACGCAACCCCTGGGTGCCAGCAGGAAGAGGCGGCCGCTGACTCAGTCCCCCAGGGAAATTAGCAGTCGGGCAGGTTTACGCACAAGGATGATTTGGCCTCAGATCATCCCGGTTGCAAGACACGCTGCTGCTCCCTTCGACGCTAATTAGCAGGTTTGGGCAGAACGAGGAAGAAGCTGCACCTCCCCGACAGCTCAGGAGAAGGCGGCCCCCAGGAAAGCCCTGCCGCTCCCGGGATGAGCTTTGTTTGTCAATAAAGAGCCTGGAGTTCCAGGGCAGCCCCTTTGGCACCTTCCACCATCCCCGGCAAAGGATTTGAGCATGAGTTTGGGGCCAGATGCTGATTCTCTTTGTCCCACGGCTCAGCACCCGCTGGGAGAACCAGTTGTCCCAAATACGCTCAGGTAGCCGATGGGAATAAGGCAGGAGAAAGGCGCTGCCCGCCCCTCAGCTTGCGTCACCCCAAATAACAACAATAATATAATTAAAATAAAAAAAAAAAAGGGACGAAGGCTGCTGCGTCAGATTTTCCACACTTTTCCCCAAACAAAAATCTCACCTTCTGGGTAAAAAAACAACGTAGGTTTTTCAGTTTGGGGTTTTTTTAGTCTCAGCCCCTGAAAGAGGACGTGCTGCGTTCTCGGTAAATCTAAAAGAGGCAACAGCAGTGGCGAGCCCTTCCCGGCCGGCGTGAGGGCTGAGCTGCAGCCCCATAGCCAGTTTTGGGGTTGGCATTTTGGTTGGGTTTTCTTATTTTTCTTAAAAAAAAGAAATGCTAAAGGAGTCGGGAGCTCACCAGCATTTCCAGTAAGCCCCATTCGATTTCAAGCAATTCATCCCACAAGTATGTGTGGGATGCTGGGAACTCCTCGGTCTCACTGGGGCGCGGGAGCCCAGATGGGCTTCGTCTGGAATAATTCAGCTCCCGGTGGCGGGAGCTCTTTGCTCTAAATGCTAATAGAGTGAGTAATCAGAGCCCTCCATCCAGTAAATTATTTATCTTATCTCTGGAACTCGGGAAAGCATCTCAGCCAGTGACTTCTGCGGAAAAAGAAATTTAAAAAAAAAAAAAAAAAAAGGGGGTTGTTAGTCAAGAGTCCCCAGCTGGAATCGCCACTTTGACTAGAAAAGGGAAAAGTTCAGACCCGGGTTTGCCCGCGATGAAGTAACGGCAGCGTGGGACGAACCGGCGGGATGGGCGGCGGGAGATGCCGAGCACCACCGGGAAGCGGTGAGACGGCAGGAAAAAAATGAATAAAGGGAAGGATAAGCTAAAAAAAAAATTGGATTTTTCACGTGGATGTGGGAAGGAAGAGCAGCTCCCCGACCCCTTATGCCGCGGCAACCGGGGGGACGCGGGGGCGCTCCCGTTGGGAACGGGGACGGCAGCGGCCGCTCTCGGTGCCGCGATCGTCCTTTACTAGCC
>VYZM01018435.1:10201-24013 GCA_013398915.1 Dromas ardeola
TCCTTAGCCAAGGGAAAGTGTTCCTTTCTTCAGACTTTTGCTCTCGCCTCCAGGATCTGTGATTCCTGAGGGCTGGCCTCAGCTGTAAAGACTTTAACAGAGAAGGTATTCAGTAACTCTGCTTTTTCTGCATCCTTGATCACCCGGGTACTTACCTTGTTCAGCAGTGGACCCACATTGTCCCTAGTCTTCCAAAGAATCCCTTCTTATTGACCCTGACATCCCTTGACAGGTTTAATTCCAAGTGGGCCATAACCTTCCCCAGGACATCCCTACATACTGTGAAAATGTTCCTATACTTCTCCCATGCGGCTAGTCCTTTTTCTAACATTCTGTAAACTTCTGTCTTCCTTTTGAGTTTTTCCTGCCTCCTTTGCTTGATTTCTTACTCATAGGGACGCACCATGTACATCTCCTTGTGATTTTGGAAGATTACTAAGAATGAATCCAGACTATACATCTCTGGAAATGAAGAAATACATTATAAGGTCTTTTTCTTACAGAGTGTATAATACAGCTTTCTTAAGGTTATACAAGTTTCAACAGATACAGTCATCATGAAACATTTGCTTAGTTCATGACTAAAAAATAAAATGAACATATTTCTAATGATATCAGTAAAACTTACATAGGAAAATAAAGCTGCTTGCAATTTTTTATATATTTTAATTGGCTCTAAGTAGAGAAAAGTAAAAAAATGTACATTTAAATATAGTCCCTATAAAGTGTATAATCTCTATAAGAAATAGAAGAAAACGAAATAGGCTATTACTATGCAGAGGATAGTTCTGTAATACCTTCCTGATTAGGAAGCAAGTATTATCCAGTGCTGTAGAAGAACAATTAACCTTGAATATCTGAGCACTTTTTTGTGATACTCACACACTTAATACTAGGCCTTCCCTATACAGCTTGTACATAATTATATCTCCATAGTTGTAGCCTAAATGAAGCTTGCACTGCTGCTTTTGAGCAATGCTGGCCATTAGTGGCATTAACTACAATCTCAGGCTTTACATTATCAAGACCTGTTCCTTTTAGCTCTTCTTTGAACACAGCTATGGGAAAAAAATAATCTATGGGTTTCAGTGGAGTAAATGCAACTAGAGAAAAAGTTTGGTTTTGAAATATTTATGTCATCATATCCTTTAAAACAACACAGAAAATTAGCTGGTTCTGATTTTCCTGAAAAAGGACGTCAAATATTTGAAGAGTTGCTGTAGACCCACCTTTCCAAAATCCATATCAACTCTTGTCATCACAGCAGCTCAACAATTTTCGCATAGTGGTGCAACTAAGAATTTCCACAGTGGAGTAAACCCAGACACATTCAGATATGTGAATATCAGTGGGCTTACAAGAAACCAGATCTATATTCTATTCCACTAAAATGGAAATATGTCTACTTTCTTTTTAAAAATTAATCCAGAGCTGAAACACAGCACAACACATCAAACATTTCAGAAGCTAGAAAATACTTCTGAACACCAATACAGACAAAATATTTTTTATAAATTCTACCAAAACCTGTAAATGACCACATTCATCTTCTGAATACTGAGTAAAATCACACAAGCTGTGTGAGACAGTCAGTATAACTGGTATGAAAGAAGTAGAAAAATAATTACTGATACATCTAAGAAAATTTTGATACTGGGCTATTTGTATGGCTCAGTCCAGTTCTGCATTAAACTGCTACAAACCACCTGCTGAAAACAACATCCACCAGAAAACACTCCCTGACTCTCGTGTGCAGATCCTCTGATGAAGATATATTCTCCTGTTCAAGGAATCCTGACCCTACATAGTCTCTCCTTCTTGTTTCCTTGCATTTTTATTTTTTTTTAAATTTTGGGTTTTGAGATGCTCTTTCCCGGTGCATAAACAGAGCAAGCATCATAATGCTATATATGACAGGTGCCATCTAAAACATAAGGTTATTGTGTTGCAAGAAATGCACATCTTTATATTCAATTGCTAGTATGCTTATAACATTTGTGTAAGTTCTCGAAGGATCAATGACCAAGCTCACAATTCAAAAGAAATGGTTGCACAGGAAAAAAAGTCAGGTGTTACCTGAGATGGGTGCCCATGAACAAACCATTCCCTTCTTGTTCTGGCTTGATAATTGTCAACAACTGTGTTTATCAGGCACTCGGGAGAAGTGTGCATTGTTTCTCCCACTTCAATGAGTCAGTCTTCTACATTCCCTCAGGCCCCTAGTCCTTTGCCTAAGCCTTACTTAAAATTAACTTCTAAGTTAGTTATAAAGAGATGGTGTTCTACATTTCCGTGGGCCCCTAGTCATTTGCCTAAGCTAACTCAAAACACATTTCCAAGTTAGTTTTAAAGAGACATATTTCTGCCAACTTAATACCCTATGAATATTGTGCCTTGTTTATTCACTAACAATAAAGAGTATTAACAATAAAGCCAATTATAATGGACTTGACTAATTAAAAATGCTATTTTAAGAGGGTTATACTGGCTTAAAGACAGAATGCATTCTAATACTTTGTAACTTTCCTTTGTGATATGATATACGAAGACAGCTTTTATTTTGTTAGTGGTTACAAATTAACATACTAAAAAGGAAATCATTAACTTATTTTATTTATTTATTATTTATTTTTCAAACTCAGGTCTGACACCAGTTCTAAAATATCATTCATGAAAACATTCTCCTCTTTTTCCACAGTTTGTAGGGCAAATACCAGTCTTGCAATTGAATCTGGGCGGCTCGGGGATTAGAAGTTTCAGTCAAAATTTCCATGAGTTAATTGTTCTGTTAAAAATAAGATCTGTTTGGTAAATGACAATAATAATAAACTTCAGATAAAAAGTATAGTAAGATAGAACATTCTCATACTATTTTAAAATAACACATTTTGAGTAAATTTCAAAACATAATTGTATTAAGTGGTATATTTACAAAGCACTTACAAACTGCAAATACTGTGTAACACTGAATCACAGCAAGAAGTGTGATGCACTATATTTTTCATCTACTGCTGTCAATCAGTAGGTCACATCCACTCTTTGGTGTAGTTTTTCGCTAACCTGGAGAAGATGGCGCTCTCACATTCCATATGATTTTTTGCCAACTGCTGCAAAAGACAATTTGAGAGCTTCCAAGTAGTCCAGAAGACACTGAGAGGAAATCAAGTAAAATGCAAGGGAAAATCAGTACCACATTCCTGATACCATACATCACCAGAAGGAGCATTGGAAAGACAGGAAGGATGTCAAAAATACATAATGTGGAAAGAAAAAGTCATAGGAAATGTGTATAAGGCAAAGAAGAGAGGAGGCCTGAATATGCATGTGGTCATGCAGTAGCAATCACAAAGAAGAGGAAAAAATTAAAAATACCATTAGGAAAAGGAACTGTATCATGAGATGGGTGAAGTATAGCAAGTCAAATTTTAAAAACAAAGTAACGAAAAACATGATTGAAAACACATGGTAACCAAACGTGAGAAACAATGAACAGGATACAATCCCTATTCTGTGTTTGAAAAAGAACTGTCACAAAGAAAATGCTCTGTGGATTTTTCATCTCTGATTGGCTCAGTCTGAAAGCCTGTAGGTTTTTAGTAAAGATAAACACAGCCTACAATATTTAAAGCATCTATTTATATGTCATGTTATTATTTTTACCAAGCCAAATAGTAGCATGGAGAGCCTTTGGTAGATAATTAACTGTTGTCATTATTTCCTTCCAAGACTTACCCAAGTGTAATAACATTGCCTTGCCAGGAATATGTCTTTGAGTATCTGGAGCATTAAAAATACTTTCTAACTAGAGGCAATTTTTCTGACATCTTTACCATTCTTCCCAAAGAAGGATAAAAAAAAAAAAAAGGCTTCAGTCTTACAAATATGATAACTGAAAACAGAGCTTGGTTTTGGATTTCTACTGTTAAGCGTAAGTTCTGTGCAATATCTATGACAGCTAGATAACTAATGGTTATAGTTTAAAACCGTGAGGTGGTTTATAGTTTAAAAATAATTATTTGCACTTTCATACATTAAAAAAAGATTATTATCCTTTTCAATATTTATTCTGTCACTGTTATTCTTAATTGCAGCAATGGGTGTTGCAAAATTCAGATTCAAAAAATTGTTTTATTCTTCTGAACACAAAATCTTTGTATGCTGTCCCATTTGAGGAATTTTCTTGCAGAGAAGAATATTTTTGTACCTCCAGATGTCTCACTTCACCAATTTCCTATAAATGTCATGCATGCAAACCACTTACTTTCCAAGAATCCTACTTTTGAGAAGCATCTGTACCACGAAGTACTTAGGTCTTCATAATATGAGGTATTTCATACAAACCAGATCTCAACCATTTGTACATTAAGACATTGCATACTTAAAATACTTACATATTGTATCTAAGCAGGCAAACCTACCTGTCGTTCCAGCATCTGCAAAGACAACTGCATAATATTTCCATGCCTCTACAATCAGTGGATATGACAAGTTTCCAAAGCCATTTGCTTGCCCGGTGAGGAATCTTCTTAAGATAAAATTCAACCATAATAATCCCATCAGTATTTCATGTAAAGCAAATGATATGCTTTAAATGATCATTTACTTTGCCCATATGAATGGCTTTCTTATGACATAGAGTCTAGCTGTAACACCACATCAGAGAAGACAGAGTACTCTCTTTTCAGCCATCTCAATTTAGCTGATTTTATGAACTAAGATGAAGACAACAGCACAAGCCATTTTATTTTTCCTTTCTTGGTAATTTGCTACTCACCAGTAATTGAAAATAAGAAGAAAGAGTTGTTTCTACTATTCATCTATATATTCTTTAAGAGGACTCATATAATTTTAGGAGGCTATAGTTGCTATTTTAATAGTGCTGTCATCACGAGTAATCCTAAGGAACCAGTAAACAGCTCTCAATTTCATTTTAAGATCCTCAAACTTTACCAGGAATCAACAAGAAGGAGAAACAACAGATTGACTTCCAGGCCTTTGAATGACTGTGCCCAGATGGAAGGAATTGCCTACAGGTGGCCTGTGTCAGGGTCAGTCTGCACAGGACCGAACTCATCTTTCTCAAGCAGGGCTCTGAGCCAGCAAACTGCTGCTTCTTTCTCTTAGTGCAAATGTTCCATGATAGTCACTGCGTTTCCATTCAACTGAGAAAAACTTCATATTGTGATAAGCACCATAACTGTTAATGAAACACTGGGACAACTATGAAAGTAAGTTTTGCCTTCAGAAAATACTTTGTCATCATATGAGGAACACCATGCATTTAAATTTTGTATGTGGCATTTTTCATATAAGAAAAAATTTCCTAACATGTGTTGTTACTGGATTATGTTACTTTGTTATAATTACTGCTGCTACTTTCATCTGTCCTAGACTGAATGAAATTTTTACCAAAAAATCACTCACATACTTGAATATTGTCTGTGGCACCAAAGATAAATACATCTCCACAATGGTGGTGAAAATGAACAATTAATTTTGTTCTTTTCCAAGAGAATCTTCCACCTAGTTGAGAAAATTATAGGATCTCTGAATGTAGTCATAATCTTGAAATGTTTATGTTTTAGAAATTACATAAAAGAAACAAAATCTTTTGATGACTGAAACACTCCCTTTTATTTTAAACTGGTACTAAAAAGATTTCTATTTTTTCCATTTTATTTTGTCAGAACACACAGTGGAAAATTACAGCTACTTTTGTTCTCTTTAACTAAGGACCACATTGTTTTGCAGAGCAAAGAAATATATGCGTCTTGTTTTTGTCCACTTGATAATGACAATTCACATAGGAACTTCACAGTCCAAACACAACTATGACTTAGAGGTATTAATAGGTGTTCTGTTGCTCTAGTAACTGCAGAAAGCAAAAAAAATTTCTCTAATTAGTAACTGCTAATTAGAGTAACACTTTGCAACTACATATTAAATCTGGACTGTAATAACGCTCTGTAAATTTCCCTCATAACAGCTTTGGGTACAATAACAGAAAGTGTTTTTTTGCTTTATATCTGTTCAGCTACAATAATCACAATATCAATGTAGTATTAATATTTGATGATCCAGAATGATGAAAAACACAAAGTCAAAAACAAAGATCTGTCAGCTAAAAGTACCTTTTTGAGAACTGAATCCAGAGAAGCTTTACCAGACAGTTTCCCAGAAACATCCTGAATTTACTGAGACAATTTGAAAGCATTGAGCTCAACAAGTCAAGCTAAGAATAGTGAATCTTTTCACATCAGTCAGGGCAGCATGAACTATTTGTCCAAAACTACACAGTGTCTTGGTTTCCAAAAAGAGCTTTCTCATGTCTGTAATAACTGGCAACTGAAAAAGGAAAACAACAGATATAATACAGCTTTGCTTACATCACTACCACCTAGAAAACATAGCACTTTTAAACCGTATTGAGAATGGAGAGTAATTCTAGTTTTAAAAGATTGTGGGTTTGGGGGAAACTGAGCAAGGTGCGTGTTTTTGGAGGTCCTTATGTGCTTTGATTGATAACCCATTCAGTGACGAAATTTTTCCAATCTAAACCTTCCCTGGTGCAACTGGAGGCCTTTTCTTCTCGTCCTGTCACTTGTTACTTGGGAAAAGACAATGACACCCACTTTGCTACACCCTCCTTTCAGTTAGTTGCAGAGAGCCATAAGGTCTCCCCTCAGCCTCCTCTTCTTCAGGCTAAACAACCCCACCTCCCTCAGCCACTCTAGAACCTTCACCAGCTTCATTGTTCTTCTTTGAACATGCTCCAGCAGCTCAATGTCTTTCTTGTAGTGAGAGACCTGAAACCAAACAACCTCCACCAACTCCCCAGTGATGGTATTGTGTGAGTTATTCTAATGCTCTGCCACTGCTTTCCAGACAGGTGTGCTCACCAGGGGAACATACCTGAGCTGAGCTCCAGCGAACATTATGTCTTCTTCCCCTTCAACAGGGTAAAGAGGATAACTGCCCCAGCAGGCCTCCGTGTCCTTCTCAAACTCCGATAACAGGAAAGAGCAGATCATGGGATCTGTTAAGATGGCACACCTCAAGGAAGCACATCTACCACATTGTAAGTAATAGCTCTTCAGCAGTGCTAAGTGGATTCCTCTGCTGCTGATCAGGAAGCAGTTGTCCACAGACACCGAAGTGGGAAGCGAAAGTTACACTTGAAAAATGACTGTAAGATCCAAAAAGGGAAGATATTAAATGATAAATATTTAGTTAATCCTCTATGAAAAATCACTTTGTGTATACAGTTTTGAACATATTCTTAAATTGTAAACAAAGGAATAAAAGCCTAGTGCAAGATAAATGCTGATGATACAATCCCACAGAAGTCAGCAGCAAAGCTTACACTTGTTTCTGAGTTTGTTTCTGTGGACAAACTTTAGGACTTTTGTTTGTATGTCATTTAAAGAGGAAGAAATAAAGAGCAGCTCAACTGAGGACGAAAGAATTCCGTAAGTTTACTAGTGTGTTAAATCAGCTCAAAATCAGCTTCAGGAGATTCTTCCAATAACACAGCAGCAATTTTCCTATGCTTTGCTGCCATCCAGAGACTTGTTTCTCACAAGTGAATACAAGTGACTCTTTTTTCTCCTTGGTACCATACCAAGGGTTGTCCAGAAAAGACCATGACAGACAGGGCACAAACCAAAAGGTTTAGAAGAGAAATGTCTTGGGAAAAATGACATTTCAATACAGGAACATGGGAAATGTTCCAGTTCTAGGAGCTTAAACACACCTTTTTCAGCAAATCTTTATTTGGCACATATTGCGTTCAGATGTGGCAGCAAGATGGGGAGAGAAAGTAAGATTTCAAATATGAATTAATTAAGTCTCAAGGTTTGTACACAGCCTAACCAATCCTATTCATTTGCTTTAATGTCAGCCCTAGAGTAAATACTCATGCAAATGAACAATAGCTCTTAACAGTAATATTTCAGCAACCACACTAGCAAAATTTTTCTCTACAAGAATCTTAATCAATACAGCATACTTCTTAGCAAGTTTCTGTGTTACAAATTCTACTAACGAAGGTTTACCTTCGTATTAATTTTTGAAACTGCCAATGTGAAGAGATGAACATGTCCTACCTTGTCTAGACTAGACTAGGTTTGGTGATATGTATACTTTGGGTGAGATTCAGCACTTCTGAAAGTCACGTTCTCTTCAAGATGCCTCATTATAGAAATAGGTAACTAAATTTAAATGCTCATATTTCAAAACTTTGACCTTCAGTTCCACAGAAATTAAATTACCTTTTTGCCCTCTAAAAAAACTATTTTTTCTTCAGTGTTCCAGGCTAAAATGTCAGCAGCTGGTAGAAAGCTATATATTCTGTTTCTAATGGGATGAATCTTGAAATACTCATTCAAATCTTGCTACAGCAAACTATTGTTCTATAGTAAAGGGATTTTAGCTTCAGTAGGGACACAGTAAGAATCTAGACTCTAAGGATTCCAGAATTAATGACATCCATAAAGTCTATTATCCACATTCAGTTACCTGTCTTGCAAATTTCTTTCACATATATGCCCATTTTTTCTGTTCAAAAAGGCTCTATAAACCCCAAAAATTTCCTTTGAACATCAAAATCTTCACGTCTTTTCATTCAGCTTTGAAACACTCCAGTTGCTATGTCATACTATAAAAAGACTCAAATACACTGTTTAGTTGAGGCTAAATTAATGTCTACTATGATTTTCTATTTTAGCCTCTGTAATTAATCACATTAGCAGTAAAATAATTTTTACCCATCCATGCCCCTGGCCTGGTCTATTTGGTGCCACAGGTCTGTAAGGGGAGCAATGCTACACAACAGTTATAAGCAGGACACTCACTCATTTAGGCTCCAAACTGGACTTACAAGCCACTTTTGAAACTGCAATGCAGAGCCGTGTCCTATTTTGATCAACAGATTCTTATCCCTGCAGGTCCCCACCATTCAGAGGAAAATCCTCTAACTATTCAGCTGAGCTGAATGCTCTTGTCTCTTTCCTATTAGTGGGTGCTTGAACCCCTTCAAATGAAGAAGAAATTGAATCTGAAATGGACCTTCACTGTGATGTAATGATGTTTTCAAGAGTTCTTCATACACTAGAAGATTTAAATCTACAGTAAAAACGGGACAGATAGTTTAATTTCCCTCTACTCCCTTCCATGAGAGAGACAGTCTCTCAGGCACTCTCTGAATCATCCAAATGGGTACTGGGGACAAAAAAAGACAGAAAAATATGCAGCCTCTGAAGCCCAGGAGGGACAAGACGAGAGCTAAGTCCTTCATAGCACTATTTGGGATCATACAGTGCTGAGCATCTCCAAAATTAGATCAATTAATTTCATTCCCAAAAGTAGATGACGGCAGCTTTAATACATATCACGTGCATAAGGAACCTGCAGAGCTGGACTGCTAAATGTGCTTTTGAAGAAAAAGTGTAGACAGGCAAAGATCTTTCAAATCTCCCGGAGTCTGAATTTTCCACTAGGGCATAAAAAGTTCTGTGGTTTTCCCATTAGTCATTGTGCAGATGTAAATGGTAAGCATATAAGCAACGCATACTTTGCTAAGATCCATAGTAAAGTTTAAGTCACACCATAAATGTCTCTATCTCTTAGAGAAGCTCAAAACCAGAGGAAGAGGACCTGAAAGTCCTTGTTAGCCCAGTGAACTTTGTGAAAAGTGAACTTTGTCAGTGAAGAAAAGGATCTCACCATAGTTTTTACAAGACCCCTTAAAAATGTGTTTCTTAAAGAAACCTAGTGCAGGCTTCAGTATAGTTATGCACAGATATATAACCACACCAATATTTAGTTTCCTCTCACAGCTCTAATTAAATCAGGGATGGAGCAAATTTAATTGCACAACTCATTTGGACACTAAAAATCTAATGTAAATAGTAATACAATACACGTACAGAATGCTGTGATAAAATGAAGGAATAAAGCAAAAAAAATATGCCTTTGCAGATGTGAACTCATCTAACAGAATGTCAACATATTTTAGGATCGTGTTTCCTAACTGAGGGCATCAGGGTATAGTTTTTTCTGACATATATCAGGTTTGAAGAATTGCTTAAAAAATATTATGAGAGAATCTTATTGTTATTTGATAACTCTAAAACACACACTCTGAAGTATTGAATATTCAGTCCTTTCACAGACTAAATTGGTGCGTGGTTGGACCTACTATACAGGTTTTATTTACATAATTCATTATCTCAGAATTTAGAGATTTAGTCAGCTCAACAGTTACTATTGTGCAATTTATAAAGAACACTATGTTTATGCTTTAATGGTAATGAAATAATAGAGGAGAAAGCATAAAAATAGTTTTTTCTAAGAAGAGCAGCAGGCATTAACCAGGTTAACTTCATGCAAAATGATCTTTTGATGGTGTGCTCCACACAGACAATTTTTACAGCTGATTCCTTGCAACGATTTTTTACACAATTGGGAGCATGGACACTCAGTCTAGATCATACACCATATAAGAATGTTGATGCCTGTTCCAAAAAAAGTATACTAATAAAAATACTGCACACATTAAAATGCACAACTGTACCAGCACCACTCAAATATTTCTGGGTTGAATTAGAAACAAACTGCCAATTTTTATGATTTATGCAAACCCACAATATCAGAGGACCTTGAAGCACTCACAAGGAATTGTATGGATCTCCCCATTACTCAGTTCCTATACCTTTATGACTTCTCCAGAGAACAGCAAGGCTTACTGCTTAGGGTCTCTGACAGATGTCAGGTGACCCTGCAGTGACTACACAGAGTCACAATTTATTTTGGAGAGGACTTCTTCTGCCTTCTTCTGCCAGACAGTATATTTACAAATAAGTTTAAAATAGGAGACAATTCAAAACCAGAAAAACATGTACAGGCACAGAATTTGAAGTCTGTAATACAGTCTTTCAGATAGCATTTGACAATGAGATCAAGATAGCACCAATTAAAAAAAAAAAAAAAAAAGGAATGAAGAAATGCATCTTTATACCATTCCCACTTCCAAAATCTAACTGATACACAAACCAGAAAGAGAATTTTCCAACTTATCCTACAGCAGCAGTAATGCAGAACCTCTTTGATGAAAGAGAAGGGCAAAGGGAGCCTCTGCAAAAAAGATCGCACAACTATTACTGTCTTCTCCAATAATTTAATATTCTTTGGGAATATTCATCTAAATATATTTATTTACAAAATTAAAAAATCACGAGCTGAGTGACTGGAACATTAGACTTTCCAAACAACGTTGAGTTAGCTGTGAAAACATGTACTGGAAATCTGTATTTGACCAGGAGCCACTTCCACTGTGTTCAGCCTCCTTTTACACCTGTAATATCTCTTCCACACACGTAATCATCAGGATTGAATCTGAATTCAGCCCAAGCAGCCTCACGAGCCCTTCCAAATTCTTTTGTAAACTCTTTGGATTCCAATAGACAGATTGTGACCTGAAAGCAATAGTGCATCTAAGGAACTGTGATACCAAAACCGGAACAGAATAAGCAGAAAATGCCAGAGCTTTGAGCCAGTGACAACCAACTACCTTCTCCAGCTATCTGAGCTGGGAACCTCCAAGTTCCTCCAGGTTACACGTGTAACCTTTTTCAATATGACGAAGCTCCATGTCACTGATTTGGTGTCACAAATTTTAAATATTAAGCAGTGCTGGTTACAAGGCCTGCCAGTCAATAAATACAATTCATCAAGGTAAAACTACACGTTTAGAAATACATAGTTTTTAGAATAGGATGAAGAAACTTGTGAGTTGAGACAAGGCAGGGAGATTTACCACTAAGGGCAAAACAGACTTGACCTGACGAAAATTATTTTAATTTATTGCCAAATAAAATAGATTTGGGTATTGAGAAACAAAGACAAAAAAATTAAAGCAACCCACTACCCTTTCTGCAGGCTCAGCATCACTCCTTCATTCCTAACTCCTGTACCTCCTCCCAACTCCTCTACCCACCCCACCACCCCTCCAAGAGGTACAGGAGGGCGGGCAATAGGGTTTGTGGTCTGTCTGTAACAGCCCTGCTCTGCCACTTCTTCCACCTCACACTTTTCCCCTTCTCCAGCATGGAGTCCCTGCCATGAGAGGATCTCTTCAAGAACTGCTCCAGTGTGGGTTCTCTCCATGGAGTACTGTCCTTCAGGAACAAACTGCTACAGTGCCAGATCCTCTCCAAAGGCTGCAGTCCTTCAGGATACACCTGTTCTGTCATGAGCCCTCCATGGGCTGCAGTTTCCTTCAGGCCATGTCCACCTGCTGCGGTGTGGGGTCCTCCATGGGCTGCGTGTGGATATCTGCTCCATTGTGGTCCTCCATGGGCTGCAGGGGAAACTCTGCTTGGCAGCCTCAAGCACCCCCTCCTTCTCCTCCTATCCTGACCCTGGTGTTCACACTGCTTCTTCTCACACCTTTTTTTCCTTTCTTCCTCTATCTTTGTGGCATTTTTTACTTTTCTTAAATATGCTTTTCCTGAGGCACGACCATCTTGGCTGAGGGGCTCAGCTGTGCCCTGCGGTACATCCATTGGAGCCAGCTGGAACTAGTGGTGCCTGGCACAGGGAAGCCCTGCCCTCTCCTCATGGAGGTCACCCTGCACCATCCCCTTGCTACCAACCCCCGAAGACACGTAAACCCAATACAATACCACCCATTAAAGTACATGCAGTAGAAGTTACATAAGCCATATACAAAAATTATATACATACTATTCATATGAAAAATATCAAGTAAGTCTATTTAATATATTTCAAGGTTTCCAGCAGGCATTCAGATCCACTAGGCCACCATAAAAATTGTAAATCTCCTAGGAACAACATGAGAGAGGAATTTAGATGCAGTCTCTGTGGATATCATTGGGATAAGCCTGGACATGCCAGATGTGGTAATCTGTGTGATAGGATAGCAATAATTTTCTCAGATGTTTGTAAACAGTCTACAGAGTTGAGCCTCTCTCTGTGTACTAGCGCAGACGATGATGACTTTAGTTCTGTTAGTAAGAGAAAATAAATATTTGCTTACAAAAACATGAAATCAAGGAAATGTGACAAATGGAGGACACAAAAGTAACTGGAATTGATACTGTTTAACAATTCCATTATAAACTTTTGTCTTCAGTTAACTTGTAACTCTACCATTACCTGTGTTTGACAAAAACTTTCCCTTGGAGATATCTAAGCTGTGGTAGCACTGTATGAGTGCTGCTGTGAAAGTGATTTAAAAGACAGACACTAGCAGCATCACAGATCTGTGGCAGTGTGCTCTCCCCCTTCACAGAATCACAGGATCACAGAAAGGTAGGGGTTGAAAGGGACCTCTGGAGATCATCTAGCCCAACCCCACTGCCAGAGCACGGTCACCTCAGAGCAGGTTGCACAGGAACACGTCCAGGCGGGTTTTGAATGTCTCCAGAGATGGAGACTCCACAGCCTCTCTGGGCAGCCTGTTCCAGTGCTCTGCCACCCTCAAAATAAAGAAGTTCCTCCTTGTGTTTAGGTGGAACATCGTGTGTTCCTCTTTGTGCCCATTACCCCTTGTCCTGTCACTGGGCACCACTGAAAAGAGCCTGGCCCCATCCTCCTGACACCCACCCTTTAAGTATTCGTACACATTAATTAGGTCACCCCTCAGCCGTCTTTTTTCCAGACGAAAAATACCCAAATCCCTCAGCCTTTCTGCATAAGAGAGGTGTGCCAGTCCCCTAATCATCTCCGTAGCCCTATGCTGCACCCTCTCCAGCAGTTCCCTGTCCTTCTTGAGCTGGGGAGCCCAGAACT
>VYZM01018435.1:33575-61016 GCA_013398915.1 Dromas ardeola
ACAGGATAGGGGGAGAATCGGGAGAGAAAAGGAAAAATTCACGTGTTAAGTTAAAGACAGTTTAACAACAAAGAAACGAGGAAAACAGCAACAATAATACTGATAAAGGAATATACAAAACATGATTAATATACCGTTGCTCACTGACCAAACCCGGGAAGCGCCCGTCCCGCTCCTGCAGCAATTCCTGCCCTCTCCCTCTCCCAGCCCCCCCAGCTATATACTGGGCACGGCATCACATGGTATCAAATACCCATTTGGCTAGTTTGGGTCAGCCGACCTGGCTGTATTCCATCCCAGCTCCTTGGTATGTATATATATATGCATATATATACATACAGATATAATTTTATATACATGGGCCATCCCTCTAAAAATGTGTGTTGAGTTCATTTAATCCACGACTTTGGGCTCCATCTGTTAGAACAGTCTCTCAGGGCAGGAGAGATGGTGTGTGGTGCACTTTTCCATGCTGTATTTGGAGCTTGCGGCTGGTGTATCCAGTGCAGCTCATGCCCATGGTCTGTGGGTGGAATATATCAATCTTGAGGAAGCTGCTGGGTGCCAGTTGCTGAAGTCAGTTCTGATCCCATCACTGCTGCACGTTACTCAGTTTCACCACAGTCCATCTGTCCTTAGTTTGGGTGATTCTTACTGTAGTACCATTGATATAGCATATAGCAATTATAATAATGATGACATACAGTGGCAGAGGTATTTAGCAATTAACATCATACAGTTTGATTCATTGGCTATTCTCACCCAAAATCAGATCCCCATGAGGTACACGTTGGCCCACTCCATGCTTTCGCATCCCCCACCAAGTGCATCCAGGGGTTCAGCAAAAGCAGTCCTGTGGATGGGTTTGTCTTTCCCTGAGGCAGGACTAACCCAGACTGTCTTCCCTGACATATTTTCATGTCCACTACGGGGACTTTATCCCCTTATACAGTACGTGGAAGTTTTGATTGTGCAGGGCCAGCTCAATTTGTAGATCCCCTATTGTTAACTAACCATGTAGCTTCTGCTAAATGTGTATCCCAGTGTTTTAAGGTCCCAGAACCCATTGCTCTCAGTGTAATTTTTAACAGTCCATTGTATTGTTTGATCTTCCCAGAGGCTGGTGCATGATAGGGGATGTGATATACCCACTCAATGCCATGCTCTTTGGCCCAGGTGTTTATGATGTTGTTTCGGAAATGAGTCCCGTTGTCTGACTCAATTCTCTCTGGGGTACCATGTCAACATAAGACTTGCTTTTCAAGTCCCGGGATAGTGTTGCAGTTTGCACCATGAGGCACAGGGTATATTTCCAGCCAATCTGTGTGTAACTGTGTACTGTCCAGGTCATACTCCCACACAGCTAATTCCCTCAGGTTCTTCCCTCCATGATGGTCCACTTGCTGGGATGACACATCTTCACTGAAGGGGTACCCTTCCCTCATGCCTGACAGCAGTTGCCTCCAGAGGCTGACGGCTTATCTTTTTCCAAATTGCCTTGTCAATGCCGTCTTCCCTAGACAGGGATCCCAGATGCTTGGCTTCCCTACCTTCTAATTCCAAGCTACTGGCTTGTTTATCCCAGTATCGGAGCAGCCAGGTGACAATGTGCTCACCCAGATGTTGGCTGAATTTTTTTCTCATACCCCGCAGCTACCTCAGGGATAGGGATTAGGTGATTATCTCTGGTTCTGCCTCTCCCTCCTGTTCTCAGGATGGGCCTGGTTCATCATCATCCCTTACTAAGCGAACTGATTTCTTCGTGTATTTCTTGTTCTGTATAGGGGCGACTGATACCAGCGTTGGTTGGTTTTCTGGTTCAGCTGTAGTGCCTGCTACTGTGGTTTGAGTAGCCACCATGCCTGTTGAAGGGGTTGGAGTAGCCGCAGTGCCTGTCGGTCTGGTTTCCATCTCTTTCCCCTGAGGGTGCATAATATTGAGTAGTGTTTGGTAGATACTGGCCAGACCCCAACACAGTGCAGTAAGTTGTGCCCCTCTGGAATAGCCACAGCATTTTCCTTTCAAATATTCTATCACTTTATCAAGGTCCTGTAGTTGTTCAAGGGTGAAGTCCCAGACCACTGGAGGTGAGAAGTTCTCTAGATACCTGCCCACATTCTCCCACATGCCATGCCACCCATGACTATCCAGCCTCGGGGAAGAGCTCTGGGTGGTAGTCTTAAATAGTTGTTTAGCCCTAAACAGAATCTCAAACACATTCAGGAGCCATAACAATAAGACCAGGCTGGTTTGAACATCCCAAG
The DNA here is from genome assembly GCA_013398915.1 of Dromas ardeola. Taxonomy (NCBI): domain Eukaryota; kingdom Metazoa; phylum Chordata; class Aves; order Charadriiformes; family Dromadidae; genus Dromas; species Dromas ardeola. The sequence goes on from VYZM01018435.1 coordinate 35,840, forward strand.
GATATTCAAAATTCTCAAAAACTGTTTTCCGTGGCCCAAAGGAGAAAAGGGAGGCAAAGAGATGAGAAAAGTATCCCTCCGTGTTTCCCCCATAGATTTGGTATGATTATTAATAAATTCTGAGAGATGGTGACCGATGTACAGGCAGGACAGCAATGCCACATAAGCATACCAACATAAACGTGTGAACAGTGATGTTATCATATCATAAGTTGATATTACACAGGATAGCAAAATGATAATCCTTATCCCTCTCCCAGAAGTGATAAACAGCATCGCAGGGAGTATATAAAGCATAAGAATTTACATAACACAGCCATGAGAACAAACAAAGCAACATCGCAACAAGCGACCATTTAACTTATAAAATAAATGCGTAAAACAAATTCATTTGAACACGCTCTGGTCAGATCCGTCGTTACCACAGCCCTTTGTGCCCCATGTTGGGCACCAAAAAGGACTGTCGTGGTTTAGCCCCAGCCGGCAAGAATGAACCACTAGATTATCACTTACCTCCTCCCCCCGGCTTCCATCCCCACCGCCTCAGCCCACAGCTGGGGTGGGAGGAGAACCGAAAGAAAAAGGCAAAACGCGCGGGTTGAGATAAAGGCAGTTTAACAGAACATTAAAGAAAAGAGGGAAACAACAACAATACTACTGATAAAGGAATATACAAAACATGATTAATGTACCACCGCTCACTGACCGAACCTGGGAAGCCCCCAGCCCGCTCCAAACAGTGACTCCTGCTGCCCCCTCCCACGGCCCATGAGCTAAGCGTGGTGTCACACGGGCTCGAATACCCGTCCCAGTTCCTTGTGAAAAATAAACCTACCCCGCCGGAACCAGGACAGGTGTGACTGTGTGCAGCAGCACATCTATTGCAATGCAACTTGAAAAAACAAGGGCTTAGTCCCTTCTATTGCTAATTTGAACATAATTAAAATATCTGATTGCTACCATTTCTTTAGAAGAGGCCACATCCTTCCACTGAACTCTACACAAATGTTTGTAAGATTATAGTGAATACTCACTAAATTAGTTAAGAGGGGGTTTAAAACATTCAAAGCTTTGGTTTCTAGAAGGGGGAAGAGGGAGATGAACAGCCTATAGGTTTTTTTATCTGAAGTGTTCAGTGCAGCTTTGTTAAGAGCTCTATTTCCCTATTAATCACAGGGTCAGAGGATGCTTTGTCTCTCTGAGACAAAGATACACTATACAGCCCGGTGCTCCACCAGCAGCTAATCAGACCAGACTCAACTTGTCCACCATACCGTACTGAGAAGACGTACAGTAGGCAAATCCATCTTGGACAGGGTTGATATTGCCCATGTATATTGTGTCATGTCCACTAGCCCTCAATGATAAGTACTGCGAGTGTGCCAGGTTTGAATCATTCGGAGGGCTGATCATCCGTGTTGTGTGCATCTTTTGACATACTCTGCCACGACTTGATAACCTCAAACATGTCCCAGGCATGTTTATGTGTTGAATACAATGACTATCAAATACACAGTACAGAAATGTCTGCAGGAAGGCAGCCTTCCAGTGGCTGATCACAGCTATTCCTGACAGATGCTGGTACTCACCTGTCAAGCTCTTAAGTCATGCCCACCCATTGCTTAAGAAACATTTATATATTCCATGCACCCTAGACAGAGAGGAACTATCTCTCCCCAGTTAACTTCTCAGTGGGTGCCTGTCTGCACCTTGAGGAGTTGTGGCTTCAAATCCCCTCCAGCAGAGAGCGAGCTGAAAACAGGTCTTACCCAATATTTTAACCTCAGAGCTAGCTGACAGCAGAAAGGTCTGCTCCTTGTTTTGTGGGTATCCCAGAGGCAGCTGCCACACTGGGTGTCTACATGTAGAAAGTAGGTCCCCTTCTGCTGCTACTGCATAAAATTGCACAAAGTAATTCAGAGCCAGGGTGGGGTGTGGAGAGGAGGTGCAGGGAGAACCAAGACAATGCACAAATAGTAACATTTTCAGGAAACAAAGGCTGTTTCTTGTCTTCAGCTGCATAAACTTATAGTGACTTGAAGGGAGGGTGTTAAAATAAACAAAATAAAGGAGATAATGCACAAAAGACCCATAGTCATTTGACATAGGCATCAGAGAGAGCGCTGTGACAGCAAAGTATTTGTCATCCTGGTTATTCAATTATTTATGCATCTACAGCCAAATGATATCAAGACACGTAAAAATGACATTTTAAAATCCAAAGCTTTCACTTTTTGCAGTGTAGGAGGCAATACACTCTCCATGGGTTTTGTCAGCTGAAGGATTACGTGACGGGATACAGGTTGTATAATCAGAGGTAATTTAGCCATAGTCAGAGTGTTTGCGAGGTGCGGGTTTTCCAAACTGTTTGATACCCAGTTCCCTAGACACCAACAGGAAACAGCTGGTTGCTTGAGCACTGGAAAATCTAGCTCTTGAATAAGGTATAGATGAACATCACCGGAAATATCCATATAGAAAAACACACCTCAGAAAGATTGATGGCACCAATGGCAGTGGGTGCAGTCTGGATGAAGCAGAGGAGAAGGGTAAAAAATGGTAATCAGTTACACGACAGATGTAAAAAGATCACCTTTTCTCTTAGTATTTTTCATGGCTTGGATTTTATATTTAGTGGTAAAGGGTAAATAACGTGTTTTGTCCACATTTTCTAGACAGTAAGCCACTGGAGAAATACGTCCTCTAAAGCACATTCCTCGGTTATCTAAGTAAGAGATTTCAGCCTTATTTCTACACACCGACTGTCACACCATTTTAAATAGCTGATCAAAAGGGGCCATAACAACCCACTGAACTATACCAGCTTGTTATCTTACTTAAGCAGTAGTTGCAGCTTCAACTCTAACAGAAAGAGAACAGACCAGCCACAAGAGTACTGTGCTGTTTGAAAAGAGGGCTTTGCTCTTTCAGCGCTTGGCTCTATTTTCCCAAGTTGAAGTTCTCCTCTTAAGCCTTGTTGCAGGTGGTACAAAAAGAGTACAGAGAAAAAAGTAACAAAATGCTCAGATTTCTTCATTTCTATTTATTTACCAGCCTTCTTTTACCCCTCCACTTTTTCCCTCTAATCTGTTTTAACAGTGTAATTTTGCTATATGAATGGTTAAAAACAGAAAAAAACCTCAAACCTATTTCCAAAGTTTCAAAGTGAAAAGAAAGATATGTGAATCACTGAGCAAGGGTTTTTTTTTTCATTACTCTGTATTCTTTTATGCTACCACATCTTTAAAATAACAAAACCATGTGTCCTGGTTCCGGCGGGGGTCGGGTTAATTCTCCCCAGGCTCCGGCAGGGACACAGGTATTCCATCCCACAGGAGCCATGCCCACTCTGAGCTGCCGGGGGAGGGGGTCATGAAGTCACTGCTGGGAGCGGGCTGGGGAGTCCCGGGTCCGGTGGGTGAGCGGTGGTACCGGAACCGTGTTTGTACATTCCTCTGTCCGTGTAATTGTTGGTGTTTTCCTGTTCCCTTTGCTGTTCTGTTAAAGTGCCTTTGCCTCAACCCACGAGTTTTGCCTTTTTCTTCCGATTCCCCTCCACGGCTGTGGGGGGACGAGAGAGCGGCCAGTTCTTAGTTGCCGGCTGAGACTGAACGAGAACATCACGCAAAGTCCGTAAAGCATGTCAGAAGTTAGAGTGAGGCTATCTGCACAGTTTATGCATCCCCTCTCACATTGTTATAATTATGGCTTAGGAGGGATGTGTCCATTTTTAGACCCGTTTTTTTTTTAGTTTCAGTAATTTTACTTTTCACATCCTAAGCTGAAAGGGCTTGAAAGTAAGCCAGCACCGGATCATCAGCTTGCTAATGGGCATTCACAGTTCATAGAACAGCTGTGTCAGATAAGAGCACATTACTGTGTATGAAAGCACATTGAGTGAAGTCATGCCTCCTGCAATGCTTCGCAAGAAATCCCAGTTGCTAACCAAATATCATATCAGAAAATAAAGCTTCAATGTGTTAAAAGCGACCAGCAGCAGAAAGGAAAAGCTGTGAAATTGCAGGAGGTAGCTGTTGGAAAGTCAACGAAGTTCAAAATACATGGTGTCTTCAACACCTGGTCCATTTCATCAGCAAGTAAAAATAAAGTGCAAGTGCTGACGTTTGTCTGCCTTTTTTCCTAGCTATATACGTAAATGTGAAGTTTTATAATAATTCAAAAGCATATATGTCATAACACAGTAGTCTATTAGCCAAACTTAGTCAAGCAACAAATATTCACAAGAGTTCACAATACACTGCTGACTATCAGTGATGGTTATACCCTATATTCTCCAATAGCACAATTTAATCCATGGTGTGTGTGGAATTATATTATCAAACCAGTACCTTTTGAAGTGGGTAGGTTTTTAATTTCTGCTGATAACATCACAATTATCAGACTCCCGACAGAGTAATCCTGACCACAAGGAACCCATGGCAAGAGTCTCAATCATCTCAAAACAGATTTGTTCACAGAGAACATTGGAGAGATGATTTATGAAAAAAATTTAAGCAAGGAGAGGAACAACAAAGTGTACAGGCTAGTTAGTAAGTACAAAGGAAAGAGAACGGAAAAGCATGTTCAGATATAACAAAGAACGCTTTGTTATAGCACTTAGAGGATGTGGAGGCACCTAGCTCAGGAAACAACAGAAGATTTCAGCCTCTGCACTGAAGAAAGGAGTACCTGCACTTTCACAGTGATTTGTGAATCAAGGGAAGGACACATAGAGGGACAGTGAGCAAAGTCTTCCAGGCACATGATGTGAATGCTTGGTTTCCTGGTGCTCTGTGGCCCACAGAAAGCCCTGAGCAGACTTTGGCCATTAGGATGGCTCCTTGGGTTGTTCGAATTCTGGTAAACTTTTCTTGTTCTGAAACTAGGGAGAAACAACTGGACCCAAACCTAGTACTGCCCAGTGGTCACTGTAAACAGCTGAGTAGGATGCACAGCTGGAGTAAGGCTCTGCTCTCCATACCAGTCAGAGTTTCAAGACTTTGGTGTCCCATGGTCAGTCAGCAATGACTGGTCTGGAAGAAGTGAGGCATAGAAACCACTAGTTTAGTTCACAGGTATCAAGCCATGAGACCCTCAAAAATACCACACAATCCACAGTTTCAGGACATTTCTATTTCCCTGACACAGCCACGCACTTGGAAACAGGCTACAAAATGAGTTAAACCACCAGAACGGAATCATCTGTAGTGCTACTGCAGGTCTCTGAATGTTCTGAGTTATTCCTGAGTGGTTTATAATTACTCTTCCCTCGTGCCAACCTAAGAAAAATGCTGGTGGCTGTTCCACTGACTCAACTCCCCTCACAGAGGCAAAGCTCAGAAGCAACCATGGAGGAGGGAACAAAGCAGAAAGTCAGCCTTGGGGCTATTTTACACAGCAGATTTTGTCTTGTAATAGAGAAAAGAAATGGAAGCTCTGTCTCAGTCCCTTTTCCCAGTGCTTCCAGAGCCTTTTGGACCTGTCCCACACCTCATTATGCACTTCTGAAGGACAGAGGACAGGGGGAGGGACAAGCAATACCAACACATAGGCTAGCAAGTGGCAGAACACATCCCCTCAGATGCACTGGTAGGTACACAAGGATGTGCTCAGTTTGTCAGGCCTGCAGTGCATCCTTGTAACTAAGCTATCCTCTATCTGATCTGCTCCCCTCAGGTCACATTCAGGCCAAGGAAAATAGTTCCTGACCCACCAGGTCACCAGTTTACACCAGTGAAAGATCAACCAGACAGAGCGACAGGGCAGAACACACCACCAGCCTGGCTGCTGTGTAAAGACAAGGAAGCCAGAATGCATTTGGGACCCCAAGGTCTTTTAGAATTCCCCGTGAGAAGGAATATACAATGAGATGGTACCATCTTCTAACCCAGTGCAAATACATTTAATTCCCCACAGTCCTGCTGCAAACTGCAATATTTAGTCTCTCCTTTTTCTGTTTTCCTCAGCAAACTAAGGCTTTGTTCAGGTTTAGTCCTTCTGAAGGAGGACTAAAATTTGAGATCAAGACATGAAAAGCCTGTTAGGAAAGCTGGAACTGTTTGCTCCTCCTCTTCCAACGTGCAGTAGAAGGATGAGGATGAAAAAAAGAGGTATTTTCTGTTAGCAATGAAAAAGGTAGTGAAGTACGTGTACATCCATAGGAAGGTAAACCTGAGGATTTGTTGCCTTTCTAGGTGAGACAGCACAGGTCTGCTGTGTTTCCAGGGTACCAGGCTCAGCACATTGTGTCCAATCTGAATCTTGTGAGACCTTCCCAGGCACTGAAACGCTCCTAAGAGGAGGGAGGAATATGTTGCTCACAAAATGAGTCAGTGTGATCACAAGAGGATGTCCTGTACAAACACAGAAAACCATTCATCACCACTTCCAAGACTCCTACATCCAACAGTCAACAGCATGTCCATTTTAAGTAGACAGCGAAGGACTTCAAACAGTTTGGAAAGTCTAAGAATTTCCATTGAAACTGGTAGAAAACTTGCAAGGATTTCCTAGAATGAAGTTTAACTGTGCAGAAAAGGAAAAGAAAGCCCTTCCTCCCTGGAAGTGAATCCAGCTATAAAATAACAATACATTCATGATTTAGAAAGAGAGGGAAAACCTGCAACTGGGCTTCTCAAATTACCTCTTCTTATTTCAGCAGCATCCAACAGTATGATTGTGAAGCTCCCCAGGCAATTTTTTTTTTCCTTAAATGCACATTAATTTGTGCTTACGAGACTTGTCTGGCCATTGGAGGTTCAGGTGTACGCATCTTACAATAGCACCAAACAGGTGTCAGAAACATTCTGTTCACAAGTCTTTACTGTTTTATTCTATTGTAGAAGGTGTTGTCATGAGCCTTTATATGTAATCTGGAGCCCTAACAAGCAAGAATTGAAAGCATTACCAGTAGAGACATAAAATACCCACCTCTCTCCCAGCTGTGCTCATATGACCAAAATATTCTGTTGTAATAAACAAGTTAGTGGTGTGTAAATCTTCTTACAAGGCACTGAAGGTGAAAAAAATGTAATTTAGTTGGGCTCATAAAGTGAAAAAACAGCTATGTTATAGCAACATTATAATCTCCCCAAAGCATTATGGGATAACATGAAATCATTCTTCTGCAAGAGAAGGATAAATAACACTTTCATTAAAATATCTTCTCCTGTATTGGGCAGGTCAAACCAGTTAACAGTGTTAATGATCCAGATTCAGGAAAAGGAGGCAATTTAAGAACACCCCAAAGAACAGGTGTGCCACTCAGAGTCTTCTATTTTTGTTTTTTTCATGTAAGTTTCTTTTTTGCTTTTTAAGACAAGAGCCCTGCACCTTGGCTCCCCCTGTGTTTCAATGCAGCCTCGATGCATGCAAAGTCAAAGTCAGTAGCAGGAGGAAGAGAGAATGGGAAAGCTGGTGGGCGCTGCCAGTGTCTGTGTGAGCATGACTAGACCGTCCGTGGCCCCGGGGCTGGGGTTCGACCGTGATGTAGCCGTTAATGATGCGGATCCGGGGAGGAGGGTCGGTAGCACTGCAAGGCAAGAGAAGAACATCAGTCCAGACCCAGCCCAGAACTGCCCGATACCGACAGAGCAGGAGGTCGTCAGCCTCTGTGCCTCACCCTCAATCTTCTGGGCTTCTAGGAATGGTCTCTTGTACTGGTTGAAAGCTCACCAATGGATTGTGTCTTCTAATGGCAGAGCACTGCCTTGTGCCTTCCTTACAGGTGTGGGCAGCTCCCATGCCAGCCCACATGGACATGGGCACTGCCCGGCAGAACTGTGAAGCAGTCTTTAGGGGTAACAGGGAAGAGATTGAGGAGGGTGGAGACAGCATGAAAACACCTGCCCTGTACTCAGTTCTACCCAGCTAAGTGGGTAAGACAAGACAACCATATTCCTAGCACCTTTCAGCTAAGCAGAAAATATATAAGAAGAACAAAACAAGATTTGCTGTAGAGGAGTGTCACTGTAGCAACACTTGCTGAGCACAGCTAGGAATGAGGCACCTGTTTTCAGCTGAATCCAGCTTCCCCAGCCATGCTTCTTTCTGTACGTGCATCTTAGCATGGACTAAACTTGTTCCTGTACTGCATCTTCCCTTCCACGGGTCAGGAATTACAAAGGGTTTACATGACATGCGTTAAGGATATGAAGTGCCACTTCCAGAAATGCATCCTAGAGTCACTGAGAAAAGATCACCACATCCCAAAGTATCTCCCAAGCGGTAGCGAGGACTCAGCTGGTGATGAACAAGAACTGAGTCAGAGCCTACATGATTCTGAACTCCCATTATGGCAACATGTGATGAAGGAAAGAAATTTGTATGCTCTAGGCTGCTAGCACCAATTGTCTTGATTTCAGGCAGCTTCCACACCACTGCAGGTCAAGAGTCAGAAAGGTCAGATACTACACAGGTGTTGTTCTCTTTGGCAAGGGATTGAAAGCTGTGCTTGACCCCACAGCTGTAAGGCTGACATACACTCCAGGGCCTCACGGCACTGTGTGGAGCCAGAAGACAAATCGGACAAAATTAAAAGCAAGTCTACCTGCCAAATACAAAACCAGAGTAGTTTCTCCTGCACCCGCTCCCCAGCTTCTGTGCAGCACTCTTGCCTTATTTTGGCCAGCTGCATTAAGTAAAAAACGCTTTGGGAAATTGAAGGCAATTAGTATCCCTTTTAAAAACACTTACCCTTCCATACTCAAAAGTCCCCCCAGAAGGTTTGAACTGTAACTGGAGAGAAGTCAGTTGGCAGCACATCAAAGAAATACATCTGACAGCTGATGCATACAGGAGCAAGAAACAAACCAGTTCTGCCAAGCCCACTAACAAGACTGTATTAAATCACTGGACCTGCACCTTTCACGTTTCCAGGCTCACGAGAGAAAAGCTGTGACTGGCCCACGCCTAGGAAACATGACAGCTTTACCTGTGCCTGGGCACCCCGGGGAATGCTTTTAGCAAGGGCCGAGACTCCCAGTGAGACGTGCCCTGCACAGGATTGAGCTTGAGCCCAGAGGGGCTGAATTTCTGTGGGGACACATCGCGGCTGTGCCACCAGGTGGGGCTGTCAGCTCAGGCTGCGCCTGCCCTGGCAGCCCGCAGCAGCACGGACCGCTCGCCCACGCGTGTGCCGGGGCAGAGGGGGCGATGATTCCCCCTGCTTTACAAACACTAAACACAGAGTACGGGCTGCGAGTGAATGGCAGCTGACACTCTGACACTCGCGGCTTTGCCTCTGCAGCAAGGGCGCAGCAGTCTCCCAGGCAGCAATAAGCATCACTTGTCTTTCCCAGTACTGTCATGCAACAGCTCCATCTCCAGACGTTCATGCTTTCTGCTAATAAGGACCCATCCCCAGAAAGAATTTGTCACCTAGCATCTGGGTGAGTTTCTAGCTCAAAGGATAACTTAATTAGTAGGGGAAGAAAGGAAACATTACAGAAGAAAAGGAAAGGAGGCATTTGCTGCTTCCATATTTATGCAGTAGTTTCCTAAGCTGTAATCATTAGCTTTGCTTTTGTCTCACTATTGCCTTGCAGTACTTGCCATCCAGTATGTAGCCCTAATGTACCTCCAATTTAGAAACAGTGGCACATCCTCCCATCTTCCCTTTTCTTCTGAAGGCACTGATGCTGCAAGTGCATGCGTTTCTCACATCAGAGCACCCAGTGACTTCCCTGAGCTTCACGGGAACAACTGCATGTGAAAAACTGAACATGTCAGTGCGCAGGCAGGGTGGAAGCTTGAGATCATAAGGATTCCAAATCATTCCTTAGCATTTCAACTAAACAGACTGTCAACAGAAGCTCCATTCACAAACGGCTGGTATCAACTATGCTAATAGAAAGTAAATGATACACTAAAAGACAAAACCAAATGTGATCAATATAAGGATTTGTTTTACTAGTGAATTTTGGACTGTGTGTAGGTCTGTCATGTCAGTAGGCATGCAAAACTCCATTTGCATTTGTCTCCCTTTCTCTCCAAACTACTCACACTTAGGTTGGAAGGAAGAACAGAGAGAGGGCACAAAACTACTCTGAGAGAAAACGGAGTCTGATCTAAAAAGTCTGACAAAGGCTGAATGTTTGGAACAGAACAATAGCTGCTGCACCTGCTTGCAGACAGCCTGAGCAAAGCTGTACCACTCAAAGCAGTGGTACAGCTGGGACCCAGGGACGTGAGAGGAGAGGCATAGGAGAACCCTGATATACTCAGTACCTTGAGGAGCAGGAAGAAATATTCTTCAAAGGAAAGAAAAGAAGAATGTAGAGGCTTCATTTCAAGAACTGCAGGCTTTTCTCCATCATCCTGACCTGTCTGGCTATTTACAGTACCACAAAAATAAAATACTTTCCACCCGAGTATGGCAGTGGCAGAGATACAGAGACATAAAGTACAAAAGAGAGCAGATTCAGGTCTGTGTGTTATCTGACAAGAGGGAAACATTAAGGTACACATTCAGCCACAGGTCTAAGTATAGCTAGTGAGGGAGAAGTTGGCTTTTTTTTTGCAGGCTGCTGTAGTTCTTGTAGGTGAGTAAGCTCTTCTGGATGAAAACTTAAGGAGTATGCGTGAACCTTTGCCCCACAACACACTCCATTTTCTATATTAAGTCCATTATCCATTAGGCTGTTGTCCCCCTTTGCAGATCTCCAGTAATGCCATGGGGCTCACATGCTTTTTAAGACTGCGAAGAATACAGAGACTGGAAATACTGCATAAACATGGTCCCAATGCAAGAAGCACATATGCCAGATATGACACTTTCCAAACATGCAGCAGCTCTCGGATAAATGTCCAAGGCTTTGATCTGTACCATCTACTAGTGGAACCAGCCTTCTGTGATAAAGAGGACTACTATGTGCTCACAATCCCTCAAGCCCAAATGCAAAATGGTCTAGACAAGGCCTCCACTTGTATTATGCCTAATTTTCCACAAACTTAACCACGTGGAAGGAGCTATTTTGTCACTAAAAGCACAAACAGCCTTGAGTAAATGTTTCACCAAGAATTACAGTGAGGGAGAAGGTCAGATCCTGCCCTCAGCTTGTGTCTAAATCCTGCAGAAGTTTGGCGTACTGGATTGATCAGTCTAAATTAAAGTCCAGTTTGCATGACAAACCCTCCTCCCTCCCCAGCCATCAGCTACCTTTCTTCGAGGCGAACCCAGAGGTCATTAAACTGTCGCAGTCTTTGCTTCTTTTGCTGCGGCTTCTTCTTCTTCTTTTTGTACTTCCTGTCTACCTTCTCCAGGATGTCAATGCTGTCAGGGAGCAGCAGGTGAGGCAGGAGCTCTTCCTCCTCCTCCTTCCAGGGGTGCAATGGCAGTGGGAGCTCTTGGGACATGATATAGGGGCTGTGTGCCACTGATGATGATGAAAAGGCCAAGAAGGTTTTGGGGTGTTTTCTGCTGGAAGAAGGGGGGAACATAGATAATATTTGAAAAGGCTTTGAGGCAGAATCCTGGTAGAGATATGATCAAAACACATATAAAACAGGTGTTTCTCCCTGATATATTGGCTGACTGCATATTTCTCTGCCTTATATTCCTGCCCCCTCTTCCTAAAGTCAATATTCTGATCAAAATATTTCTCTTTAATGAAAAAAGCTTTGGAAAAGAGGTAGTCTGGAACTCAGGAAAGAATGCAGTCAGGCTCTTGGGAATAACATCGTGTACCTAGAAAGAGACTAAAAAGGAATCACTCTCAGAGGAGGTCAAACCACACTCCTCTAGTCTGACGTACTGCACAACACAGACCAGATTATTCCTTTCAGCAATTTCTGCCCAGATCCAACAAACTTGTGGGACATGGAGAAGGGGCAGGGACAAGACGACTGAGGCACACTAGCTAAAGGAGCCAGTCCTAGATCAGCAACTCTCACTGGAGAGATGGAGCTCAGCATTGCTATCGACACAGCCAGGATGACCTCCATCCTGTATTTATTTTTATACCTGCAGGCTCAGAACACTATCAACAACAGACACTCATATACATAACCTCCTTTGCAACACTTTCTGCAGGTAATTCTTCCAGGGACTGACTGAGCAACCACAGGAAAAGGCACACAGATGCAAAAGCACGTCCTTCTTCCCCAAGGCCAGTTCCCTCTCACAGCACAGCAGCTAAGGGAGGAGTCAGGAAGCACCTTAATTACAGCTGTGATTATGTGATGAATATTTTGCAATATACATATGCATTCTAAAATCAGGAACAACAGTTAAAGCCCCAAACAAGACAGTAGGAGCTTGATTGAACTTGTGGCACTATTTATAAATTGTCCTTTGTGCTACATGGTTGGAGCACCTCTTTTGCCTTCCTTGCTTTGGTGACACCAAGAAGAAGGAGCCCTCTTGCCTCCTGGGTACAAGGTAACAGTTACTGACTGGACTGTGTGCAGCACTGCTATCTAGGACAGTAGCTGGATATGGTTCCACATTTATGTGGGCTGGACTGGGTTTATTGACATAGAATGCCATGGTATTTGCTTCTAGGACAAGCCTAGGGTAGCAATCAAGTGAAACCCTCCATCCAGACCCCAGGACTCTGACATACTCATGCCACAGATCTTTCCCTCACCTCAAATGCTCTTCTGCTTCAGAACTCACATTTTTCTTAAAACTCATTTCATATTTTTAAATCTGTTTCCAAGTCATCCAGAAATGTTAACACCTTTTCTGTAAGAAAACACTAGAGTGCCATCTTCTTTAGCTTCTTCAACTTAGCTTTAAAATCAAGACTACAGGAAAGATGTTCTGTCCAGCAGTCCTAATGAAAGTTTTAATATGCAACCAAAGCCAAACTGAGGGCTTTCAAAGGCATAAGAGTCACCGGCTGGACAATGAACTCCCATGATGTGGGCAGAGAACTGGGTGCCCAGCTACCCTGAGTATCATTGATACCTCCCTTCCTGATGGGTGAAGATCTAGCCCTCCTTTGCACAGTTGTCTGTCCTTGATTTCCTTACAGTGACATCTTTACAGGGCGGTATCAAATTTTGTTTATTCTCAACTACGTATTAACCTCTCTTTCTTTAACCTTTAAGAAGCTGCTATGGCTGTTTTTAGGAATACCTAAGCTAAGAATGTTCAGGGAGGGAGGGGAGTGAACCCCACAAAAATATCAGGCAGGTTGATTATCCCCGTAAACACGGATAACACTGGATTGTCTAGCATGACTTAAATCTTACAGGATCATTATATCTTGGCCTTAAGCACAGGGGGCTTCTCCATGTGAGACTATTAGCCCATTGGTGGCCACAGCAATTGCATTCATGTACTCATGGGGATGAGTCTTGGCTCAATTTGTTTGAGTGCATGTAGAGTTAATGATGTATGTCCATGTCAAGAATCATAGCAAAAGCATGACTGCCAGAGGTTGAATCTCATGGTCTGAAAAAGGCAGCAAAAGCAGTGCAAAGGGAAAGGTGAAGCAACCAGAGTATGAGAAAAACACCTATTATTATTTTGCACCCCATCTGGGGAGCCCCTGGCACAGACCAAGACTCTGCACTGTGCCCCTTGCACAAAAGGTGATCATCCTGCTTGAGAGCCTCCTATCAGAAATGTGGTGGAGGAGGAACAGAGATGTAAGAAGTGAGGGACAGCACGCCTGGCATAGAGGATAAAAGGGAAACAGTACCGTAACTGGGATCAAACCTTTTCCCACTGTGGTCTTTTAGCAGTGACTAAAAGGAAGAGTGGAGATATCTGACAGACATAAGAGCATATGTTTGGCAAGAGTCTGGAAAAGGGGGAGACAAGGATTGCAGACCCTAAACTGGTGGCGAGAAGTCCAGGAAGAGGTGAGTCAAAAGCACATGTAATTCTCGGCAGAGTGTGGAGGAGGAGGTTATTTGTTATTCTGTAGTTACTGAAACTATGGAGATGGATAAAGGCACCCAGTGAGAGAGAAAAAGAGGCAGTAAGGGTATATCCCAAAGGACAGCTGCAAGATGAACCAGAACAGCAAGTACCTTGGCTTAAAAATGCAGGTGCAAGCAATCAGTCATGGGGACAGCTTGCAAAAAGGCTGAGTGGAGTCTGGGCAGTCAGATTCCAGTCTGAGAGAGAGTAATTGGAAAGAATCAAAAATAGCACAGTAAGAGAAGGAGAGTGTTAAAAGGCAAGACAGTCAAACACTTAAAAGGGAGGAAGGAGAAGCCTGGAAGCCAATGTGGTATGAGACAGCATCCAGATCCAATGAACGAAGCATGCATACTCTAGGGCTGTTAGTTTAAGAGTTTACAGGGGGAAAAATATTTTTATTAAAAAATCCGCCCCAAAAAAAACAAAACAAAAAAACAACAAACAACAAAAAAAAAACCTCAAACCAAACAACAAAAACCCAAATAAAATCCTGTTTCCAGACTGGCTCATGGAAGAGAAAAGTAAACTGCTGGGGAGGAGAGAGGGAGCCCAGCTCACTCTTATAGTTCCAGCTGCCACTAACTCTTCATGATTGTTTACAAACCCATCCTCACAATGGCTGCTCAGCTCAATAAAAGCATGCATTACTTGTTGATGGCTTGTCCAGCTGGAGTGTGTTCTACCTCGTACCCTTCTCTCCTCAAAACATCAATCACTGTGTTGTTGCCCATGAAGTGACCTGCAGTTAAGAGAAAAATGACATCAGAACTCAATGAGCACAAGGAAAGAGAGAGAAGAACAACAAAGACCTTCCTCATCACAGGAGAAGTGCCACACTCAGGGCAGGCAGTGCTTTATCACTCCCCACCAACATGCACCAGAAACACAGGATCTCTAACAAATGATTACTTAACTTTCCCAGGGTCACTTCAATTACCACATTCTGCCCTTCTAAAATGTAGGTGTGATTGAAATTACTCTGGTCCCACAGGCTGTTGTAGATTTCTTGGGGCACCAACAGATGAAGTTGGGAGACACCTGTTCAGGAGCAGCACCGAGTCTACAACTGGTGGTGGTGCAAACCAGGTCAGAATCTGGCTACAGCATGTACATGATTTTAAAAGCCTCTGACATCATAAAGGCACTGTCTGAGATGTTGGTCAACATCATTAACAATTTTTAAATGATTAAGAATCATCCAACTGCAGAGAATAGAAAATAGTTCTGAAAGCCAATGACTTACATCAACCCCTTTCATTCCTTCAGTATAAGCCACCAGGGACAGAAAATCCATTTCAGTCATGTTGACAAAAGTTTCAGAAGGAATTAGCTAGCTCTGCCCTAATTCTGTGATTTATATCTCCGAGCCATTTTCAGACAGATGTGGTGTCTGGTCATCCCATCATTTGGCATCATAGTGAATAAATGACTACTCAAAGGGTGCAGGAGTTACTCCTGAAGGACTGTATGCTCTGCATGCTGACTGACTGATTTCCACCACGCTTCTAACACTTCATCAGACAAGGCTGCTGAGAAGCATATGGGCAGCAGGGGCCTTGCACAGTCCCTCATAGATCTAGCTTTCTTGAAAACATTTGTTCATTTAACAGCCTACATAATTAAAATTAGGCTTGAGCAAATGACCTATTAGAGTCCTCCCTTGTCTCAGCAGATGTATGCAGTGCTAAAACCGGTAAGTAACTTCAGAAAAACTGTCTTCTGCTAGTGTTCTTCATAAATACATGGCAATAAAGTGACCAGAATGATTCTATTAGCTAGGAAAAGCACAGAGATAGAAAGCAAAGTCCAATGGCAATGAGATTAAAAGGGGACTAAGCCCAAGGGATTTATGATTTTTCACTCCAAAATGGATTCAATGAATTGGAGCATAAAATTCTAGTTTCTCATACCACAACAGCAAAGGGCTCATGAACTACCAGCTTAAGGCATGACAGTTGGATAGTATTATTTCAGCATAGACATTTATCAAGATGAAGTTTCCCCAAGAGCTGAAGAACACAAACAGATCTAGCTCAAATGAAACTTTTTAACCAAACACTGCAATGTACACCCATTGGGTACCATATTTTTTTACCTAGTACCACCATATTTTCCTACATAGTACCTGGATTTTCCCTCAGCTCCTCGGCCTAACTTTTGCCTTCAGAAAAAGTAAAGCTTGACTATTACGTGGATCTAACCTAATACTGTTGGTATCTGTTGCTTGCCAATGGTTCATCCCCAGGTGCATTTAACTGAGAATTTCTTCATGTCAGCAAAAAGACCAGATGCAGCAGGAAACAGGAATGACTGTAATTAAACACTGTAATTGAGTAAAATTAGCCACTGGAAGGCCAATATTAGGTACATAAGGTGCCAGAGCTAGTTACTATCTCTCACCCTTAGCATAGAGGAGAGGTATGCACGAAGGGAAGGGGAGAGGGGATTTACTCCTCCTCCCCTGCCTCCAGACAGCAGAGAAAGGGGTGCTTCCACCCCTTGTAAGTGAGAGTGAGGTAGGACACCTTAAGACTTTTAGAGAAATGCCTCTCTATTGATGAGGATGGGGAAGTGTATATAGCAAGTTCAGACTAGGTACCCATCTCACGCGGGCAATGTTGAATGTGCTAAGCCCATCCTCAGCAGTGAAAAGCAGTGCCAAGGCTCTGAACTCTCATTTTCGTAACCCAAGTCCTTCAAGAGCAAAGGAACAAAACATAAAGATAAGTAATCTACAGGGCAATTTACAGTGTTAAAATAATTTTCCTCATCCCAGTTTAAGAGCTTCAAGAGTGAGCTACTGAATAGCTGCTCACATCACACCATCAAATGCACTACCTCTTGTCGATCTTCAGTCACCTTTGCTCAGAGCAGTCATTTAGACTGGTGTGTAGGAAATTACTGCAGCACATGGATGAATCCCATTTCAATCACTCAACGTGCTTGAGTGATTCCCTGAAGCTGAGCCTTAATCTTCTTTTTAATTTGATGGAGTGATAAGAATATCTTTTATATCACAGTTCACATCTACAGGCCTTCACAGGGAGCCTTTGCTCATTGTTGCTGATGCAATGAGTTATGCCTGTGTGTGAAAGAAAAATGGTATGCTAATATTGTGCAAAAGAGAATAGATCAAATGAATAGGTATGTGTAAAACAGATGCATACAAATCCAAACAGGCATGTGATACTAGATTGTTCACAAGACATGATCTATCAGGAGCCGCTCAGGCTAGGTACATAAAAGGATTAGGAGAAGGCAGTGTTTGCTATTAGAAAGGTGGGTCATCTGTGCTTCATGACACAGAGCTGGTCTGGGTCCCAGAGGATGTACAGGCTCAACCTGAGCTAGGTGCAAAATGAAAAAAAGACAGAAGGGTGAAGGTTTGAGGTACAGGATGCCACCAGGAGCCTCTCTAGAGTCAGCACTTTTGCCGCTTTTCTGAGAACCATCACAGAAAGAGCTCGGTGAGGGGTGAGAGACCTGACACCAAAAGCAACTGTAAGAAACATGAGAAAGATTCACTCTCCAAGGTTTAAGATCAAGCAGCTATGCTACAAGGGAGACTTAGCCCAAAGTCACATGACAGGGAGTAGGCTTCTTTTACCTGATTTCTATTTTAGCCTAACACACTTGAATGCCCCCCAAAAGAAAAGCCCCAGGCCCTGTCCCATCAGAAAGCCTGCTCTTTTCTTTTTGTACACAGCCCTGCATTATCCTCACACCACTAGGTGAAGTGATGCTTCGGAGAGGTCAATTTACTCTGGCAGGGGGTGGGGGCCATTCTTCTGTGTTCAAGCTCAATGAGAAACTAAGACGCTGTTGTGTGCACCAGCTCAGCCATGCACTCTACTGTAGAGTAAATAAGACCCCAGCCTTTAATCTGCACTGAAAGGAGATGGCATGCAGGGACCGCAACAGGCAATGTGCTCAAACAATGCTGTTTGACTAACGTGCACTTGCAGACTAGTCCACACACTCGGACATGCATTGAGTACTCCTGACCTTCCTCAGTAGAAATACCCAACCTTGCAGAACACAGGCTACTCCTGCTTGCAGCTTTTACTGCCAGTGAACACTGAGGTGTTTTCATCTAGGTAACTGTACTAGGACTGTGGGTTTCAGCAGAGGCTCCTGAACCCAAATTTGAGCCATCACAAGGCTGAAAATTTTCCTCATCTAGCGAAACGAAAAAGGAAATATTGCACAACAGAAGTTTGGTTTCTGTTCCTGAATTTTTATTTTTCATATAAAGCAAGATTGTAAGGCTGAAGAAAACTATATTTCTCTCTGAATTTAAAAAAACCCCACGATTCCAAGCTGATACACGAATTTCCTTGACCTTCTCTTAGAGTCACGTAAAAGGAAACCTCCAAGCCCGCGTAATTCTTTATGTCTGCTCTGTTTTCCTTAGAAGAAATACAGAACTTCCCATCTGCCCCCGAAACGTGCCAGGACCTCACCATCTACAAATATCCCAAGACAATGAATCATTGAGCGTACATGTAAAGAAACAAAACTGTTTGTTGGGAAACCTGATCTGGACTGCTGACCTCCAAAGAAGTGGGGAGAAGAACTACAGCACATGATCATAACAGTGCAACCACAAAATGGCACAAATGATTCTAGCCTCTGGGGACAGGTGTAGGGTGGGGTGTAGGATCCTGCACCTAGGAAGGAATAACCCCTTACACCAGTACAGGTTTGGGGCTGACCTGCTGGAAAGCAGCTCTGTAGAGAGCGTCCTGGGAGTCCTGGTGGACAAGTTGACCATGAGACAGCAATGTGCCCTTGTGGCCAAGAATGCCAATGGTGCATGGGGTACATAAAAAAGAGCATGGCCAGCAGGTCGAGGCAGGTCATCCTCCCCCTCTACTCTGCCCCAATGAGGCTGCATCTGGAGTAGTGTGTCCAGTTGTGGGCCCCCCAGTTCAAGAAGGACAGGAAACTGCTGGAAAGAGTCCAGTGAAGGGCTGCAAAGATGATCAAGGGTCAAGAACCTCTCTTATGAGGAAAGGCTGAGAGACCTGTGTCTGTTTAGCCTGGAGAAAAGAAGACTGAGAGCGGATCTCATCAATGCTATAAATATCTAAAAGGCCGGGTGTCAATAAGGTGGGGTCAGACTCTTCTCAGTGGCACCTGGTGACAGGACAAGGGGCAATAGACACAAGCTGGAACACAGGAAGTTTCATCTCAACATGAGGAATAACTTCTTTACCCTGAGGGTGACAGAGCAGTGGAACAGGGTGCCCGGAGAGGTTGTGGCATCTCCCTCTCTGGAGATATTCAAAACCCGCCTGGATGCATTCCTGTCCAGCCTGCTCTAGGTCAACCTGCTTTGGCAGGGGGTTTGTACTAGATGATCTCTGAAGGTCTCTCCCAACCCCAACAATTCTGTGATTCTGTGACATCATAAAGCAGGATTCTTATCTCTGACTGGGCTGGGAATGCTCAGATGGGCTTTTGGTGCCTGGAACTCTATGGGTCACTGAAACGAGTATTTTCAATATTGTTTTAGAGGTACAGATCTTACAATTATTTAGAAACTTCCTGGAAATGCCCATGGCAATGATCATCTGCTGTCATTTTTTTTAGATTCCTTCCAAGAATTATATAGATAAATTCATACAACATGCCCCAGAAGATTGAACAGGACATCTGTAGGTGACTGGATTATAGTTACTGGCCTGTAATAAAGGCATGACATGAGGCTACTGACTATGCTACCCACAAACAAAAAAAGAGAAACTTCAGCACAAATTATCACTTAACTGTGAGGCTCAAAGGACAGTTCATCAATCTCTATGTGCCTCCCTGGCAGAGTCCTCCTACTCTTTCAGTAATCAAAGTATCCTCCAATATCAGTCTGTGTGCCAATAAACCAATGAAGAAGGATTCAAAACTGCCAGTGGTCCCTCAAAGGATGCAAACAGAAGCAAAGGAGAATTCCTCATGGCCTGGAGAGCAGGGACATGCATGACCCAAGTCAGTCCCAGAGGTATCTGCAGTGTAGAGCTCAAAGTTCAGTGTGTGGCCAATGACCTAGAGAATGCAGAGTACTGTCTTACATCATTTCATTGGATGTAGGCCAAACTGCATAACAGACACCCTACTCCTCCTACAGGTCCAGATTACTTTAGTATTCAACAGCCCATGAGACGGACAAAGTGATCCTTATTGACATCAGGTACCTGACAAAGCTAAAATGAGTTCCCAGAAGACACAGCTCTTAGGACACAATGACTAAGAATGGAGACACAGAAAGTACTCATGTGGTACCTCCACCCACAGTGTCCCCACTGGCAAGAACCCTTACAGAGGAATTTTTTTCATCCCACTCCATGGTCTATTATTCCCCGAAAGGAGCTGAAACAGAAGCAAACCTGTGGAAAGAAAAGGATGCTCCTTCCTATTTCTACATCTCTACTTATTTTAACCTATTAGCACACGGACAAGCTCATGCTCCGTAGCCGACAGGCCAAGTCCACTTTTCACACATATCACAAAATGACCTTGCTGTGCTACCCTATAGTACTAAGTGAGCAGAGAAAGATAACCCTGGCAGAAGGTTATCTTACTGGCAGTGCTCGGCAAGCCATATTGGAGGACCAGACAGAGCCCTCAGATTTGTGTAACCAGGTTACTACCAAACTTTGTTTGCAAAAGATCCCGTGCAAAACTGCACGAGACTTCCTATATGGGCTGACAACACCAGCAGTGGCAAATATTCCCAGCTAAGCTCCCCTGAAGAAACCTGTACTCGGTGCTCACAAATCCAGGGGCAAATTGCATGACTTTGCGTCACGCATACACATGGTTATACTTTTTAAGTACATGTTGGGATGCAGAACATGGAGTCGTTTTAACCCAGTTAGTAAATTACAGAGGAAAAAAAGCTAGACAAAATATGTAATATGATCCACAGCAAAAGAAGGAAAGTGGGTGATGTGATCAACTAAGTTACAGATTAGTTTCCTTTAGATGCATGCTTTCTGTACACACTGTTCAACAGGAAGGCACTGCTTTCAAGCATAAGCACCGTGCACCCAGGTGAGCTGAGCTCCCACTTCACTTCTCCCAGAATCAGAGGGAGGAAGTCCTGCGCTGTTGTACTAGATAATACAAACAACATATGGAAAATAGGGATCATTGATAAAATATCTAGGATTCACGATTTGCCCCCTAAATTAAAACAGTTTCTCAGGCAGAAAATGTGTAACACTAAATCCAATAAGATCTTCTTGCTTCTAATAGTATTTCCCAGTCGGGAAAAGCTCAGGTACACAAACTAAAGGACCAAGAGCATGGTGCTCTCACAAATTTAATGTGGCCAAGGAAATGACAAAAATTGAAGGGGGTGGGGGCAGCCCTAGGGGTATTTTAAGTCAACTTATAGATTCTCTGAATTCATATTAAGGGCAGGAGTATAAGGATGATACATTGCAATACTTCTGCATGCACGCAGGTCAAATCCCCTGCAAGCAGCCCTCCCATGCCCTCCAGTCTTTTTGAGACCGCAGACTTCGAAACGTACTCCTTCCTGTGATTAACTGTAAGATGAAATATTAATGATATCACTCCATAAACCTCAAACTTGAGGTTTTACTCCACTGAGGCCAGGACAAGTGCTTGTTTTCAAAAAACATTATTTCCTTCAAATCTCTTCTTTAGTATAAAATCTTAGTGGATCATACTTCACCACTCTCAAACCAAAGGGGAAAATCTCGTGGGCAGGACTGTGGAACAGTGGCATTCTCCATGCCCAAGAAAATATTTTCACTAGACATGGAGAGAACTGGGAAAGTGCCTCAAACCTGCATTCACTCAGGAGGAAACAAAAACTTACCTTCCATTTCTCTGAAAGTTATGTGCTTTGCTAACTCACCTATATGGAATTACTAGGATTCGTTTTTCACATTTATTTGTAATAGAATCATGTAAACATTAAATCCTTCTCAAACTAGTTGATGAAGAAGGCATTGCACAACATGGGAAAAATTGCCTAATACCACGGAAAAGAATTTGCATGAGTCAAAATGAAGGTATTTTTCTTGTGACAGACAACACCACTCTTATTTACCAGGTTATGTCAAAAACTAGGTCTCTTAAATGTATGACGAGGATTTTTGATCCCAGAGATTCCCATTTTTACCTTTGGGCAAAGTCAAAGCTCCTGATAACTACACAAATTGAAGCTAGAAAAAGGTTTTCCACTGATTATAAGGCCAAATGTATAGCAAAGTTAACATAAGAAAAATGTTTACAACCCCATATTGCTTATTTTGTAAAAACTGAGTTAAAAGAAACAGTTTCTGTTCAGGCTGCCTTAGCCACTGGGGCTCCATCTCTACTGGCATTTACTGAGAGTTTTCCACTGTTGAAGTCCTAGACTGATCGGGTAAGGAAACCATCACGTAGATGACTATGCTAGCTGCCTGTGTTACGTTACCAGTAACGGAAGGACATACCAGTGATATGTCTGCGCTGCAGTATTCAGAGCCACCTCTGCCACTGGACCTGCTCCCATTCCACATCACTGCTTCCTTTCCAGAAAAAATGTATTAAGGACTTGAAATCCCACTAGCTTAAAACATACATCACAAGATGAAAGTTTTCCTACTGTAGCTGCCCAATAAAGGTAGCAATAGGTAAACCCCAGCACTGATTATAAGCTGATGGACACCAGACTGTCAGTACCTAAGCAGAAACAGCACACAGTTATTTGACCTAGCTGATTTTGATAGTTGCACTAATATGTTGGAACAGAGGTTTCTGCCTCTAATGAAGAAATGCGAAGCTTTTCTCATCTTATGTGTCAGAGATGTCAGGAAAAGTGCCCTTCATGTGAACCCTGGGGCTTTGCATTTGGGTCCTGCCTCCATACAGCCTGCCTCCACATAACATTGTCTATCCCCTTCAGGGGTTGTTGTTGTAATAAACCCCGTCATTAGCATTCTGCAGACTCAAAGGGACTACTGAGGAAAGTCTCAAAGCTGATGGGCTGTCTCTGGCATTCTCAGATTACAGAGGTACAGGCACACCTTCAGGGACTCAGCTTTTCCTTCCACCCAAAGAAGCTAAAATGATGCTGCATTCCAGAGACAGAAGAAACAAGCAGGCAATCAGCAAGCCCTTTATGCCCAGAGAGAATGGAGGTGGCCCCACAAGACTGTTTTAATAATCTGTTTTATCATTATGTTATCTTCCTGCCCCTCCCCCTCATTTTTGTCCTCTTCCAAGATCTGCCAAGATTCAGCTTTTGGTGGATTTTTCATTAACTTCCTAACTACACATTTCAAATCCTTTATATAAAGCACAGATAAATTTACATTCCCTATGCACACCCACATCTCCAGTCCCAAATGTGCTGATGGCAGGTTGAAAGTTTCCATGCTGGGTTCTGAATTCCCACAGAGTTTCAAGGGCAAATTCATACCCTATTTACCTGGGCAACTTTCATATTTTCATAGCAGGTTTTTGTTTGGTTTTGTTTTACAGATCTAAGCACCTACACAGATGGACAGAGACATCCTGGGCTTAACACCATTGATTATTTTCACAAACACTGGTGACAGGTTCTTTCTCCAATCTTTTCTTTTCCAGAAACAATAAATCCTGTTTCTCTTGCATAATTTCCCACCCAAAAATGCCAGACGTAAGAGCAAATTTCAAGAAGTAAGCGCGAACAGCTCTACATGAAAACACCACCACCTAACACACCATTCAGGACAGTCTCTGTTTCCCCTGGAAAATTCCAGTTTTCCCTGGAAATCTGTTCTGTTTTTTCCCACTTTTTATGATGTAAGGGACAAGGGAAAAAGGCATCAGACATGTCTGTGAATCCAATGCGCTTGGCACCTAAGGCTGACACATAACTGACCAGTCCCCCACATCCCAAGCACTGCCTCAAAACCTAGAGAAGTTGGAGGAAGCCATTTAGCAGACTACGGCAGACTCTGGGGTGACCACAGGTGGTAGCATGTTCTCTGTTTTCCTTGTCCAGGTGTCTAAGACAACAGGTTACACCCCCATCTTTATCTCAAACAGGTTCAATTACGCTTCTACAATGACGTCCAAATCCTCCTTCTGTGTGTTGCTGGATCACACTTAACCATCCAAGAGTTAATTTTAGTTTAGTGAGTATCAGTTCACTCACCCGCTAGGAGGAAAACAACTAAGATCTGGAGCTCTTAGCTGGATTGCTAATTCGGATATTGGTGCATCAGTCTGCTCATAAGAAAGCCAGTCCCTGGAAGTTTGAATCCATACAGTCTGAGTAATGCTAAACAAGAACGTTCATTATTTCCTTTAGTAATTAGAAGAAATGGTAGCTGAAGAAGTTTTCAGCATCATCCTTCTTTTCTTAGTGTTAATGGTGGCTTGCCAACATCCACTATACTTTAAAGCCTCAGAATAATGTTTTTTTCAGGAGCAGCAAAGAAAAAAAAGAACTCTGAGAGAAAAATGAATTTGCCTGGGTTTACAAGATTAAGAAGACCAACTTCTGAAGTTGTCACATCAGCCAGGGTCTCTCAGTGAAGTCAGTCATTTAATCCACAGCATTTTAGATCCCTTTGTACTTCTTATTCATAAGATGACATTTCTGGAGTTTCTCAGGTGTTCAAAGAGGCAGGAGAGACTAGGAGGAATTTAAACTTGGGTCCTAGAAACCCTAGCTTCACCTGAGGCCTTGCCTGTCATAAGAAAGTCAGGATCTCATGTCACTAAGCATGCTTCCTCCTGCATAAAAAATAACCCGCACTCTATTTTTTTTTTCCCCTCTCTTATTCTTTAGCCCCTTCAACAGAAAGTGTAAATAAGCTGAAGCAAACAAGCCATGCCCATCGTGGAATAAAAGTGACCATGCAGAAGGAAAGCCCATCTAGAGTCGAATCTGGTGAAAAACACCAAGGGAAACAAGGAATGCTTCTACTGATACCTCAGCAGTAAAATGTAGACTAGTGCTGAAGGGGGCAGGAGACCTGATGGCAAAGAATACGTAAAAGGCCAAGGTACTCAGTGCCATTGTCACTTTCTTTACTGGTAAAACCAGCCCTCAGGAATCTCAGGTTCCTATGACTAGAGGGAAAGTCCAGGATGAAGAAGGTTCACCCTGGGTAGAGAAGGATCAGGTTAGGGAACATTCAAACAGACTAGACATGTACAAATTCCAATAGAATATACCCAGAGGAACTGTAGAAGCTTGCCAGTGTCACTGCGAGGCTGCTCTTGATTATCTTTAAAAGGTTATAGCAATTGGAGAAGGTCTCTGATGACTGGGAATCAAGGGGGATTTGCACA
>VYZM01018436.1:9311-30375 GCA_013398915.1 Dromas ardeola
AATGTAGTTCTCAGATCCAGCCCAATATTCATGTGAATCAGCAGGAGAAACTGCCTTTGGCCTCATCAGGCTTAGAATACTGAGACAGAGAAGGAGCTGTTCTTCCCTCAGCCCTTCTTTTCTCCTAACTCTTATCTTTCTATAAGACCTCTACAGTTTTTATACTCCAAAGGTAAAGTCTAATACTGCCGAAGGAACCAAAGCCTAAATATTTCTTTTTAAAACATCACTTCTGTACTTCTTAAGTCAGGTTCTGTTACTGGTGTGGGTTGTTAAGCAGCCTACTGACCAAATTCCTTTCAACTTCACCAATATGCTGCAGTCTCACCTGCACAGTTCATTACCTTGGGACAAGATGATCATTCATTTCAAACAGCCTCTTGAGAACCCCAACATAAATTATTATTTTAATGTTAGCTGCTGAATACAGCCTTGTCCATCTTGCTGAGCTTCAAAGCACTCTGGTAGTTTTAATGAAGGATGTTATGCCAGCTGGCTCATGGGTTTCATGTATGATGGATACCAGCAAGGGTTCCGCAAAGAAGAATGTTAATGAGTTACTGGGAGAACCAAAGTGAACAGATTTCAGGAGCAAGGAGAAATATATTAATTAATATGGGAGGAGAGGACGGAAAAACTTTAAAAGAAATGAAGTGTGGGGAAAAGAACACATAGTTGACTAGCCTTTTTACTTCAGAAATGGACAAAACAAACTTACAATAAACAGACATGCAGACAACAGATACTGCCAGACTGGATTATATCCAGGATGCTGATAGATAAGATTCAGGTTGTTGGAGAGTTGCCAGCATCAATCCCATCACAGGGATTGGCGAGAAACCCTGCAGAAGTCAGTAATGGGATCCAACCTTTCCCATAAAAATACTCTTGTATGCTTTACTTTGCAGGTCCTAACGAGGTTATGCATGAACTGGTGTCTAGAATTCTTAAACTACAGCAGGGACGGAAAGAGGACTTTTTTGTTTTGTTTTGTCATATCCTTGCTATATCCTTGTCATATCCTTTCTGACTATTCCTAAGAGGCTTGATCCTTTTAAGCTTTTTTTTTTTTTTGAAAACTCTGAATATCACATGATCACAGAGAAATTAGCCACAGCGAATTATTTCATATTCTAATAATACATACATTTCCTTCTTTTAATTTTAGTCAGTTTTTGGAAGACATTAACTCAGGCAAGTCCAGAGAATCATCAGGTTCTGCCCCGAGACTGCCAACTTCTATGTAACATAGAAGAAAAAGAAAAGTATCAAGCTACTGAGAAGCACTCCTCCTTGAAAACAAACCAAAAAAAGCCCCCTTTCAGAAACACGTTAATACTTACTGGACTTGGTTCGTGCTCTCAGGGTAGAGCGTGTTGCTCAGAGTGCAGGTCTTCCCAAGAGGTATGAATCCTATAGGAATCTTACTGAAGACAGCCTAGACACAGGAGGAGAGTAAATTATCATTTGCATTAGCTGAACGAAGCTTCCTGTGTGGAGATCACAGCTGTGCCTGATATCACCCCTTTGGCACTAAGCAGCCAGGCACTTCCTTAAATGAGGCAGTAATACATAATGACTCAGAACATGGCATCCAAATCTGTGAAGCCACCACTGCCAACTGGGTACAAAGGAGCTCTCTGTAATCATTAAGAGCATTGTTACATGCAGGTTGGCAGCCATGTCCTAACTAATGCATGGATTCTGTCAGCAATCTGCCATCTTTCTTAATACTGACAGTGGCATCACAAGCTCTGAATCTCATTTACCATTGCAGAAATCCCCATCTGATCAAGTAACCTTGCATGGCAAAGAGATTTTCTCGGTTAAGGAAAGGAAATTAATTGATTCCTCTGGCATCCAAATCATGAAGCAGCAGAAGGTCTAATTTTTGGAAGTCATTGACCGTGTTATTTTTCTGTACCACAGTTCAGCAAAAGGGCTTGTTGAAGGAGCAAGTTATTACACTATACCTCATAATAAACTGTGCTTCTTGAAGCGTGTCAGCGAATCAATGTAAACTACCATATATCACAATGTACCATCTCCCTCCTGGGCACTGCAGCTAGCAGTGCCATGATACTGCAAATCCACGCCGACTAAATAATACCCCTCTCACTTCATGCCCACCCGCTCTCCCTTGCTATCACTGTGGCACCTGCAAGTCTTAACACGTCTCAAACACCCTTCTCTCATTTTCTTCGGAATTGTTTTACAGCCTGCAGACGACGGGCTGTTTGCAGCTCATGCAGTCACGCTCTGCTCCCCTGGCTGCTAGGAACAGCATTTCGGGAATACCACGCGCAGGCTCTTCTTATCCAGGCAACAGTGGTATGACATACCCAAGCAAAAAGGGGAAGCAGAGCACAGAGTGAGGGGGCTGAACTGCACATCTCTACTCCTAGGACAGAGTGATATGAAGGACAACAAGAATTCCCTGGCTAAAGGCATAAAGTGACACAGTGGCAATACTACAATGCGGTATATTCCACCCAAAATAGTGCCAGATGCAGAATTTTCTATGCTGCTGCAAATCAACCCAAGCTACATCAAGATAATAAGTCAAAAAACAGAGAAGAAAAACTAGCCAGTAAAGCCTCTAAAACTTTTCTTCCAGTGTCTTTAGATTATAAAGGTGTCAGGGGCCAACTATAATAATATTAAATTTAAAAAATTGATGTCTCAGAATTGATACAGCCAGTGTCCTTTTAAAAATACTGGCTTGGTTGCAGAGCTTCTCTTGTCACATTCAGACAAAGCAACTGCCTAAACAGATGCAATTCTAGCTGCCAAGGATATCATCATAATCTTGTCTGGATCATTTAATTGAGTTTTTGCCAGCTCCTGCCAGAAGGTTTTGGGAACAATGACTCCCTCCTTTCTTCAATAACACTGTCCTCCCTCTTTAAAAAGAAAAATCTCTCTCATTTCCATTCAGAGCGATCCACCTTGAGAGGTTAAAATTTGCTTTCTGCAGCCACCTGCATAGGCAGGTATTCACCGCTTGAAAAAATGGCAAAGCAATCATAAAGCGATAGGAGCATGGCCATAACTGGATTCAGATTCCGGCTTGTACAAATACAAGAAAAACATGTACTTTCGCCTGATGCTTCTGCCAAACAAAGCGGCATACACAGCTGGTCTCTGGGTCTTTGAAAGTTGTGCATTTGGCTTCTCCGCAATCCCTGCTCTGATGCTGGAAACTTCCCAAAGCCGTGGCTTGGGAGCCACTGCACTCCCTGAGAAAGAGAATGAAGAACAAGAGGCAGAATTGCAGGACACTAGCATGGCTGACTTATTACGCAGCAAGCTGGCTCCACATTAGTAAGCAACATATCTGTAGAAGACAGCTAAGGCCAAGAGATCACAGTGGATGCACAAGACACTTCCTCTAAGAAATAAACAAAATTTAAAAGAAAAATAAAAAAATCACTCTTCCTCACCTCATCTGCTCTGCGGAGAAGTCCAGTTATGACCTGAAAAACATGGGAAATGCCCAGCTCTGAGAAATTATTTTTTCAGTTACAGTAGAAAGCTATGAAATTCATACCCACATTTACTGTTTGGAAAAGATTTAAGGAGCACCTACTCTTTTATGGAAGGTCCTACAGTTGCTCACACAAGAAAGGAGGCATGTTCAGTGCGCAAACATGGTGGAAATAGCAGGGTTATGGGTGCACATGAGTATATACTGGTGCCACAATCAATGCCAGTGGAAACATTTTAACACTGAATAATGCTCTGCATAATGCAAAAATAGCATAGGTCAGCGTGCAATTAACAATAATCAATTTTAAGGCCAGGAGAAACTTGCAAACATATTCTGACCACTTTCTCTTAAAGTCATTGCATTTCATTTAGCCATTGCCTTATGAAGCCAGTGGGTTGCATTCCAGGAAATGCTTTAATAAAATACAACCTTCCTTGAAAAATAGAGTATCCCCCAGTTCTGCCGGTAGTTCGCTCCTGTCATTAATCAGCTTGACAACAGGCATTTATTAAATACATACCACGCTTTGTTATCACTCACACGTAATTTTTAAATTATTTGATTCCCACTTAGCAAAACATGGATTACTCTGGGGGAGCACAGATAGGAACGAACTTTGAAAATTAAACCATTACAGCTACATTACACAGAAAGAAAAAAGTTAGAATCATGTCTCCCCAAATAAATTTCTCATTCTAAACTAAAATTCTGGAAGATAGTTATGTCACACACTCCTCCTGCCCCCACTCCCATCTCCCATCATCACTTTTAGACTAATACCAACTAGCAGAGTTTTCTTATCCCCAGAAGATTGTAACATTGACTGAAAACACAGATACTAAAATGGACAAATCTCCAGTAATAGCTGTTACGATATCGCTACATTACACAGACTCAATCTTCTCACCCTCAGCCTGACTATGATTCTCAACAAACCAGATCAAAGCTTCTGCAGTACCTCTTGTACTGTGCCATCTCCTCCTGCAATAATGATCAGATCGGTGTTTTCCATCAATTCCAGCAGTTTTTTTGCTTGTCCCTCATAATCAGTCTGAAGAAACAGAAATCCAAACATGAGAACTCAAGTGACTATTTCTAGGATTTCTCTTCTGTAGGAAAAAAGAAAGACTCATCTATCCATTTGCTTAATAGTTATTCTCATACAGCCACAGAGTACCGTATATTACTTATATTCACTGAAATTTCTTCAATTTCTAAGACAAGTCTGCTGCCTACTACAGTATGTACAAGCAAACACATACACACAAAGGCTAAATGAAAAATCTGAGTAGATCTTATTCAACAGATCTAGAATATAGCAACAGTAATCATATTTCCCGGTAGTTTTATATTGAAAAAAACCCACAAGCAAACCACACTCTTGCAGAAAAAGTCCCAACATCTTTAGCAGCCAGAGTGCTCAAGCGCGTCTCCTGAAGCATAGAATTAGCTACATAAAAGGCAACTTCCCGACAGCAAGCTGCTGACAATTGGTTTAGCAGTAAAGAGTACGCTGACTTTCTAAATCACCAAAACCGTTTCCTGCAAAATTAATGTCTTTTACAGGGACATCTTGGCCTCGGTTACTGGTCCAGCCCTGTTTTGCTAACTTGTCAGGTCTGAAGCTACAAAGCGACAGTTTTAAGTCTTGCAAAATAATTTTTTCTCTTAGGGTGGGACTGTGTATTTTCAACGATCAGAGAGAAGCAATAATAAAAACAGCATTTTAACACTAAACCTCATGAAAAAGATTCCAAGGCAGAAAGCTACATGTTAGAGTACTTCACTGTGACTATTAAACAATCCACATTATCACAGCCTCAAAAACCTGTAAAAAGATCAGAATCCCTTCATGTTTACTTTTTCTTCTCTTTCCCAAAAAAACCTCTCTGCTAATTCAAACCATTTAGAACTCAGTGTTCTGCTTTCATGATGGGAATGTTGAATTATTTGGGGATACACTGAGATATTTTCAGTGTAAAAATAAAAGGTTATTTTTAATTAATCTGAACAGTTCCACTGCACCTCAAAGTTACTCACTTGTGAATTATGCAAGTGCAGGCATAATTGACAATTTCGACAGTGATGGGCACGCACCACTAGCCAGCACTCAAATATTTAGAGGTTTTCTCTCAAACATGAATTATAGAAGGGCCGCCCTAGACACACAGACAAACACATGTACTGCTTTAGCTGAAAATTAAAAATTCAGTACACAGTTTGTAAATTAACTGTGAATTAAAAAGAAAAAGATTAAGTACCAGCTTAATATCTCAGTATTTATTTATTCTCACGAGATGTCTACAGGACAACTGAGAATTTCAAATGCACCCAGAAGTGAATTTCAGTTCTTCAAGAGGACAAAGCAGAGCAGACAACGTATCTATATTAACAGAACAGTTCTTACCTTAACCACAGTTACATCCAAGCCAGATAAGTGCAAAATTGGAGCAGCATTCTTTTCAAAAAGGTTCCTGGCTTTGCTAGAAAAAACAGAGTGAAAGTTATTTCATTAGTCTGGTGGCTAAAAGAAATTAAAAGGAAAGAAATCAATGAATAACATGAAGAAATCTACTTAAAAACAGAGCATACAATCTACACAATCAGTGACTCAACCTGCCAGTCAGGAAAGATGAGATTTCATTTGGTTCAAATGTATTACATTTCTAGACTCATGTCTCAGATGTCAGCTTTTTGTTGCAGTTTTAATAAATGCAGAAGAGGTTATCTAGGTTTCTCCAAAAACAATTATAAAAAAACCCAAAAACCAAAACAAGATCTCCAGAAAGCAATTCATTAGAAAATTAATGACTTACAGGGCACCAGACTTTAAGACCACAAAGGCGGCCCATTTAGGTTTTCAGAAACATTTAAAAAAAATATTTATTGTTACATATTATTAAGTAAGTTTAGAAGCAAAATTTTGTCTGACTTTCTTTTGTTATAGGAATCATGCATTTTCTGCCTGTAACTGCATAATAAGATAATTACGCCATTAACTATAAATTGCTTACAAGTAGAAACGTGAGACTAGAAGTCACAGACTTAATTTATTAACACTTTGCATTTTCCAGTCATGGGTGTTTTGAACAAAAGCACATAAAAGTCCAAGCACTTCTATGTCAGATACATAATTCCTTTCATACTGCTACTGACAACTCCCCACCCCTCCCCAAGACTCAACTGATACGAAGCTTAGCTGATCAGCAAAAAGAGACACATATCATATCCAAGATAACTGTTTTTCTGCTAATGAGCATGCAAAAATAGCAGCCGACCTCTTCCAGGAGTCTTGCTCTGAGCCCATATTTAGCCTCTCAGTTTGTGGGCACATCCGTTTCAAGGACAGGTTCCCACAGAAGTAAGATCACGGCTGGCTAACTTCAAGCCTTGAAGCAATCAAGGTCACCTCTTATTTCTATAGTTTTTGATGATGGAAATGCATCACATACAAACGTGTGGAAGGAATACGAAGGAATTCCACATACAAAGGAATGACAAAGGCCAAAACACGGGATAAAAGAAAAATTAAAAATATACAGATGTTTAGAAATCATTCTTTCAACTGAAGCATCTAGTTCTATTTCTCATCCCAATATTTTTGATGAAATAAAGTTTGGCATAGTTACATTGCACCAGGTTGGCATCAGAGGGAGGCAAAAATGAGCTCAAAAATCTGGCTGGCTTTTATAGCTGATGGCAGAACAAAAATAACAGAAAGAGTACCTCACATACGAGTGTAAAGAAGGGGCAATTTTACCCTTTGCAAGCTGCTGGGTTGAGGAACACTGTTGCTTTCTTCAATGGCATACTGGAAGGGATCAGCTCGTTGCCAAAAGCCTAAGTGAGATAAAAAAAGCAGAGTTCAGTTTATCTTTTAAGCACACTGGTAAAACAATTTAAAATAATGCATCTCTCCAAATGTCAATGGGCTTTCAAGCCTCATGACATTCAAATGACTTCCATCTTCAGCTACTGTACAGGTCTGCTATTCAAAGACCTGCACTTTTAGCAACAGCTCACACCACTGTCACTGTACTTTTTAGCTCATTTTTACAATTCCACCACCATTTCGTTTTTGTCAACCTCTGGTTTTCCACCATGGGCAGAGATCCAGGGAACTACCCTCGACTTCAAGGTTACTTGCTTTTCCTTCCTTATGTAATTCTCATACACCTGCCTGCCACCTTCTTTCTGCATCTTTTTCCACTTCTGTACTTCACTTCTTATATCTCTTCTGCTTATTTTTGTATTTTCTATGGTTAAGTTTTTGAAGATATGGAAGATAATCGCCAGAGAATTTGCCCTGACCTATAAGCAAGCTCACTGTTTTTCAGACATTTTTTCTTCCTAATGGCTCCATATAAAAATCACTGAAATCCTCTTCAACTTTTAATCCACTTCTTAACAGGTGCCTCAATTTTAAATTCTTCAAGAGTTACTCCATACAGCCTCTTGTACTTTTTAGCCATTTATACCTATTTCCATCACTTTTCAGCACAGGAGAGGCAAGAAAAGGCAAAGCTTCCACACAATGTTACTTCCCGCTCTATAAACCTCTTTTAGATCACCTAAAGGCATCCTCACTACCACACCAAATCAAACTGGTTTTGAGTACAGGGATGACAATGTATTCAGCAGTACCATCCAGACGCCCCTGAAATAAAGCAGGAACAAAAGACTACCGTGCTGAACTACAGAGTCAACTGTCCCTGTTGTTTTTTTTTTTTCCTTTTATCTTGAAAGTAATCCCCCTAGCAGGAATTTTTTGTACCAAAGAAGGTGGACACTGTACACAAAGCACAGTTTAAATTTATAATTCATTCCACTTGCCAACTTTGCTCAGGAAACCTCAATTAAAAGAAACGTGCAGCTGGCTATGTTGCTTAAAACATTCAAATTTCTTCTTCAAGAAAGGAAAATGAGAGAAGTCGCTGAGAGTAAAGGAATCTTCAAAGAAAGAGAAACAAATCAATAGCTCTTAAGCTTTACTCAAAAAACAGCTGGAAAACAGACCAACTTGTTTTGTTGCAGGAACTGGGAAATATAGGGGACCTCTAGCATGTTACAGCTGTTAGAAACAATTAATTATTTGCTTGAGGGGCAGAATGTGATGTATTTGCTTGCTCTAAACAACCTAACAAGGCTGATAAAGGATTTACGAGTAATGACATAATCACTTCTTTATGTAATATACTTAGACATTTTTGTGACATACAGGGGGATTTCTAAAGCAAATGCTGATTTTTAAGACAGGAAATTAAAAAATAATAACGCAACATTCTGGAAGTCTTTTTTTTCAGAGCACAACATAAGGAAAGACAACTTAAAGCCAGAAATTAAAAATAGTTATTAAATATATATAGGAAGGTATAATTTAGGAAAGTTAATGCCTTTTTCACTTCCTTGTCAAATGCATGCTTCCAGGTATTGCATTTCTGTACTTTTAAGATGACAATCACTATTTTGCAACTATGAAAAACACTTTATACAAAGGCTTTGTAATGCTTTATGATTATTAACAGAGAAACTGCATTCCTTTATGTAAAACTATCCCTACTTCACAGAATGAATCGTTTGCCAGCTAAACAGGACCTGTTTAACACATGCCCAGAGTTCAAGAACAACCAGGTCAATCAGCAAGACCACCTTTGCAAAGGAAGTTCACAGCCAGCTAACACTGTCTTATTCCAGACAAGGAAACGTAAAAGGTTTTAAATTTGATAAACGGGTTCTTTATTATAGAATCTTTCTGTGATCATCTGCCACCCCAAGGCTGTCATCATAAACTGACATATATTTGAACTCAGACATGCACGGTGGAGTCTTCGCATGAAGTATCGCCGTAGCGGATACTTTGGCAGACAGGTGGGCACCTCATCGATTTCATATCGTAACAGGCTCTAAAACTTAAAAACCTGATGTAAAAATAATGAGGGAGACCCCCCCACTTCACTCAGACTAAACTTTTTTCTTGGGTGAGCCTGCCTCTATTTTTTCCCCAATACTTCTACAGCACTATAAACACAAGTAGCATTTTTCAAACAATTATAGATTGTTGTTATTCTGAAGAACATATCAGACATTTAATGCCTTACTGCTGTACTGCTGTGTTATTTCAAGCAGTATTTGGCACTGACACACCAGTGAGAATGGAAATTACAGCAAGAATTGATTACTAGGCTTTCTGGTTCACTCCTTTCTAATGCAGAAGTCTTCTGCAGGATATTTTCCCAGGCTTTAACCACTGAAATTGCAGGAAGCTCTATCGACAGTGGTTCTGCACTTTCATTTACAAGAATAAGCCATAATGGAATAGATCGCACAACTTAATGACTGGAATTAAGAAACAGGAAAGTCAGAATTTCCACAGAAGATCTATGTTCTTGTACCAGTCTTTCCTTAGCAGTTACGCCTGTTTGACAGCATACACGCTTAGGTTTTTTAACTTCTACTTAGGCATAATTTCATCAGTACCTTTTTTAAAAAAAATTTAATTTGGTCAGTATGCTTCAAATGCTGAGGTATTAACTGCTATTTTTGGTAATATAAACAACTTCTACAGATTTGATATTATGCAGTAAAAATGAGTACTGAAAACACAAAAACCAAGAACAACTGATACTGTGAGTTGGAGATGCATTTGACTCTGAAGCTATAATTTATGAAAACAGGATTTTCAGGGAAAGATTTTTCTTATTCTTTCATGAGACTTGAGCTCCCTTTCATCTATTCTGGCATGAAGGTCCATTGCCTAAATCAAGATGCTGTGAATATCTTTCCCTCAATAGCAGGCAGACTAAAACTGGGATTATTCAGGTGCGCCACAGAAGCAGGGTAATCTCAAGGAAAGTTTTTTAACAAGAAAAATCATTTTCACTATTCTCCTCAGGACCCAGTATATAGCAATGATAGGAGCAGTGTTACACCCTGCAATATCTCGAAGATCTGGCATGGAGAACCAGGTTTAGAATCAACTTTATTTGTGGGAGGTAGAAAGACTCTTAAAATCCTACAGCACACCACTGGGGTAATCAGAGCCCATAAGCAGTACCTGTGCAGTGATGTCATCCACGGGCAGCAGCACTTGTGCCCCGAAAGACTGCTTATTAAGGACAAGATTTCTTTATGGGAATACTACTGTATGGGAATTTGTTTGTTGCTGGTTGCCCATGCAGGCCGCAAACTACAAAATGCAATAGCCGGTATACTCAGAGAATAACTCTCTGAATACTAGCTTTCTTGTCAGTGATCAGCAAACAGGTTGTCTCCATTAATTTCCCAGTACACGAGTCTCAAAAGCACTAGGTCAGTCATCCCACTTAGTATCATAAATCATACCACAGAATCATAGAATGGTTCAGGTTGGAAGGGACCTTAAAGATCATCTTGTTCCAACCCCCCTGCCATGGGCAGGGACACCTCCCACTAGACCAGGTTGCTCAAAGCCCCATCCAGCCTGGCCTTGAACACCTCCAGGGAATGGGGCATCCACAACTTCCTGGGCTGCCTGTTCCAGTGTCTCAGCACCCTCACAGTAAAGAATTTCTTCCTAATATCTAATCTAAATCTACCCTCTTTCAGTTTAAAAACGTTACCCCTCGTCCTATCGCTGCAATCCCTGATAAAGAGTCCCTCCCCCTCTTTCCTGTAGGCCCCCTTGAAGTACTGGAAGGCTGCTATAAGGTCTCGCCAGAGCCTTCTTTTCTCCAGGCTGAACAACCCCAACTCTCTCGGCCTGTCTTCATAGGAGATGTCCTTGATAAAGTCACTCAGGATCAAATAGACAAGGACAAGGTCTCTTCCAGCTGAGCACTAACATGAAGCGATTTCCACTGCTTCTGCCCGTCGTGGTGGATCTGAGATTTCAGTCTTATCAACAAACCATCTTCCAAACAGAACTTTACAGACACGGAGTAATTACACGTGCAGAAA
Source organism: Dromas ardeola (assembly GCA_013398915.1). Taxonomy (NCBI): domain Eukaryota; kingdom Metazoa; phylum Chordata; class Aves; order Charadriiformes; family Dromadidae; genus Dromas; species Dromas ardeola. The sequence continues at coordinate 20,737 of VYZM01018436.1, forward strand.
TGGAGGTCTGGGTAGCTACAGAAGTAACTAAGATTACCCCAGTGACAACACTGCACCATCCATCCCAACAGCAGTCAGGGCATGAAAGGTACAGTACCCTGGCTGCAGGCTGTGTCCACCCTTTGGCACTTTAGCAAAAGAACAGAGATGGCATCATTATAAGGCTTGTCACGTAGGGAGCCCTTTGGGAAAATCTCAGGAGCCCTGCACAACCAAGATAAGAGGGAGATTTTAATCTAATTTTATCACTTTAAACAGCATTACCTGGGCTTCTTGGCACGCAGCTCTTCGTAGCAGGTTATCACTATTAGGTAAGACAGAAAAGAGAACGGACATTAGGTTGTGTAAGTTTAAAACAATTTCCTCATTTTTAAAATGAAGGTACATACTATTTTTACACACACTAAAATAAAAAAATACAGGTTCTTTAAGACCTATTTAACACATCTTAAGGATAAAACACACCCATTTAAGCACACATGCATATTTTTTTCTGCATGTGCACACAAACACCCTTTCTAAAGTAAAGAAAAAAAGTTGAAAACAAAGACCAGGATGCCAAGTGTGCTGAGATTACATAAACTACGAGACCCTGTATAACTGTGATTTATTTTTAAATTGCTACATAACTGTACTCCCGATATAAGGTGTGGGTTTTTTCAGCATTAATACTGCCTGTGATTTACAATGAAGGTACTTGCCATTCTGGCAGTATAGAAGGGATTTAGAGTAGACTTAAGTGTAACTTCCATGGACTTAAATCTTTGTGCATTATAATTGTGAACTCTCCTCTCCATCAGTTTGTAAGCCGAACACATGTTTAATGCAGCACCTACCACCCACCCAGGTCTGAGCATGGACTAAAGCAGTAACTCAGAGAGGTGAGAACCACTCAACTCACCTAAGTGAAGTTTAAAAATAAAGAAGAAAAACTATCAGTATTAGATATGCCACTGATGGTCATTTCAGAGAGAAATTCCAGACTAATCCTTGTGCTTGTCACTGGTGACAGCACTAGCAAGATGGCAAGCAGGGTGCAGTTGGCAAGCAAACTGGAGACAGAGCTACTGAGTGAGGAACAAAATTCCATTCTCCCCCAGACCAAAAAATGCCCTATTGGACCTCGCAGACAAAACAGGGAGTCCTGTTCTGCAGTGCGCAAAGTCTCATTTGTCCTCTACATACCAGATACTCCCCCTCCTTGCTAAAAACCAAAAAACTCCTTCAGCTTGGCCTTAATACCTGGCAAGACAGTATACTATTGTCTCAAAAACATCAAGCACAAAAATCCCAATTATATTTAGCATACCAAAGTGGACACACTACAGCAATTAAAAGGATTGAAGGCCAACCATGAAAAACAAGTGACTAGGGAAGCAGCACACCCCTGCCACAAAGTGTGGCTCATCAGACCAAATCCTGCAATGGAACTGGCAGAAGAGAAGGCAAGGCCTTGGTTGGACCTCTGGACCCAAACACAAGTGCCATCTACTCAATTCCATCAGCTTACTCTATTTATCTGTCACTGAAGCTACATAAGCTGCTCTCTTTGGCATCACCAAAAGATGCTGCAATGACATAAACGGAGCAGTAGGGTGACTGCAGGTGAGATGCAAAGTTGGTTTCTGAGAAAATAGCTCTACAGCAAAAAAGCCCCAGATTTATGCCTGGTAACAATAAAAAGCCAAAGGAAGAATTCAAGCATGGAAAAAGAAAATATGTGAATAATACCTCACCAGGACAACAAGTAACTGGAATGTCTTAAAAAAAAAAAAATTCCTGAGAGGCATGCTTTAAACTGTCATGTTTGCTCCTTAAAACCAAAGGAATAAGTCATTTGCATTAAGCACCTGAATTACTACTTAGAGGAGCAACAGACTTGGTTTTGATTGCAGCAATACAATGAAAGCGCACTACTTAAAATAACTATCTCTGAAAAGGTTTGTGTTCCAAGCTAAACAACATTGTCACAGCTAATTCCAGTTCAATCAAGACGGCATAACAGGCTATGTCCACACCGCGCTGCTGAGGGCACAAGCCCTCATATAGGGACATTCTTTCCCCTTCTGTAACTATGTGTGGCCAGAGCAAACACAAAGCAATTACAATTTCAATATGTAAAGTTGAAATATTGTGGGTTATCAAGAAAACACCACTATCAAATGATAGCTGCACAGTTGGTGTATTTGACAATTGCTGTTCTAACCTTATTAACAAACTCTAGTCAAATCCGTGTTATCTGTTTACTTCACACTGATGCTGTTTTCTCCAGAAGTCAAGCTGGGTCACATCGTCAGCCAGCATGTTTTCCTGGTGCCCGCAACCTTGTGCTGCAGTGTTAATTGCCTTTAAAATGAATCCCAGCCCAACTTTTCAAATGCAAGCAAAAGATACTGTGCTCTCTGTCCCAACCTGCAAAGACCCCCAAAACTACTGTCAAGGATGCAAGCTTGCTTCAGCTCAACGGAGTCTTAACCATAAAAGTTAGGCTTGGTAGTTCAGATGTCAACATTTAAGCTTATTTTTTACTGCATTGAAGCATTTACAGAAACAGAAAAAGTCTACTCTGATACGCATATCATTTTGGTGTCAAAGGAAAGGTTTAGGTTCTGAGACCAGAAGAACCATTTACTGTCCAGTAATTTACAGGTGATTTGTCTCACCTCTCCAGTAGCACAGCACCCAGGAGCCCACGCCATCCTAGCCATACGCATAGGATTCCCAGTAATTCAACTAGGACATATATTTCAAAGTCATCTGAGTTTGGCTTAAAGATGTCTCGAGTTTGGCTTAAAGATACCAGGTAACACAAAAATTTTTATTTCCTTAAAATATTACGTCAACACTTAACAATCTTCACACTTAAGAAAAAAAAAAAGCACAAGTGCACTCAGAGGGGTTTATCTGTGGTCCTCCTTCTGTATCACAGCTCTTACTTTTACTCATCTCACACGGCTCACCTAAAATACCACAGGTGGGTCTAGAAGTTCTCTGTGGGTCATACCAATTAATAAATATAGCCAGAAAAATGTTAAAAACAGCAAAAAGGTAACTTCTTAAAGTCTTCTGTCTCGGCACATATTAGCTATCAAAATACAGTTGCGTACCAGCTTCCAGAGAAGAAGAGACTTTAATAATAAACATAAGATTTTGTTGATTTTTTTTTTGTACTTTATTGACTAGTATTACATAGTAACAAAGCGTTTTCAACAACACTGGAACATGAGCAGGTGGAGGCTGAGGGGAATTGCTGCACTGCCTTAAAGAACACAGGGAGATTTCTTCTGACTTGCACCACGTCCACAGCAAACTAAAAATCAATTTTTACTTTACGTTTCCCCTAAGGGCTTACAGACACAACTCCAGCCTTAAAGCAAAACAGACGAGCAGTATTGTATCTGCTGGCCAACCCGGGGCTGCCTTCCTGCTGTGAGAATTAAGCACCACACAGCCTACAACTGGGCCAACTTGCTTAAGCAGTAAAAAATTAGGAGACAGAGAGGAACAAGCAGTGGCAGTGGGGTACGGAAGAAAGAGGATGTCCTAAGCTGAACCCATGGACAGAACTTCTGACTGGTTCGACAAAGATATCAGTCAATCCTGCAAGGCCGGCAGCCACCACAGCGCAGACTCTTCGGAGAACAGAGCAGGCTTATGGCAAAGCAAGGAGCCAACGCAGAAAGCAACTGCCCAGAGCTCACCAGGCACCAGCCGTGTCAAGGTCCCCAGACCGCAGTGGGCTGTGAGAACACAACACCCGTGCGACCCGCTCGAACAGGGGCCGTTCTGATTTGTCTGCGACATCCCCGGCGCAGGGCTGGTGGCCACTGCTCCTGCCCTCAGCATTTTCAGCTAGAGCAGGGAATCAACACTCTTACATATAAGCACTCAGATCCATGCAATTTAGTATGTACACCCCTCCAGCTGAGATTGCATCCTCTGCCCAAGTGCCAGCAGAGGACAGGGCTGTAAGGACGGTTCCCACGATGAAAGGTGATAGCCTGTTTCCAAAAGGGTTATCAGGATTACATCTAAGACTATTAAGTACATTCAAGCAAGAAGAAGCCTAAAAACTCTCCAGTTCAGTGTCTGCATCAAAACACAGTTTTGTGAAGAGAAACTTGACCAAAGCTATGCATATAGGATGACTCCTCAAGAGCTGTAACAGCACTCCTTAAAAGAGATTTTATCTTAGCAGAGAGCTTTTTGGCTGCTTCCAATACAGCAAGAGCACAGCATCCTCTTTCCTGGATATTAGCATTTATTTCCAGCTTGGCTTTGGAAGGGCATGAAAGACAATCTTAGTTTTCATCAGCTTTAACCAAGACTAAGAATTTATACTCCATTTTTTGACAAAGTTTGATAAAATAAAGTCAGCCACTCAGAAAGTATATGCAGAAAGGTGACAAAGTGAGTTATCAGTTGGCAAACACGCAGACACTAACAGTCAAATTATAGATAACAATAACACTCAGATTACTGGCAAGCAGTCAAAGGCCCAGGTGCCTTGCCAGCATTTTCTACAGAGAAAGTCAATACTTTAACATATACAGAGTAAACGTGAGTATCCAAGGAGTCCACTGCCTCAGTACAATACCGAGAGTCCCCATCCTGACAAAGTGATGATCACTTACCCAGTGACACCATTGTAACAGTCTGGCCAAATCTGACAATCAGTTAAACCGATGTCCATCATGCCAGAGATTAAATTTCTGCTTATTTGACAGAGCTGGTGACTCACTGCACCACCTGGACATATAAAGAACAGCAGCAGCTCAATTCAGGAAAGGTGACCCAGGACACAAAGGTGAGCGCGGCTTCCAAACTTGGTCGAAATTTTAAAACAATCATATGGTATCTTTACTTTATCTGTAATCAACCTTACGTGCATATGTTACACAGAAGTACATTACTGTGTATGAGCACGTATCTGATAATCTGCATACCCTCTAAGCTTTTATCTAGTGCGCTACGTTCAGTGCTCCTCATACCTGTAGTAGGATACGCTCTAGATTAAAATGATGCTAATACATCAATTCATGCAATACAGAGAAATTAAAGCGAGACAATCTCGAATGTGACAACACTGAGTTACCTTCTTACTTCGCCAATACTACAAGAGTATTTGCTATCCTAAATAGCAAAGACAATGGATTTTTAAAACATTCTTGTATAAGAAAGGAATTTTAAGGCTAAGGCTTTGTAAGAATAGCAATAGGGTTTTAGTTAACAGTAGTTCAACCACACATAATGTCTTTCATTTTACACATGAAAAACCTTTGCCACCTCCCGATCGGTATCTCTTTTGAAGAGGCACCTTCTGTTATATTACATACTTAGTACAGCTGAATCACAAATGGGGGAGAAGGAATCGGCACAACGTTTCCTCTTTACTCTTCATTCATCCAAAAACATCTTACTGTTAAATCAGTCAGTATTTGAACAAACAGCTCCCAAGATGAAAGGCTAGCACACCAATCCAGAAACCAAATGCTGCATGAAGAAAGTATCATACAAGACTGGGCTAAGAAGCTTCTCGACCTTTACAGTTATCGTCATCCACAACCTTTAGACTAACTCAGTGATGAACCCTTACACTCCAGTGCCCCTCGTTCCTCTATAGCCTGTGGAGCACAAGGGCATCCACATCAGACCTCACTTCACAGTCACAGGGCACAGGAGTGGGACACTCGGGTCCATTTCCAGGCAGGGGAGAGGAACGGGGGACATGTCTGGAAAAGGTAACATTCTTCTTGTCCATATTTGTCCACGTAGCATCCTCCAAAATCTTACAGAAGTGCTCCAGAGTTCTTCTGTCCCTGTGGGCACGTAGACACCGACTATAGAAGAGTTGCCATTTATTTGCAGGACAGATTGTTATTTACAATAGCTCCACTTAATGCAAGCATCATAGCCTCTGCATTCAAAAGAAGAATAAACCTTGAGAAGTCAAAAAAAGCAAATTGTCTTCTCCTTGCAAGAGAAATATCTCAGAAAATCCACGAGGATAGAAGAGCCAAGAAGAAGGATGGAGGATGGGGAAAAAAACCCACTTTCTTCAGCTGCAAATAAACAAGCAACATCTCAGACAGCTAATTCCAGTAAGTCAGAGGCTAATTGGAACTGAAGCAAGCCCCTTCGTCAGAAACTCCAGTGATGCCAGAAACCGAAGCACAAGACTTCACTAAACCTTTAATCTGTTCTAAAAGGGCAAATATAAGCCTAGTCAATTCTGCCTCCTGCATAGTAATTTAGCCCCTGATGTCGATAACAGCAAGCCCCACACCCAACATAGCCATGGTTCTCTCATTAACCTCTTGAAGTGTTGCCTGCAGCAGTTTGTGCATGGGGCAAAAGGCACCTCCTCATGCTCCCCAACACAACCGGTACATAAACAAAGAAACTGGGGAGAGAGAATGTACCAAAAAAACCGCATCAAAAGCCATTACCACATTTGGAGGCAAAACAGAAGCTGCAGAGAGGGATCCTGGCCTCTTCCCTGCTGTCCAGCAGCCACAAGGTAAGGCCTTCACTGTGCACAGAGCAGCACCGCAGGGCTGCTGAGACCACCTTTCGATTTTTACACTCTTGCCATCAGCCTCTTCCATCACTCCTCATTTTTCTATTCCCTGACTAAAACAATCCTTCACAGATATCAAGGAATAGCTAAATGGTTGCCGCTTTTCCCAAACAGAATTTAAATCTCTGAAAGCAGTACTTACAGTACTGTAAGTCTACAACAAAGTTGCGCAGAGCTGTTTTATCATCACAGGATTTCCTACCTTGCATTCCCAATGTCTGGTAAGGAAATGCTGCATTTTCCCTCCTAGAAAAAAGGGGAGATTTAAGAATGGGATGTGTAAACATTTTTTCCCCCCACTACATCTTCTGGGTTAAAGCACCATACTTAGACTTGGTGCAAATAACCTCTGAGCACTGAAATTTAGATACCAAAAGTTCTCTTTTCGTTTGTTCGCCTTTCATATTTTCCCCCTTATTGACTACCATATCACCTATGGTACGCTTCACATTCTCCGTGATCATAACGTGTTTTCACAGTTATTGCACAGGAAATCAATAACAGCTGAAACCAACAGTGCACAGGCACGTGAATTCCCAGAAACAGCAGACATGAAGGGGTGACTGGTTGCGTCTGACACTGCTCCAAGCCCTCCTCGAGTGCCCACTCTCCACACGCACAAGGAGCAGATACAGTCTTTTTCTTAATGCTGTACTTCAGTATCTCTCTATAGCACCCAGGCCTGACATGCGCTCCGCTGTCATTAGTATCTGTGGCAACAGAAGGCCAGCAAAGAGGCCACTCACGTAAGCAGGGTACCTGGGAAGGTCAGAGGCTGCTCTGCCCTGCCAGCCAGCTCCTCATATGAATGCCACCGAGCAATTTCTTCCTCCTCCTTTTGTACATTAAGCTTAGTCTTTTGGCTAAGAGGTAACTAGAATGACAGAACTTCAAATAATTACTCATTTACATTTCGCTATTTTATCTCAATTCAAAGTTCAAGTCGTCAGAGGGAAAAGGGGAATGCAAGCTCAAGGATCCACTGACATCACACGAAGGTATTGAAAAAACCCAACCTATTTAGCGCAAATACTTCTGTTTACAACAGAGCAGTATACTATGCACTTCTTTTCTGTCTGTTGGTCCATGTAGGCATACTCATGAAACCACAACCATGTTACCACCACTTTCACACACTTACTCTCTACCTTACCAGAGCCTGCCCTACAATCAGCAATTACAAGGAAAAAAGTAGGGAGTGAGAGTTTTTTTGCTGCTTGCCCTGCAGTCAACTGAACCGTAGTGCTTCAGGTAAGAAGTAGGCAACTAAAGCAGATGTACCATTCAAAACAATTTGATGATTTAATGCAAAAGTCCCTAGGCAAAAGGAAACAAAGAAGAAAAGTATAACAAACAACATAAAGAGATTTATTTTCCTAAGTTCTCCACCGAGGCTTTGGCAGCATTTCAATATAAGCAGAAAAGAACACTGCTAAAATAATGGCTCAAGAATTAAAAGGACATTAATGCAGTGACAGAATAAACAGCAGCGCCAAAACTAACAATTTTAAAAATAACTTGGCCATACTTGCATTTTAGTCAAATGTATTAGCCATAATCTTAAAAGACAGGGATTACAGTATCAGCCTAGCTATTTAATAATTGTGAAGGAGGATTTTGCTTACCATCAGGAACATTTGCTCCACAGACAAAAAGTGGAAATGAGACCCTGCTAGGTACAGCTTATGTTAGCAGCACTGCTGCTGCAGCAGTTGAGGGGCTCCTTCCAGCTAGGTGGGTGACAACAGCGATGCAGGGAGGCACTCAAGGGAGGCACAACAGAAAATCTGGCATCTTTCACCGTGTATGGCACCATTAAAAAGAAAAAAATCAGGTGGGAAAACCCACCCACGGGCACACGACCACCATGCTGTGATGGCTGCCTCCTGGGCATGAAGGTGGCTTCCTGTCAGCCAGGTACCAGTGGCAGCATAGAATCATTTAGATTGGAAGGGACCTTTAAGATCATCAAGCCCAACCATCAACCTAACACTGACAAAACCACCACTAAACCATGTCTCTCAGCACTACGTGCTGCCCATCTTTTAAATATCTCCAGGGATGGTGATTCCACCACTTCCCTGGGCAGCCTGTTCCAATGTTTGATGACCCTTTTGGTGAAGAAATTTTTCAGAATATCCAATCTAAACCTCTCCTGGCGCAACTTGAGGCCATTTCCTCGTGTCCTATTGCCCCTTACCTGGGAGAAGAGACCGACCCCCACCTCGCTACTTGTGCCAGCGGGAAGGGAGACACACAGCACCTGAATGGATGCAGGCAGGTGTAGGGCCTCTGTTTTAATTCATCCTGATAATATTGGTTAACAGCAAGGAAGCCGAGGGCGTGCACTTGGCTGATGGCTTTTTTTTTAAGTTAGGAGAGAGCAATCTTTCTCCTCTACAACTGGCCCCAGAATGATTCAACCCACCCTGACAACACTTTTGCTTCAAACTACCGCCTGAACCAGCCCCAGACTCACGACAAGGCCAAGGCGGGACGGCGCAAAAAGGCACTGGGCCTTCCAGAGCTCACGGCGGCTGGAAGGGGAGAGGGGGGAGAGCCACCCCCCGAGCCGCCGCAGCCCCTCACAGGGCAGCCCCTCCATTTTACCAGCGGGGAGAGGAGCCGGCCTTAAGGCAGTGGGCTCTGGGCACCCGAGGCGAACACGGCGGCCACAGCTCGCCGGGCGATGAGGCCGGTGGCTTATGAAAGCCCCCGGGCACAAGGCCAAGACCCCGGGCCGGGCCGGCGGCCCCGCTGGCCGCCCTGCCGTGAGGTAGCCCGTGGCTGTCACCCGGCCTGGGGACGGGCCGCCGTGTCGTGGCAGTGGGCGGCCGTGGGCGGTTTAAAACCAAGCACGAGGAAAATGGGTTGGAAGTGGAGCTTTGGGTGGAGATTAAATATGCTTTGTGGGTAGAATCACAGACTGGTTTGGGTTGGAAGGGACCTTAAAGCCCACCCAGTTCCCACCCCCTGCCCCAGGCAGGGACACCTCCCACCAGCCCAGGTCGCTCCAAGCCCCGTCCAACCTGGCCTTGAACCCCTCCAGGGATGGGGCA
>VYZM01018436.1:30735-61793 GCA_013398915.1 Dromas ardeola
TTCCCCGTCCTTGTTGCTGTGCCCCAGCCCCGGGCCATTTGTGCCCCCAGGCGCGGCCGGGCCACCCTACCTCAATTAAATATTGAGTGTTTTCACACCCACCCGCGTCCCAGCCCTCACAGCCTCGCTGCGTGGCCGTCCCCAAGACCGCCAGGCAACCAGCAGCCATGGGCTCTAGCCAGCAAGCCCCAGCCACCACAAGAAGCAGCGGGGAACTGGAGGTGTTCTGCGTGGCAGAGGACAAACGTGCATAGGTGTTTTTTCCCCAGTCATAGAAATATCCACGGTGCTCCCCCCAAAAAAAAACCAACCGGAAAATATTTCTGAAGGATCCTCTAGAAGAAAAGTTGCCTAGGAAGCACCTGGGGTTTGCTGTTTAAGCCCCAACAACAACGGGATGACCACGTGGACCAAGAGAAATGCCTCCAACCGTGCATGGAAGACAGACCATCCTCGCAAGGACGCCGCAGAGCCGTGAACAGCACAAACGTCCTGCCAGGGAAAGGCGGAGACACGACCAAGTGGCAAGACCTGTCCCCATGATGGGAGAAGCTTTGGGACCATCCAGCGGTGGTGGCATCTTCTAGAATAAACTCTAGCCATGGCTTCCCGTGATGCCTGAAAGATGGTGAACAGCCTCAGGCATTTCACAAAATTGACGAGCGGAGGTATGTGTGGCTAATACTCAAAGAGACCCTGTCCTATGAGAAAGGAAGGCAGATGGTGGGCCCTTCAAAATGAACCGTTGGCTAAATAAGTGGTGTGAGGAAGCAACGCTGCTTTTGTAGACCCCTGTCCCCCTCTTGACAGGGACCCGGGCTCGCGGACTCAGGACAACAAGGATGCAGTCTGTCAGGGACCAGCAGGTTGGGATAACGAACATAACGCTGGGCAGAACTTTCTTGTTCGGACTGGTTTTTTCCCTCTTGCAAAACGCCATTTTCAGCAAAGTCTGAATATTTACAAGAATGTTAAAGTCAATAAAATGGCTTTTGTGTAAAGAGCTTCCGCAGTCCTTCTGCTTAATGATGTTTGGATGGGATGTGAGTAGTAACATAAAGGGGCTGCTTGAAGGCAAAATTGGGACTTTGGGTATGCAAAAGTCTGTTCCGCAAGAATCAAGAATCATGTTGACGCAGTAGATGGTCAGAAGACATTCTGCTGTTAGTGACAAGGAAAGCAGATTAAACCCTATGGATTAGTTTCCCTGCTACGTTTTGGGTTTTCTTTTCCCTTCATTTTATAGAGTAGAAGATTTGGGATTTGTTTTTCTAAGAAAAACATTAAATTATCAGCTCCTGATGAATATTTCAGGCACACCCTCATCCAGTAGCCATCAGTTCCCACATAGATATTCCACGTTCATCCGTCCAGTGCATCTCAATGTGCTGAGTACATGCACTTGATGCGCTGATGAATGTTCCAGGTGGTGCAGAGTGATTAAATGTCCTACTTTTTTTTTTTTGGTGTTGTCCTACTTTTTGTGAGGATTCAGGTGGTGTGGCCAACTGCTAACAGCAACGATAGCAAGAGATACTAGTACTTTCATCCTGCTTTCCTTAGCTTATGAAAAGATTGTGTGCTGATAAATACTTTTCCAATTCGTAATTCTCAGGAGGTGCCACAAATAATTTATAAGCGTCTGTAACTTCCTATTTCGCAACCAAGTCTACTGAGTACAGTTGTGTTTATTAATGATGCTTCCAAAACAAGCTTGAATTTTTAAAATAAATCCTCTTTAGTATGCCAATACATGTTCCGAGCAGTCAGAAAAATGCTTAAATGTATGAAAGACCTGAATTTCTCTAAGATGGCTGAGTGGAAATTTTCCTGAGTTCATATGCATGAAAACACATTTGGTATAAATTAGAAATTTTAGCTCAAATACTAGTTGTCTTTCAAAATCCCTAGCAGAGGGACTTGACCCTGTTCTGAGCAGGGTAGCTGGACTGGATGAATCATAGAATCGTTTTGGTTGGAAAAGATCTTTAGGATCATCAAGTCCAGTGGTAAACCTAACACTGCCAAGTTACCACTAAACCAGTCCCTCAGTACTACATCTACATGTCTTTTAAATACATCCAGGGATGGTGACTCAACCACTTTCCTGGGCAGCCTGTTCCAATGAGTTCCCGAGGTCCTGTCCAACCTCCACCATTCTGAGGTTGTGTGACGTTATCTGAGAATTCGGGCTGGTGATTTGAGATGGGGCTTTTCAAAGAGAACTGCCCTTAGAAGAAAGAAACACTGCAGACGACGACAGATTGTGGACTTGTCTCATTACTCGTCTTTACTTAGGATGCAGTGTCCGTTCAGAAATCCCTCCTGGCAAACACGTATGTCCTAGTTTTTGGCTGTAGCCCTCTGATCACCCTCAAGGTAGATCACACCTGCCATGCTGCTGCATGTACCCTTTTAGCTCTCCTAGTTTTTTGTATGTCATCTCAATAGAAGTCAGTATTAGAGTATGTGCAATGGAAAATGAGAGGATAAGGGTTGATCTTGAACATCCTCTAGATTATACACTGTAGTCATTTTTTAGGCCAAGTAAAACAACAGCTGCCTCTTTCAGAAAACTGCTCAGAGGAGGCTGGAATATGTGTTTTGTTTTCTTATGATTGCTAGATGGTTTGTGTAAAAAAGAGTCATTTAAAAAGCTGCTCTGCAACTCTAATACTTGACCAGGGATGTGTCACTTAGAATTATTGCACAAGTTGTTTGTGAAGACAGGTGGGTGCCTCATCCCATTTACTCATGTCTGACCCATTTTTGAGGAGCAATTTTTTTATCATCCTATCTCTAACATCAGTGTCAGGCCTGTCAGCAGAAGAAGCCTCAGATACATGACCATGCTTTAGGGACATATTTGCTTGTAACTTTAGGGAAGTCACATGCTTGACCATCTCAGTTCTCTTCTTAGCCAGAGAATATGGGTGAAACAATAGAGAGATTTGTGTCTGCTACTCGGCAATGCTCTACAATTGACAAGGACAGCGAATGATTTAGTCTCCTTTTCTGTCCAGCACAATCTGTCCTCAGTTCTCACCTCAGCTAACTCTTCTGGGTTGCCCCTTTTCTCTTGTGGTCATTTCTCTGGGAGTGGGATTGAACATACGTAATCATTTTACTGAAGTCACTGGTTTCATCACTTGGTACGCAGTTTTGAGTGGAACCTTCAAAATCAGGAACAGAAGTCCTGTTCACAGCCACCATGTAGTACTAGCGGGGCTTTATTCAAATCCATGGTCTGAAAGCTAATTCTAGACATGTTGTCTATGTGGCTGAACTGGATGACCCCCTCCTATCTCCAGTAAGCTCTGTATCAGCACTGTACAAAGGCAGAGGAGAGTTTTTGCATGATGGTGACATGAAGGGTACGTGCCTGTGTGTGCATAAAAGAAAGGGACATACCCAGTCCAGTATAGTGGTTCTGTCGTCCTTACAGCAACGGAGAACTGAGATCCCTCTGCCTGCTGGTTATTCTGGCATTCGTGACTCAGGTAAGGGTGGGCTGAGGGTCTCAAATAGCAGTGCTGTCAACCACATCTGCTGCCATCATGGTGATCGTATGTATGTCTTCAGGTGCTTCCTTACAAGTAAAATGCAGATAGCCACTTGTATTGCAAAGAGACCGAATTCATTGCCCTGTAGGAGCTGTGCGTTTGCCACATCAGTGTAAGCCTGTGTTCCTGCCAGACCAAGGCAGTGATGTTTCTGGTTGCAGTCTGCCCAGCCCCTGCTCCCTCCCCTGTTACACGTGATTAATATCACTGTGGCCAGGGTGACAGGGGAGAGCATCTTCACACAGCCTTCGAGCTTTTGTGCACCTGATGAGAAAAAACCCAGACTCTAAACGTCTCCGTGCCTCTGGCCCAGCGAGGGAGGTTATCATTTGCTTTGCTTTAGTTCGACAACACCTGAACACCAAGCATGATTTAAGGTGGGGAAGAGCCCTTTTCCTTGGTGGCTGGGAGCAGGACCGACTGAGAGTCTCTCCAGATCAGGCTGTGCGATGGGAGCTCCAGCTTTACGGGCGCATCCACCTCCAGCTTTTCTCTCCCCACCAGCGGTGGGCATAGGCTGGGCTGCAGAGACAGCTCTTTCTCTCCCTGTCCGGGGGCATTCCTGTGCTAGCTGAAATTTCTGTTGGGCTTCCCAGTTGATGTTTCTCTTCTTCTGTTCTCCAGGTTTTGTGTCCAGGGCCTGAAGTTGTTCCTCACTCTGTGTCCCAGGTCCCTCTCCGTTCCACCCCTGGCCACCGTCCTGTGTAAGAGAGGGGAGTGCTGCAGCCACTGAAGCTAATCAGAGAAAGTTCCTGCTTGTGAGAGCAGACAAAGTTCATGATGGATTCTCTTGCCCTCATTTCCAGCTCTGCCTAGAGGTGTGAGTCCCCAGGGTAGTCGTGTCTGCAGTCAGTGCCTGCTCCGCTGACTTGGAGAAAGATCTGAATCACACTGGCAGGGTTTTTGGTTGGGTAACTCAGAGAGACTCTGCACGAGAATAATATCTCCCCTTCCTTCTCCTCCACGCTCTTTCTGGGCTCTTCTGTAAGCAGAACACGACACGAGCTTCACCCTCCCTAGAAGGAAATTCAGGAGCGTGCCTAGCATATTTCTACAGCAAAACCCACCACCTTTACACCCTGTCCCCTCTTCCCACAACTGAACTATTACGCAGAAATATTCCCTGATTCTCAGAGTTTATTAACCTTTTTTCCAAGGGAATGAATAGAGATATTCACAGCTTTTGAACAGCAGCAGAAACCCATTAAATTGCTCTGTGGCAATCTTGTCAGGAACTTGTTCCTTTAGCAGACACGTTTCAAACGGCTCTGCACTCACTCCCAACCTATTTGGATTCAGTAAATGCAGGTGCCACTGAGGCATTAGGGTGAGCAGCTCAGGACCCTAAGCTTTAAACGTAGCGGGGTGACAAAAATTTCTCTCAGATTTAGGTCTCAGAGCTGGGCAGAGATATTAAGTCGTTCCTAGCACCAGTTAGATCTCCTCTGGGTCTGCTCCAAATGACGGAACAAGGACCATATCCTGGGACTGGGATTGATCTGTTCATCCAGCAGCCCAACTCCCTGCACAGAAAAATCTGTAGCAGCTCCGGTGCTAATACGAGCCGCTCTGCACTCTGCTTTTCAGTGAAGGTCTCAGCAAGAGCTACAATGGGGACATCAGTTTCGTTACTGGTGCAGGTTCCTACCATTCAGAAAGTCCTGCTGACCCAGGCTAAGGTCTCTCATCACTGAGCTGATGCTGTTACTCATCTGAGCTGGTGTTGCTACATATTAAGGGGCTCTGCGTAGAAAATAATATGATACAGGGAGGGAGGGAGAAAGAGAGAGACCAAATGCACGGTGCGGACGTGCTCACGGGATGTGCAAGCAACATCGTTTTTGGAAGGGAGGTAGCCATCATCCAGCATGCTGGTAACGCCTAACCTCTCCTGGGCTTCCATCTGCAAGCGGGTGTTCTCACTTCTGCAGACAGAACCTGAGCGGGTGATTTAGACCATGAGTATCTCCGCGTGGGCATTTTGCTTCTGACAGAGATTAATGCTCATTGTTTAATACAAAAAAAAACCCCAAAAGTCAATTCGTATTCTCACCACTTACCCCTGTTGTACAGCTGGATGAGAGAGAGGGTAGGAAATTAAGGCTTTTATACTGTTTCTTGATTTCAGTGGGTCCGCAAATGTGGTGTTACATACTACTTACCTATGTATACATTAAGATATCACCTACCTGAAAATCCAGCTGCTGCCATATACCATCCTGGTTGCATCCTATAGCCAGATGATCTTACATTCAGAAGAGCTCCTGAAAGCTGCTAATACATCTCTAGCAATGATTCATTTTTCACTGAGGCAGTGACATCCTAATCTATGGGCCAGATGGAGTGGGGCCTTGGGCAATTGTAATCAAAGAGCAACAGCCACAGTTTGGAGAAAAGAGAGATTCCCAGTTGGTTTCCTATTAAATGCTTCTATTTTCATTTTGTTTTGACTCAATTGTGTGCATCACCATGGCCCACTGAACACATCTGGCTGACATCTTAGATCGCATACCCAGCACATTACTGTGTTTGCTCAGAGTTTCACTTCTTCCAAAGTCAGCGGCGATGCTCTGTGACGACAAGTTGTTTTATCCTTGTCCTTAGGTGGAGTTGGGGGAGCGACAGAATCAGTTGCAGGCAAAGGCGGGCTGAGAAAATCCATCACTGTAATGACGAGCCACTCCTCCCATTCCTCTTCACCAGCTAAATATCTTTGCCTCTGTAGAAGCTAGAAGATTAATTGACTTGGATTCTGGAGCACAAAATGTGGCCACTTAGGAAACGTATAATCCCGCTGAGTTACTATAAATTGGTCTGGATCAGTCCCTGCTGAAAGATATATCCCACATCTAATACTCACCTTTGCTTATGAATTGTTACTGGCCATTTCATCAGTCTGTGAAATAAAGGTCTTAATGTTTCCAAGTGTTGATGAATATATAATTGTACTTTGATTATTTTTTTTAAATTAGTGAAATTAGAATAAAATCTGATAGCCTGCTTTTTCCTTGTCTCCCAGCTTTCAGCTATTTCAAAGGTCATCTTTTTATTCTTCCCATGAGAAAATCTTGCTGGCATTACAGATTCTGTCATATATACGGTTTCCTTAGGTTTTGGAAGACATTTGAGAGTTCCTCCAAACATGTTTTCTGTATACACTGTGTAGCATTTTCAGCAAATGTATTTCAAGAAGCTCTGAGGCTAGTTTGGTTTTTGGACAGTTCTACATTGCATTTATCTTTCAGAAAGTTACTAAGTGATATAGCTTTACAAATTTTTGGTTTTATTCTTGTGTTATTAATTGATGTGCTAGTTATGACACGGGCATTGCTTTTGAATTCCATGTAGTTTCTTTCACTGCATACAGTGTAGTTTCTTTGAATTCGTATCGCATTGTGATCTGGTGTCAGTTCAAAGGCTGGCTTTGCTTTTTGTGCTGTTTCGACATTCTTAATTCTTTTTATCTTGTGATAAGATGATGTTGAGGGCAGTGTAAGACTCTGGGACTTGACTAGGCTCAGTTAGAACAGCCTTGTCTTTTATATTAATTGAAAGCGGTTTGAGCCACAGTTACCAGCCACTACCTGTTAGCCGTGCTCTCCAAATGCACCAGCGTTATTGACTCCGTTTATATGACATGTTTTCTTGCTTCGCCTTTCTAAGAACAGATGGGAAAAGTAATTTAAGTACTGAATACCATAAGGTACCTGGAGTAAAGTAAATTAGGGAAATACCATGACTGAAAAAATGAAGCAGTTAAACCGCTAATTTACAGTTAAGAATTAACAGAGAAGATAAGCTTTGCCAAGAGACAGAAATCACTTGGTTCAGAGTGAATCTTGCAGAGGATGGGCAGGGCTCTGGCGTTACAGGTACGCAGAGAATCCCAAGTCATTGAAAAGAGGAGACTCAAGAGGCCAAACATGTAAAAGAGTTTATGGATTTATACACGCAGGTAACATAAATTGGAATAATGGCCACTATATGACGAAAGATGCAAGGAGTACTAGGGATTACATTGCTTTACAAAAACATGTGAATAACAACAGAAGGAATATACAGGATGGGTAAAGAAAACAAAGACAGCACCACTTGCTTAGATGAAAATTAGCAAAAATGAACAACGCAGCAGCCAAAGATGAAATGGTCTGACTGGAAGTAAATAGAATATTTACTTTTTTTAACTGTTATACGGAAGCAAATGTGTTGCCAGAAATATTTTAGCAGATGCTTGTAGGAGAGTCACACATAGCAGAAAGTAAATATGGAAAACAGAATGGACGGTGATAAGCTTATTAAGCACAAAGAAGTATGTGAACAAAACTGGAAAATAAATGGGAAGTATATTGGAAAAGGCATAATTTGTAATAGTGACCCAGGAAAGATCTCAGCTGAATACAAAGGAGACCTGGAAGAGTCTCCCTCCCTTGCCCTCATGCTACCACCTCCTCCCTGCTATTCTTGTCTTTAGGAAAGTTACCCTTAAGTCAGAGCCAAAGAGGGGATGTTACCAGGGTCATTGGCCAGCAGATGATAGAACAGGTACCATCACACTCCTTTTTGTAGGGAGAAAGCGTAGTATCTTCCAGTGCCAGAACTGCCAGGGCAAAACTAAGCAAACAAAGCAGAAAATACTAGATAATGCAAATAATGTATGAATAAATGACATTAACAGAAAAAGTCAAATGAGTAGATCATGGGTGAGATGGGAGAGGAGGGTTTGTCCACACAGATGAGGAAGATGTGTAAAGATTCATGGGGAAGGTCAGTAACATGGAGACATTTGCCCCTAATCTAACTGCTTGCAGCAACCACCTGGAGCACCGTTGTGTGGTGGTGTTTAATGATGTGCAATGTCAATATTAATACAGAGTCTGAGAAACTGAAGGGGTTGATTAGGGGACTCTATTCCAATGGTTCACAGCACAAGAGTGAAGTCATGCACTTCTTTCTCCAAGGACACTCTTAGTGGTGCTGCAAAGCCACGCTCAAAGCTGCAAAACAATGGCTTCTGCACCACCGATGCTAATGAAAAGTGATATCGGCATGTGCTAGTAAATAAATAGATTTTGGCTTTAATTCACAGAAAACAGTGTTTGCTGAAATTGGCCATGTCACACTCACTGAGATGGTCAAACCAGTTGCTCCCGGGAATTAGTTTGCAGTTAAATGCACAGCTGGCAGGCATTTTGGGGGCCCAGACCCACTCCCTGTGTGCAAATGCAGTAGGTGCAGCTTAGAATTAGATTTTCTGTGTAATGATCTGACTTAGAAAAACAGCCAACCAAATACCCAAACTTTCATCCAACTTTGAACAAAAGATGAACTGTGATTGCCAGAGACATAGCTGCGAGACTATAGAGAAAATAAATAATGTTATTAGCAGAATTGCTATTAAAAAGTATGTAGAAACTCTCATTAATTAGGATCAAAATGGATGTGTGAAGGTCCTTCAGGGACTGAAAAATCTAAACGAAGAGCCAGGAAAATATTCCACAGACCATTAGAGGCGCTGAGAAAGCTGGTAGAACTCACCTTATGTGCTGAAAATGCATGTGATTTAGATGGTTCATTTGGATGACGGAGGGCAAGCTGGAGAGCTGTGTATCTGCGTGTGTGTGTGTGTATGCTAGTTACCATCACTTTATGAAAACATGAGCAGCTGTGAATTCACTGAAGATTGTCACCTCCAGCACACGATCAGCTACGTGATCGTCTCCAAACCCAAGAAAGGAGGGAGGAAGGGGGCAATGCGTCTGTTGTTTCACCCAGGAGAGGTGAGCAGCCACAGGATCTGTGGGTTCATGGCTACTGCTTTGTCCCAAGCCAGCACTGCAGATCCAAGCAGCAGCGGCAGATTCCTTGCACTAATGCTGATCCTGAAATGTCGCTAAGCATCGATTTAGAAAGGAAGACGTCATCTTAAGATTACGGCTTTGATGGCCAAGGCTTTGATGGCCTGTCACTGCTGTGCTGTCAGGCTTTTCTTGCTGTTACACACAGGCAGTGGGAGCTGAAGAAGACATAAGGCAGAGCTCTTGAAAGCCAGGCCGTTTTCTGAATATACAGTTCGATTGCTTGGACTTGTCAAAACCTCACAGTTCACGACCCAATGTATTTACGGGAGCCCCACTGCCAGTAAAACTGGCAGCAGGACTCCCATAAATACGTTGAGTCATCTCAGGTGTGGGTGCTGAGTCCCACCTCCACCACCGCGTCCTGGGCTGTGGGGAACCACAGCTGTTTGCCCACTCACACCCTGGGCAAGGCTTTGTCCCACAGCCTCACAAGTGGATGGGAGAGCACAGACCAAGCATCAGTCACCAGGTATTTCAGCGTAATGAAATGTGTATCCTGGTGATTTGGCAATAATTGTATCTTAGGTTAATAGCCATTGATATCTTCCCTCAACAAGTTTATTTACTCCACGACATAGTCACTGTGTCTTAAACAGAAATCACCCTCAAGGTATCATCTAATTATCTTCTCCTCATTCTGCAAAGCTGTTTCGTATTACCAACAATCTCATTACTACAACCGCAACATTCATTAAGCAAACAGAGGACAATAAAAATATATACAATAGTAGCAATTACATTAAGTTTAAATCTCACAATGAGTGATGGATAATTCTGGAGCAAATTGTTCTCATAGATTTTTGCCCATTATTTTCTAGCTCTGGAAATTCCTGTTTCAATTACAGGGTTCTTTTCTAGAGTCTGGCCATTTTACGTGACCCAGTTACCACAAAATGGCATATTCAGGACCAGAAATGGTCATGGAGCCCAGCCCTTGTGAGTGGGGAGATCTGTCAGCGGAGACAACATTGCTGGATTCCCATGGCAAACACCAGTCCCTGCACAGGCCAGCCCGGGGGGCTGCCGGAGACACGGTGAAGCTGAACTCTGTGACAAGGATTCAGCATCTCTTGGGTACATCAGATGCTTCCAGGTGAGATACTGGATGGTCTGGCATGGGACTAGGAAGCCATCACTTTCTGTTTGGCTCCTGATGTTGTACTGGGCAAAGTAAAACCACAGAGGAGTTCTGGGCCATCCATGTTCAAAAGACCTGGGGTCTGATCCTCAGCTTGTGGAAGTAAATGGAAATACATTCATAAAGAGCAGACGGCGAGATTTTCAAGCTGTTGTTGCCTATCAGCCGTGCCAGGTTATATTTAGCTCTGTTACACCTGCACAGAGCCACTTGAACATGTATCAAAACAATTCCCGTCCTTAGCTTTGATCCACACTGTCTAGTCCAACAACAGATCATCATTTGTCTCACTGGTAAAATAACTGCTGACAAACGTAAGGGTTTTTTTTTCAGCTGCAAATGCATGAAAATATATTTGGAACATTTTATGGGTACATTGCACACCTGATGGAAACATTTATGACTGCTTGCTCTCTGGGTATATCAAAAATAACCTCATCCAACTTCACTATTTTTATCAACTCCACTCTTACATTTAATGTTCATTCTGGCCTGGAAAATATTTTTTCTGAGTATCACAGATGAGTTTGTGACCTCTTTGGTATGCTCAGCCAAATAGCTAAAAAAGAAATCCACCCCTGAAGTAACGTAGGTCCCATTAAATCAATGAGGAGCTGGTACGTTATGAGGAGATGGTATGTTATGTGCATGTGTGTATGTGCAAATTTCTGTGTGAGAGAGCGCTGGGACAGAGAGATGTGCCTGGATTTAGTTTGGACTCAGGAGAGGTTACTGGTCGTTGCCTTTTTGTGCTGGACCAGCCCCTTTCTATTTTGTATTCCACCAAATAATTGAAATCCCTTTTTATTTAATATGCAAGTTTGCATTTACCTCAATAATTCAGTATTATTATTGCAAATATAATAGAAGAATGGAGCTACCCAGTTACATTTATCAGGAAAGTGGGCAAAGGCACAACAAATAACATTTTTTAAAAAAACTACAGAACTCTCCGAAGTCCATGAAGAAAGAATAAAATGGGAAGTCGGAGGATAACATCCCACCCCTGCTGGTATAACTGCCTGTAAATCCCTTGCCCTTTTCCCATGCGTCACCCTTCTGTAAGGGCTACACTTGCATACAACTATTTTCCTGTGGAGAATACATCACAGATGATGTATGCAGCCAGTTTTAGGAGAAACAGGGGGGGTTCCTAGGCCACAGGGTCTCCCACTACGCTGTTTGAAGTGACGCAAGTCTTCCAACGCATGAGGAGGAACAAGAGGTTGAAGCTTCCCCTCTGCCCAGCTCCCCCATAACTCACATCCTGCGTTGCACCATATTGCCAGCATTTGTTCTGCTGCGATGCTGTCTGGGCTGAGTCAGGAGACGCAAAAATGCAATCAACTTAAAAAAAAAACCCCACACCTGAGCTTATCTCTGTGGTTAGGAGTTAGCCCAGTGCTCTGCCCGGCTGCAGGTCCCACTCAAGACCCTGTTTCATCATCCTTCTGCACGGTGACGGGGCACCCTTACTCTGTCCGGGGCTGCCGATGAGAAGAGATGTTTCTTTTTCTGAGAGGAGTTTTTGATCTCCAGCACCCTCACACTGCTTAATGGGGGCTTCCCACGAAACAGCATTTGTAGGAGATCCCTTTCTAGCCAGCCCTCCTCGGGGCTGCAGGAGGAAGCGGGGGCAGAGCGACACCTCGCCAGCCCTCACTGTGGTTCGCAACTTTGGAAATGAACTGTGAGAAAACTGGAAATCAGTAACGTGGTTCCTCCTGGCTATTCTCTTGTTGGGATGGAAGCTGAACAGCAGATATCGGGAACAGGGTTTGCCCTCAGCCTCCTCTGATCTCTGCAAGCAAAAGGCAAGTGTTTTCTGAGGTGGCAGGAGTGAATGTGACAGCAAAGGAGAAACGAGAGAAGGAGAACGAAGGGCTCCACACAGAGGTGACACCCCTGAGGGCAGAGCTGGCTGGCTGAGACCTTGGCCTGCCTGCAACAGTGTGTGCTGTTTGAGACTGGATGCAGGCAGCAGTGAGGCAGTAAAAGGCTTTTTATTTAAGGTGCTGACAGTTCAGGAGAAAATGAGAAAAAGAGAGGTGCTAAAAGAAAAATACATTGCTTTTCATTCTTCTGTCCTCACGCCTCTTCCTTAAATTTTATGGGATGAAGTCGCTCAATTTAAGTACTTGTCAGCAAAGGTCTGACAGGACAATGAAGAGCCATCCACAGTGGCGGCTGGGAAAACCGCCGGAGGCCAAGCGCTGGCAGCCAGCTCGGCACTGCCGGGGGACAGAGCACGGCTCCCCGCCACCTCCTTCCCTCTCTCCATGCAGTGAACCTTGTCCATGACCTCCTGCACCCCCGTTATCGAGTCCTGCGAGCCCTCGGGCCAGAGGAGCACACTCTGTGTTCAAGAATAGATGAGCATATTACTAATAAATGCGCGACTTGGATCCAGCTCTGCAGAGAAGTAGCAAGGCTTGGTGAAAATTAATTTGTTGTTACTGGCAAAATGGCAAAAGGTGGCTCTGCGACTGTTTTATACAGACTGGGACTATGCCACCTGGCAACACTTGTAGCAGCAGTACCTTAGTAGCCTTCACAATAAGCTTTTGCGGATGTTCGCCTCCGTCCCTGCTTACTGGTGGGCAAAGGAAGACAGGCAGGTGGGTTGCAAGGTCTTCTACAAGGCAGTTCAGGATGGGGCTGTTCCCGCCAGAGGGGGAGGAAAGCCTGGCTGGCTGCCCATCCTGAGACGCAGCTTTCCTCAGGGCATCTTCCCGCCTCTGCAGATCGGTTTTCAGTTGCCAGGTTTGGCTTGGGAGCATTCAGATCCTGCCTCAGACAATGCGGATGTTTCCATATCATCCTCCCTGGTGGGCTCCTCTTCAGGGCTCAGACCCAGAGCAAAGATCTCAACAACGGCAGAGCCTCCCAGCTGAAAGCATAAGCCGACGCGAGGCACCTTTGGCAGGAACGGCAATGACAGATGCGACGGGCAAAGGTGTCACCCAGGACACAGAGCTGCTGCCACCTGCGTCCACTGACTTGTTTGGGCCTCCCGGGAAACTGTGCATCTTCATGGAAAAAGCTGAACTCTGAACATAATATTTTTAGGCTGGTTTCCTAAGGAAATGAAGATTCTGTCACTTCATGTCTGCCCATCTGTCCCCATCAACCTTTGAATCTGCTGGCTACTTGCAAATGAGTTTGATGGATCATTAGAAGTCTCAAAAAGATTTAGATTAATTGAGAAAATCGGTAGCTGGGGAGAGACGAGAAGTGCAAGGTAATGCATGAATCTCCATCTGACAGAAGGGAAGGAAGGGAGGACTCAGCAGTTGCCTGTTCTGTTTGAAAGCTCCTTATAAACCTCAGCACATGGTATTTTTTGCTGCAAACATGGTGGGTAGAGAATTCCCAAAGGGAACGAGCTAGATTAAATGAAGCGGAAACTGCAGCCTGTCAGAGACACCCCAAATGTGAAACTGAAAAGTCGAGGCTTTGTTCAATTCACAGAGCAACTTGTTTCACCCTCAGCCTCCTTTTCTCTGACAGGTTTGCAGGAAGCTTGTAAGAAAACATAACAGAAAGGGAGGAAATCTGCCTTGCCGTGAAGATGGATATGCGGGTTTGTTTCGTGTTTTACCTAACAAGTTGAGGGTGCCCGTGTGTCTGCATGTGTTCATGCCTGTGTCTGCTCACTTAAAGTTTATTTAGCCATCAGAAGGCATTGAAGTACTAAGCAGCTTTCTGCACATGGTGGTTGCAAATATATAAGGCCAACTCCAAGTGCCGACTGTTGCTGTGAAGAATTCGCCTGTGCATTTTATTCCCTTCTCTCACCCTTTGGCTGCCTCTGCTTTTCCAAATCACATGCTCCTTATGGCAGGGTTTATTTCTCCCTTTATGTTCCTGGCATGCATTTTGAGTATTGCTGTGAATACAGTTAGCAAAAGCCAAAGCAAGACCCCTAGTGCCTCCAGCTCTCCTGTTTAATACCTCCCAAAATACCCACCACCGCCTTTGACTGAAAGGACTGACTCTGGGGAGTTGAGTGGGGGGAGATGGTGGCCCAAAGCTTGGTCTCTGTGACCTCTCTCCAACTGTATCTGCTGGCAGTACAGCTCTCACGCGGCTGGGCATGCCCTTGGGCCACCAGCTCATTTCCTGGTAAAGAGCTGAGCTCTGTCAGAGGGCTTTGCTATCACGGCCAACGCAGGCTTCACTCTGAGCAGCCAGCTCCGGGTGAGGTCCTCGCTGCTGGTGACGGCCACTTTGAATTTCAGAACTGAAAAGACCAAGGGTTTATCTGAGGATGGGAAGAAATCGCTGGGAATTAAGCGGTCAAAGGGAAAGTGCAGTTTCTTACAAAGAAGTGGCCAGTGGTCAACCTTTGCAAGTCAACAGCAGGTGCAGGGTAGCAGAGAGAGGGTGGCTGAGGCATGCTGGGGACCCTGGGGCAAGCATGGGCCCTGCGTGGTGAGCTCTGGGGTGGCAGCAGCCTCTGCTGCTCCTGGCTGGCGACAGGCTGACTGCTCTGTTTGGCGTGGGTTACCAGGCTGATAAAATCATAGCTGAGCTGGCGTAGTTCTTCCACTTCTGTCTGATGCAAACGAACAAGACCACACTCCCCCTGAGCAGGGAGGGAGCGAAAATTTTAGTAAATGTAGCTGGTTAGGTGGTCTGGTTTTGGTCTCTGCAGGAAAAGAGCTCAGCCGTGACTCTTTAGAGGGCCCCTGGGGAAGAGCCCGATAATGTAATGGAATAATGAGTGTCGAGCTATGAAAGCATTTCATTACCAGCATCCTCACCCCATGCAGCCCCAGTCTGCTGCAGTTATCATGTGCTTCTGACAAGAAAGGTCACCGTGAGATTATCCTGCCTCTGAAACAGAGCGGCTGCATTTCACTGAGAGGGTCCTCGCTCCTGTGTGGGCACAAAGCATTAGCAGATACCCCAAAGCAAAGGGAAGGCTGCGCTTTGCGGTGCTGCTCAGGGACAGAGGAAGGGATTTCACTGCTCTGAAGAACTGGAGTTGTTGCCCCGTGCCTCCTTTCAACCTGCCGAGACCCCACTGCGTTGCAGAGGAAGCGGACAGGTAGATTTCTCTCTCCTAAACGTAACTCCCAAAATATTCGCTACTTCCCTTCCTAAGTCAGTAGTTACTCCCCTTCCCGGCCAGGTGGAGTCTTGAATAGACAGAGGTATCTTTGCAGGTGACGACACTAATTCGAAGCGGGAGTTGGACCACGAGAGATGAATGCTCCTGCTGCACTTCCCAAACCATGAGCTGCCGAGCGTGGGTGCGCAGCGCGGCGGGGGGTCAGAGTCCGTGTAAGGCAGCCTCAGCCTTTGCCTTCCCGACTGAGACAGCCTAACAAGGGCACCGCAAGCCCCTTGCTCCACCATGGGCGGCTTGTGTGATGCTGGGTTATTTAAATCCCTCTGTTCTCTGTTTCCTCTGTGGTGAAATACCATTAACGAGTCCTCCCTTCTCTTGCTCGCTGTCTGCTTTTTCTAGCTGGATTGCAGGCTCCTACGCGGTGCTGTGGCACTGCCTGGTGTGTCCCCTTGTGCCAGAGAGCAGGACCCCAAGAAGTGCGCGGCACCCTGCAAAGCAGCACGGAGCCTGCAGCCGCCGGGCTGGGTGGCCCAGGCACTGCAGGGACCCAGGGCACTGCGGGATTAAAATTCAGCCTTCAGGTGGCTAAATTTTGTTTTATGCACAAATCTTCCCCAAAGTCAGGCCACTCTCTTTCTGCAGTGCAGGCCCTTCCACGGTGGCATCTCTAGCTCAACCTTCAAGGAACAGCCGGTTCCCTTGGTTCACGTTCTCCTTCCCCCTTCCCCATACAAGCGCTGAGCAACTGAGCCCTCTGCCCTGCGTCCATGCTCCCAGGGCTTTCCCTGCCGTTGCCACCACGAGAGAGGGCACGTGTTTTCTCCCCCGCCACAGAGCGAGCTCTGCAGACTTCCATTTTTGGCACCGATGAATCACGTTGCCTCCGCTGGTGGCAGAGAGCAAAGACCTGAGCAGCCCCTACCACCAGCATTTGCTGCTAACCAGAGAGGTTTCACTAAGCAGGTGAGGACAGCTGGGTGGGCGGCTGTGCCTGGCAGCATGGGCAGGAGTAGGCAAGAAGAGGAGACTTTTAATCCTAACGGGTTTTAATCTCTCATGGTGAGGAATATGCCACTGTACAGCCTTTGCTCCCTTCCTCTGCCCTGGGGAGGTTGCCAGCTTCTCTACCCTCTGGCCAGGTCTTCCCCCCTCCTGTTCTCTGCTTCGCTCCACAGACTTTATTCACAGGAGCAGGTGGGTCACAAGCACTGGTAATGCAAGCGATTTCACTCAAAATGTGGCAAAACCAGGCCCAGCCTCCGAGTTCTGAGGGTATCACCAAGATTTCTCACTTACTTGGCCACTAGTGACAGGGAAGAGGTCGAGGAATTTATGGTAGTATCAATGAGGTTTTTGACGGAGAATTCCCTTTTATGGTCCTCTATTCAGACCCTTCATTTGGTGCCTTACTGCAGTTGATATTTTAGACAGCGCCTCCCTGGGGGCAGGAAGGATTCCATCCTAAGCAGGAGATTGTTTTTTGTCACTACAACCCCAAGTCTGTTGCTGAAAAACATTCAGCTCAGGAATAACCATCAGCTAGAAAAATGTGCCACCTGGCAGGACGTTTTAGGTGCCTCCTTATATTTGACGGCGAGATCTTGATAGGCACAACTGCTAAATCAGGTAAAAACAGCCAACACAGACAATTCTAATATTTAACACCATACCCAACAAAATAATCACGTTTTAAAAATAACTTGCCTCCATTTTTTGTAATAGTTTAGTTCTAGGTTAATTACTTTAAAACTCATTGATTAAACAATTAAAAAGTTGTGGTTTTCTCTTTGATCTACTCTTTTGTTTTTCCTCTGCTAGGACGGTTGAAAGCACTTTTGTCCATTCCTCTTAATTTCTGTTTATACATTTGGGGTAGTTTTTATACCTTTACATTCGTTATGAATACTTGGATCTTTGGGTGTTCAACCTGGGGCACCTGCAGCCCAACTCTTAGTTGCCCACTCAAAGCTGCGTAGCAAATGTCTGTCTGATTCGTTCCTGTTGGCCTGAGGAAACAAGTGCGATGAGGAAGCACTAATACCAGTGCAGCGTTGTGCCTGCCAGGTTCCCCGGAGCCTTTGCAGCTGAGCACCGAAAACCCAAAAGACTGTATTTCATATTCGGTTCTGTTTGTTTGTTTGTTTATTTACTGGGGGAGGGGGAGGGCTAAACTACTGCGATGTCTCCATACATTTCAATCAAATCGTGGACTTCTACAAATTAAGTGGCTCCAAAAGGGATTAACGGTGTTGGAGTACATGCAGTTCCCAAGGCTCCAGCAGAAATCAATCACTTCTATGACAGGCAGAAAAAACTCCCCATAAATAGTCAGGCTGAGATACTGGTTGTGTTTGTAATGTTTTGTACAGCGTTTCTAAACAGAAGCCATCTAATAATTATTATTAGTGTTTTTTAAAGAGCATTTCCAATACCCCATAGCTCAGAGCCCACCCACCTTCCAGTTCTGCTCTTTGTCCTTCATCCTTCAGCTGGGGATGGGGGTGGTGAGAGGTGTCCAGCCCCGCTCCTGACACAAGCAGACACAGCCGCTTAAAACACACAACATGATTTTTTTTTTATTTGTTTAATCAGTTTACATTCCACAATTGACAGTTTACTTATTTATTTTTTCATTTTCCATGAACAAGTTGTTTAGTTAGCTACCAGACAAGATTTTAATCGATGGAAATACAGTATTCTGTGCCAAACTGGATAAAACCAAAACCAAACAAAATCAAAACAAAAGGAAAATTGTAAGATGTAGCCAGTTTGTTGGCAAAGTCCTGTGATGCTTTCTGCCGCTTTTGCCTTTCCAAATTACAGGGGTTTGTTCATTCCCCCTGTTAGATCCCTGATCTCAACCCTGCCACTGAAATGATCCCTCAGGACCATGGTCCTGCAAACACCGATGCACCTACATAAAAACCCGTGTGTCTGCAGATTAGCACCTTGGAGTAACGGAACAAGAAGTTTGGGTTTGTTTCATGTTTAAACGATTTCTGTTCACCTCTTCTGCGACAGGTTGCAGGAAGAAATGGAAAGCGCAACACGTTTGATTGATTGATTGATAAGATGTCGTTTTACTTGAGAAATTAGCCACCACACTCACATCATACCAGAATGACCTAACGCAATAGTCAGTTGTTGGTGATGTGTTGTTAGCACCGATGGCCACAGGAGACACTTTGCCTCTTGCAGCAGCACAGAAGTCAGAACCTCGCAGGACGTGTCACCCTCGATTGCTTCTGACAACTGGATGTTACTACCCAAAACTCATTAAACTCTGCGCGGATTGGCTAAAAAGTGCTCCACTTGGTTGAGTGGCTGCATACACAGTTCAGATATCTTTGACAATGCCCGAAACATTATCAGAAATGGACATATTTTTGGATTTTCAAAATATGCTAAACGTTAATATATTTTAAAGTGATTCCCAATCTAGCAAAGCAATTAGGCGTGTGCCTAGCTTTAAGCATGGCAATAGCATCATTAATGGGACGTTCATGCTTGAAATTAGGCAAGTGCTTATGTGCTTTGTGGGATCAAGGCTTTGTAGCAGTGCTCTGATGAAGTCAGGATCCTGAGTGTCCTAATCCTGGCTTTCACATTTACAACCACTGCAGATTTGGATAAACCAGCTACGGTCTGGATTTTCAAAAAGGCGGAAAACAGAAGGCTCCACCTGCAGCTAGTCGAAGTTGCGAGGGGGAATCAAACCACTGAACATCAGGTCTTTTCCCAGGCTTTTGGCTTCCTGTCTCTAAAATGGCTATAATACCTACCTGCCTCAGACAGGTCTGATGTGACTCATACTTGTAAAACTTTCTGAAGAGAAAATATGCCAGATAAATGCAGTGTATCAATGCATTTCTCTGAATATGCCTGAGTATTGTGGCATTCTAGGTCTTTTCTAATCCAGCTTTGGTACATGCGTACTGCGCTTAGAGGAAACATAAACATCTGGCCAAGATGCATCCGCATGACAAATGTCTTGTACCAGTCATATTATTTTACTTGGGAATGTCCTAGAAAAGTGCTGACATACTTCAATTCGCAAGCATTTAAGTGAATTATTATCCTAAGCCTTCCAAAGTGTCAATTAGACAGTGGCGATTGCAACTTTTGTCATCAACAAAGGATGGTTATGGGAGTTGTTTTATTTCTTCTGAGCAAAAAGATGCTTTTTCTTAAGGAAAAAAGGACCAATGAGGGAGTCAAGGAAGGCGAACCCTCCACAAACTTTTGGCCAGTGTGGTAGCTCATGGATAGGGTGAACATTACTTGTGGCAGAAGAAATCCTAAAGAGCAAATATCCGCATGAGATGCAACTACTGTGGATGGAGGAGAGTCCAGTGAGTCTGATTTATCACTGACCCTTGTGCAAAAACGCTAGTGCCTTCACACAGGCGTGTTTTGCCATGCCTGCATGAATTTGCCACAGGAGTGTGTGATGGCACAAGTGTGAGACAGCGACGAGTCAGACCCACAGCTCTGAACTGGCCGAGTGGCTCATGAGCAGCATGGTGGGAGCTCAGCAAAGACCTGATGCTTCAGGTCTGTGATGTGAGACGGCTACGGGTACTGTGCCCATCCTCCTGCCTACCCCCTAGGATCGCCCCGGTGCCCAGGCGTCGCTGCTCTCCCACGGGAGGCTCTGCATTCCCTCCCTGCTGCAGGGTCGCAGGAGTGGTTATGGCTTTCATTAGGAGGAGAGACAGGGTATTTTAAGAGAAAGTGGAAAATTATCCAAGAAGATAATATGGGGATGAGGGGCCAGGCAGGCCCCTCTTGGTGAGCTACACCCTTGGCAAAGTGAGTCCAGCAGGGAGGAGAGTGTGCACGGCTGGAGATGCAGTGCTGTTGTAAAGAACGGGAAAGAAAGATAAACTGGGATGGAGTCACCCTTTAGAGCCTCCTCCCACGTGATGTTGCACATTGACTTTATCACCTTTTAAAAGGAGGTTTCCTTTGACAGTACAACTCTGAAAAGTCTGCAAAACCCTCCTGAGACACAGCGAGTCAACAGCTAAAAGAGCGACCTTTGAGAGTCCCACATCCCAGGACCATCCTTATCCCTCTCACAGAGAGGGAGGGCAGAAGGGCGATGATGAGAATTTAGGAACATTCTGAAAAGTCTTGCAGAAAATGGTGCTGCATCCTTAAATTTGATTTATTCTCAAGCTCCTCCTCATTTCCAGAGTTCACTCTTAAAGCCTTTATTTCTTTTTCACAGACATCTCAAATAACAAACAGTCACATATGCAAGAGTTGGTATGGAATGGGATTTAGAAAAAACATCTTTACAGGAAGCATCTCTATATTCTCACACAGAGGGAGGAAAAGGAAGAGAGGGAGAGAGAGATACATATCTGACTCCTCAAAAAGGGAAAGGGAGAAGAGGAACGGAATGTCAGGATGAAACAGTATGGCTTGATCAAGGTGGTACCATGCTGAACAATAACTTTTGATCCCTGGAACTCAGCTTTATCTTCCACTTTCTAGCTAAAGTATTTCCCTAAGTACTGGTACACAGTATTGAGTCTTCACTTCACAGGTCCCTGCAGGCCAGCTGAAGTCCCTCTTGCCATAACCTTCATGGTATTTTTAAAACTAAAGTTGTTCTGAGAGATGGGTAAAGAATTGTCAAGTCACTGGCTTAAATTTAGCTGTAGAAATAAATAGTAGTGACCATATGTTGGCACACCATCCAAAGTTCACTCAGCCCTGGAGTTTCCAGAAATCAGTTTAGTTGTCCCACTCCTCTGACTGCGTTTGTTTTGTTCAGGTAAAATATGGGAATATACAAGATCTCCAAAGTTCTTATACTGGGTTAAATTACTGGTCCTTCCAGACAGACTTCCTACGCAAATTTTGGCTCTGAGATACTCTCACCATGAGATGGAGACGTATGTTCAGCCTTGTCAGGGCAGCTTTCTGAGTAATCCAGTCACACTTCATTCTCTTGTTGAGTCCCCAGTTTAGTTTTTCTGAGGACAACGATAATCCCAACAATAAGGAATGAAATTGCAATCTCTTTAATCTCCATGTAAGCTGTTTGTAAAGCAGTTATTAACATTGAAAAGAAATAGGAAACTACCCAAGCTGTACCTTGGAGGGGAATTGTTTGATTGTCACTGCCAGCTAGATGACCTTTTTCAGGCCAGTTTGGGGACAGAGTGAGAAAGTAACCTTCGAACAGCCTAGATATTCTAACTTTTAGTGTGTAAATTCACTCTCTGAACTGCTTCAGCAATGACAAGGACTGACAGAGAAAGGTGAAGAGCTCAAAACAAAGATCTCTGACCTCCAGCACTGGGACCACCCAGTAGTCTGTGCCTGGAGACCACCACCAGGAACTCACCTCAAATGCAATTTCTAGGAGTTGGGGCAAGCCCTATCTTTTGCAGACATTTTGCAGTTCGGGAGGGGAAGGCTGCTGTGAACATCTCCTTTTGCTCCAACAGTCTTCCACAATTAATACATGCGTTTTGCATGGTGAGCCAGGCCACGCACGTGAAGCACACGGCACAGCTGATCTCCATATGGGTGCTCTTTTGCACTAGGTCCCTGATTCATCTCACCAGGATTTAAGATCTTTTAAGATCTTGGGACAACCCAAGATAAGTGAGTTGTCACTCTGTGGAGTGAGAGGGAGATCCTAAAGCTGACGTAGATGTCAGTTTTACTGGTTCACCATCTAGAAGCGGCTGTCTTTCCATGAACTATACAAGAAACCAAGGGAGACAGCCCATTAACATAAGGGGCTCGGTTAAGTGCTTAAGGTTAATGGGGATGAATTCAGGTCAAAAAATCCAGGCCTTCGTGTAGCTCAACTTCATCCACAGAGGTGCCCCTCAAACCTAGTGCAGAAGAACAGCATCTGTACAAAGAGCCTCTTAATAAAAGATAAGTGAGTCTATTGAGAGTGCTAACGTGGAACAGAAATTCTGCCGTGGCGTTTTCAGTCCATGTCTTTTCCTTAGAAAAGCCCTTGAGACCCAGTCCTGTAACTGGGTATACGTGTGTGGATGTGCGTGCTGCTGACTTGAGTGTGGTACCCCGCCTCGACCGGCGCAATGGCAGAATGAGGATTTTCCTGGGAAATAATGGTTTCTAACTTGTTTTGATTTAAATCTGAGATACATGAGGATTGTGAAAAAGAAACAGTCCTTTGCCTGAAATTCTGTACATCAACCTCAGGTTATTTCAGGCAATCATGAGGCTATGGACATTTTTCATAAATTTACAAATATATATACATATCTATACATATATACATGTATATGTGTGTCAGCCTAAGAGCTAGATTTACCACTGCTTTATTCCAGCCACACACAAGTATAATGGTTGTTTTTTACAAAAAGAGATTGGTATAAAGTTGGAGTGACTTAGCAGTGACTGTTCCTGTGTCTATGCAAAAGATCCTTAAGTGGGCTGACATGCAAGTCGTATAAACAGGACCCAGTCTTACAGTTGTTAATGAAACAAATTTCCCATTGATTCCAATGACCTGTAATCAAAGGGAATTTTATTTGAGAAAGACCTGAAAGTTCAAGCCCATGTTAGGTACAGTTTAGAGCTTTGAAAGTTGTAATATCTGTCATACTAGGCCTCAAAATGCTTTAAAATAAGTTAAGTTGCCGCAGAAAAATATCTTCAAAAGTCCCCAAATATGCTTTTTTGTGTAAGTAGGGGAAATTTTGTCCTGCAAAAGATCAAACAACAAATACATGAATATAAACACTCTAAGTGATGGAAATTGCCGAGTAAAAATAGTAACAGTTTAAATTAGATGTCTGTGATTGTTGTCGGTGCCCAGGAGTTATAAATAATTCAGTACACTCTAACTGAATAGTCTAAGGCTGCACTTTTATTTTATTGTTCTGATTACTTGAACCTTTTTCTTATGATCTATATTGTTAATGAATCACCCTTCATAAAAAAAATGCAGCCTTATGCACTACAGTCAGATGAAAACTATGCTCGAGCTAAAATGTCACAAGAGCTTAAGCAAATTAGGAGCGTTTTTTTTTTTTTTTTTTAAGTTATGCAGACACCAAAGGCATTTAGTGTTTTACTCCTATTCACCATCAAAAGAGGAATTGGATGCTGAGGCTCTTTTTTGTAGCTGGCCCCAGGAGGCTGAGCCATATCTGATTCACGCTCCTTGGTGTTTACATCACCGAAACTGGGGCAAAACCTGCAGGTCACGCAGCTTTTTGAAGACTTGACTCTTTACCTCATCTACCGCAGAATTGCTGTTGCTGTTTGAGTATTTCTGACCAGCTGGCAAAAATAACAAGGCCACTTGAAAGGAATTGCCTTTCCAGAGATATTCCTGTGCCCTGCTCCCACAGACTGGGCTCACAGCCATGGGGATGTGAAGCTCCCTGCTGTGCCGAGAGGCATTAACCACAGTCTTGGTGCTGCCGACAGCCCGCACAAGCCCTCCGCAGAGGACAGAAATAGGTGTCCTGCCATGGCATTGCCTCTCAGCACGGTGGGATTTTTACACTAGGGGATCATAAACTTTTCTGATTTGGAGGTGATACGGTGCAATTTTTTTCTCTTGTGACTATGGCCATCTGTGTTGAGAAGCACCTTGCAACAGAAGGTTGCAAGAACCAGTCTTGTGAATACCAAGGCTGTCCTTCTGATGTGACTTCAGGTTTTCCCCCTTAGCTTTATGCACTCAGAAAGTGACACCTGTACGTATCGCACACGAGTGGTTAGTACCAAGGCCTGTGCCACTAGAAGGTAGGAAGGACTTGTGGACACAACTGCATTTTTGGAGGTAGAATGGCTAGCTCAGGACTGTCTGGATCAGAAGGAGGTCTGTAGAAACCCTATATTGAAGAGCACTGATGGTCAGCTCTGGAAAGTCTTGCTGCAGTGTTTCAGGATGTTTCTGCCCTGAGCTCTTCACTGCCTCCCTTTTTGCTGGATGTATCTGCCCAAAGGCAAAACAGACAGAAAGAAACATGTATTTGTGTCTCAGCTCCTTCCTTTCCCTGCTTCTCTGGGATCAGAACAACATTGGCAACTATTTCTTAAATATCCAAACACATTTTGGTGGTGAATACCCAATTCATCCCAGTTGTATTGTGCTTCCCCACATCTCTTCAGCAGATGGTTTCCATGTTATCTGCACGCACAACCTAACACGGACGCAGATGGCATCTGAATTGCATTGCAACTCCTGAGTTAAGTACAAAAGAACAGAAAACAAACCATTATGCTGCATTTTGCCATGTATTGTCTCTCTATATAGTACACATATTTACAGGTTACTAGCACCCACATCATGTGGGGTATGCATGTGTGCGTGTCTAAGGAAGGAGTGGAGTGAGGGTGTCCATGTGTATACACCCTATGCAAGAAAACTTTTGAAGGCGCTTTCTGCCACTCTGCAGGAGTGTTAATCAGTGAAGGAAAAATATAAAAATGCAGTCCTGGAAGGGACTGACAATTCCTGCTGCTGATGCTGTGGGCAACATTGGATTGTCCTCACGTAACTCTACCAATGCCTGTCAATTCTCACCTATAGCAACTGCTGTTTGGTTTCCTTTTTTTCACTCCCCCACCTTCCCCTAGAGATAACCTATCTGAGCCTCAATTATTTTCATTGCAAGTCCTTCCTGAGCAAGGAAGGACAACTGATCTGTGATTCTGGAGTGCTTTACTAGAGGTGACCAGCATTTCATTTCCCTCTTGTGGCCTATATTGAGGCAGTCACCTAGGCTCTTTCTCCAAGTTAAATCCTAAACACGTGCAAGGCATACTGCAATTAAATCGACAGTGTTGTATCAGGCTCCAGTTCTCCCACTGATGTCAACAGGGAACTTATCAGACCCCCCTCACACCAGCAGTAGGTCATTTGTTTTAAAAAGTGTTGTAATGTCTAACTATGGCTCTGAAGAAGGCTGTAAGACTGGGGTATTAGTGGGGCAGACAGGATAGAAAACCTAAATCAGGGAGAAAAAGAGAAACTTTTTAATGAAATTTGATGACGAAAGAGTAGATGATGTGTGTGAGCACACATTTCATTTTCAGTGTTAGCCAGGACCAGCAGTAAAATGTTTTCTGAGGTACCTGATCCAAAACTCACTGAAGCCAAGCAGAAGCTTTCTATGGACTTTAACACATTATGGAACAGATGCATTATATTCCTTGCTATTACTGGAAAGAGTGGGGCTATAAGTTTTGTGCTAAGCCCTGTTTTTATGAGTTTTCAGCTTAGACTGGCAGAATCAAGAGCTTATGGATGTGGCCTGGAGTTTGCAATCAAACTTCAGGCTTGTTTGAAACTCAGCTCCTGACCTTGGAAATTCATCCATCACTAATCTTTACACGCTGTTTGTGCTTCATGCACACTTTTTACTCTTTGTCTCTCAGCGGTGCCTGGCAATCGTTCAGAGCTGTCGCAGTTTTTCACCTTGAGTTCTCACTTGCTGGCTAGATGAGCACAGCAGTATGGGTCATGAAAGAGTGCAAAACCTGGGGGCAAGGAAATGCAGTGCTGGTTTGTTTGAATGTGCCTGAGCACTCCTGTAGCCCTCCTAGGCCTATGTAGAGACACACAGAAGAAAAAGCCCGAATAATGTATGTCTTTATTTAAGCTATACTTGGTAACATATTATTTCCTCTCCATTTCACTGCTGGCAGTTAGCTTGGCACTCAAGAATTAAGGACAGATTACAGTGATTTTCTTCTGAGCTCTGCTTATCAGTGGGGCTTCAGGGATGAGCCTGATTCGGAGGTGCTGCATGGTGGGTAAATGGACAGCCATGGAGACACAGTCTTCCAGGAATGCTTGGGAATTTGAGATATCCCCTGCATATCGATCCTCTCCCTCACCAATGTTCTTTTATTCACCATCCAATGAGCTGCACAGCTAACATGCCATAGCTAAAAGTGGTCCCAAATGACTCGCAGCTACAGGAAAGCAGAATACCTGCACTCTCCTGGGAGGATAAGGATCCTCTGAGGGGTGGGTTTTTTTTCCCTTTCATTTGTTACTGCAGCTGGAATAACATTTAAAAAAGTAATGGCAATTTTTCAAAAGCAGTATTTCAAAGAAATTGTTCTGGTCACTGGTGGTTTGTGATCCACTTGTGACAGTCCCTTGGGTAGAATGAAAGAAAAAAAAATAACTGGAGGGACTGTAATATTTAGACCAGGGAAGATCAGTTGTGTGTTTGCAGAGAGGGACAAGGGAGAGATGATATATACAGGTGGCCAATGTGAGTTAGGAATTTTAACACGCAAACAGCTTTAGCTTGAAGAAGAAATTGTCCTATACAGTACATAAGATACAGAGCACATGGACTCTTGCCATGTAGCCCCCTCACGTGTACAGTGCCCCCGGCAGGGATGGACAGCAGAATCCCATGTAGGTAGCTCGCTGCGGTCACAAGACAACTTCACTGTACAATAACTGAGAGTCACTACACGGAAAACCTCAGCCTGCAGATCGCAGTGGGTTGAGCCAGTTCATCCTGCATCCCTAGGACTGGCATTTCATGACATCTGCATTCATTGCAGTCAAGTTCCTCTGTGGTCTCTGGAACATAGAGACGTGTTGTCTCAGCAGTGCAATATGAAAGGCCACGTGAGGGAAGACAGAGCCTGCCAGCTACAGACCCCACATTACCATCTCACAGAAAGGGAGACCAAACAACCGCTGGTACATCCAGCTAGGACAAGAGTGTCACTTTATCTACAAGGGTGGGATAGGAAAAGAAGAGGGGGGGCTGGACTCTGCAGAAAGCTGAACATCATCCAGGAAAACACATTCTTAACTTTAAGCATATGAATAGCCTACCAAAGTTAAGGGGATTAGTCACATGCTCCAAGTAAATCACATGCTTAGGCGCTTCGCCAGAGCAGATCTGAAGGACGAGGTCAAGCCCCTTAATGCTGGGATCACAGCGAACAGATTTCTAATTAACTACTCCTTCAACTAGAAAACCAGACACTAGTCAAAAAGCTTGAATCTCTGTTCAGAAAGATTTTTCAAAGCATCCCCAAAATGCAGAAACTCAGAATAGATGGCAGCGTGCTTTGGCTCAGGATAGATGGAGACGCTAATCATTGTAAATTTGGATCTGGATGTATTTTGAGTCAACCCTGCTGTAAAGATGAGTCTGAGCCAACAGAAAGTGTGGTGGGGCTGTGGGCCCCCTTCAAGGGTATCGAAGCACACAGGGCTCCTCCTGGTTCTGCAAGTAACAGAGGGAAATTCACAATATCCCAAGGGGGTGTTGCCCTTATTTGAGGCAAAGACGAGAGAACTGGTGTTTGGACAAATGTTCCCTTTGGGGATTCAGTTTGAGATTAAGGTTATAAGATCATCTACTGCTTCAGACACTTACTCCCTTAGTTTTTTAGATGCTTCATAGCCACACAGGACTTACAGAGACTATGCTATAGTGCGTGGAACATCACAGAACTGGTCTAAAGATCCAGGGTTAACACTTGTCTCTTGTAAATAAAAATAATCCTAACCCTCTTCCACCATCGCTACACACAGACAAACACACAGGCTCATACACAGCTTGTAAACCAACACTGTCAGAGAATAATTCATCAAGGCAGAACTTTTTTCATGCCAGCTGCAGAAAGAAAGCTTTGAGAATCCATGAAACAGCAAAATAATTTGAATTTCTTAAAATCTTACTGCTATACCTCTTTCAAAACTGGATCTGCAAAAGAATACACCCTGTGGATTGTCACGGACCACACAAGACTGTACATCATCACAGGAGCTGTCGTATTGCTTTCAATGCCACAGGACATGATGGTGGACTCCAGATAGACACCTCTGTGCCATTTAGTTTACCTGGGTCACTCCAGGTATCTATGTTCACATGAAACACCTTCCCTATTGCACTCAGCACTGCAGAGGAGGAAGGAAGTATGCGTTCAAAGCTCTTTTAATAAAACAATTACCATTTTTCTAAAGCATTAATCTCTTAATGAGAAGATGGCTTTTCTCAAAATTTTTCATATTTTGAAAAAGTTCATGAAATTTTTTATAGGTCTCTTTTGGTTTTCAGTTATTGATTTTCTGCTTTTAGTTTTCATTTAGCTTTCCAAGAGCTGTTTTTATTTTTAATTTCCTTCTTCACTCCAATAGTAATTCATCAGCCTCCTTACCTAGTAGGCACTTGCACAGTTAAACGGTTTCAAAGCTTTTCAAAACCACTCTATGTGAAAACCTTGCCAGAAAAAAAGCAATAAACCAATCCACTTAAAAAGGAAGTTTCTTCAAAAGGCATTTTCAACATGAATAAATAAATACATTCTCCAGTCAGATCTAATGGAGAATGAAATGACAAAACTTCAGTTGCCAGGGACGGCACTTCAATGGCAACACACTGGCTTGGCAGCTGGCATTGGCATGTTTGGGGAATTTGTAGACCAGAGAAAGTAAAATCTAGGTAGCTGAGAAAGAATGAAAGCAACTCAAATCTACCCTACTCCAAAACACCCTCCAGAAATGCCCTTTCTTTGGGCACTGTTAATAAAACAACATCATCACACAAGGTGTAACGAGGAGGGGAAGCAGGGCTGGAAGGGGAATGGCTGGCTATGCAATTGTATTGCAGAAGAATTATTTGTTGATTGGATTTTTTTTTAACCAAGCAAAATACTGTTCCTTGCCAGCTATGTAAATAGCATGACCTGGAAATTAATGCCTTCACTTATGAGCAGTACGCACAGTTTCAATGGGTTGCCTCCTTCTCCTGGTGAGTTTTTGTAGATGCAGAAGATGACTTTTATTGACTAATGAGGACTGATGGCATGCAGCTATCGTGTAAGAAAGGATTGCTGGTACTATCCCTGAATTAAGAGCATGTTGGGTTGAGTTGGTTTTCAGGAGGCCTTTTTTCTTTGCCCTGTCTCCCTTTGCCTGTATGTTCGTCAGCGGTACCCTCACTCCCACATATGGCCATTCAGTCATGACCTCTTCAGACTCCCATTGGTTACACCCTTGGCCCTTTCTCCCCACCTTCCCCTCAGCCACTGTTCCCCTAAAGGACCCGCTGCCCTCACAGACAAAACGCTTTGCTTCCCCTAAAGGCATTCACCCGCCTCTCCAGACTTAGCTGTTCCTTTAGCTCTTCTGGGACCTATGACCTGAACGATGGGAAAAGCAGAGTGAAGGAAAAAGGAGACAACGGGAAGAGGAATAGCAGGAAAAAGAGAAAGACCAAAAAAGAGAGAGAGTCCCATTTGCAGATTCACAATTACATCATACAATGCTTGAGCTCATGGGGAATGGATCTCTGTTCTCTGCATCTGACCCTTTCGCTTCCATCCGTATGCAGTTCTCCCAGATGGAGAGTGGAGATGTCCAGTGAACCGGGGCAGTTTCCAAAGATGTGGGAAGGTCTTATTTAGCATACATGAACACAACAAAAGGCGTCTCTGACTTCTCCCTTACAAAAATTAGCTCCCTTTTTCTCCTCAGCAATGGCTTTTGCCCAGTTGTCTTAAACATCTGAAATGGAAACTCAATGAAATCCCACTCCAGTAAGTACCTGGCAAGAACAACTGCCAGGGCTCCCCCCACCTCCCTTCTCCCTGGTTGGTCTTCCCTTGGATCCACCATCCTGAACTCTCAGATGCTCCATGAAAACAAAAAAACATCCTGAAATCCACCAGAAGAGACACGCTGTCTCAGACCTGACGGGTTTCCTCACGCTTTTGCAGTTGCAGTGCCTCAGTCTTAGGCCACAAACACAGCATGGATGGTTTAGTGGACAATCACATTGCAATGTTTTAAATTTTTCTTTTTCTTTTAAAAAAAAAGAAAAGAGGGAAGAAAAAGTTACACACACATGTATCACAGCATTTTCAAAAGGCCTTCTGCTGCATTTACGTTAGCAGTTCAGCCTCAGTTGTAAGCCTGGATGTAAGGCAGCTGGAAGGTTAAAACTGCATTGTTGGAAAGTCCGCTGAGATGTCCTCATGGAGTTTTTTTTTGTTGTTTTCTGTTTTTATTTTGTTAGATCCTTTTGTTACTATTATTATTATTTTCACTTGTTTGCTTCTTTCTAAAGTTTGGCAGGCAAAGAGAAAATGCTTTTCTGCTTTTCCTCACACGTTCTGTCCATTTTGTTTTCTGTATTTTAAAAAAAAAAAAAAACGAAAAAAAAAACAAAAAAAACCCCCAAACCAATGACAGGGCAGGCTTCTGTCATTTTGTTTTAAGAAAGAAAAAGAAAGTGGGTGGGTTTCTGATAATGGTCTTGAGGAGGTACATTGTAGAGGTGGCTCAAATGCTGGAATTGTTTCTTTGCTTGCTGTTTGCATTTTCCCTTCTGGCTGCAATGGACACGCTTTTTGTCCCCCCCACCCCACCCTCCATGTCCTGTACAGATTCTGGTTCCAGATCCCCAACACGGACCCCCTGT
>VYZM01018436.1:68665-133921 GCA_013398915.1 Dromas ardeola
CCAAATAACCTAGCAATAATAAAGTGACTTGACTACAGCCATTAAGCAAACATAACAGCTCATGAACTTGCAGCCACAACAGAGGAAGCAGCAAAAATTTTGCCACTTGCAGCAGTGCGATGTGATTCAGTATTTTACTGGGAGCAGAAGGGAAAGAAAGGAAGAGGATCTCTTAATGTCAAGATGAAGAAACATCGTAATCAAAGGTTAGTGAAATTATCCCATCGCTGTGCTGGCAAGAACCTTGCTTGGCAACACGCAAAGGCTGCTGGCAGGTTTCTTGCATCCCCTGCAGTATGCACCTCCCAGGATGGCCCAGGCAGAGGCTAAAAGATTAAATGCAAAGGGGCACTGGAGGTCTGAGCAAACTCGAGTGACTCCATCACATCTTAGATTTGCCAGATGACAAGACACAGAAGTTTAGTATCAAACTGTACCTCAGGCAGGTGCTTCCCAGCCTAGCATTTGCCAGAGGTGAAGAGAAACTTATGGGACCAGGTTAGGCTTGCCTTGCACACGACATCTCCCATAGCATGAGGAATCCATTCACCACATTGCATTTGTTCTTTTAGCAAACAGGTCATTCTGCCCCTCTCCAAGTAAGGACTTTTTCTTCCGGTCAAAAAATTGAACCTCTCTCAGACGGGATCTCAGAAAGGAGCCTCAGAGGGTTTGTGGAATCTTTCTTTTGTAGGAAACCTTCAATTGCTGAGAAGTCTTCAGAGAGATGTTCTTCAACACAAGTGAGACTGGAGAACAGACACAGCACAAACAACTTCAGTGCAGCCTTCCACGTTGCCTAGTGTGTGCTGCTAAAAATATTCTTAGAGGCAATTCTTTCAGGGCTGAAAGGGTAGAGTTACTCGCATGCCTTTTTAATCCTTTTCTTTGCTGAAGGCACTATTAAAGAAGCCACTGGGAGCTCTGGGTGATGGTGGTGGGTACCTGATTCAGATATTTCCCCCTTCAGGTGTTGGAGAGAAGCCTATCCATTCATTTTTTCAAGTGACCAAAGGACTCTTTGGTTGTAAAACTTTCTGTTGTTTGTACTGAATGTGAACTGCGGATCCTTGCTGCAAAAGGCTCCAGGCTCTATTACTCTTTCCCTGAGCTGACCTGCCAGGAACAAAAAAATCCTTTCTGTATGTGCTAAGTGATACAGTTATTGAGATATAATAGCCAGAAATCAAAATAAGATGTAATTGCCTTGCCAACAAGGACCACTAGATGCAGGCCACCCCTGTGAAGTCTGCATCGTTCATGTTGCCTGCAAGCAACTCACTACCCTGACCCCTTCGTTACTCCCTTAAAGGGTCGCATGCTGAAATCTTCTTTCCTTT
The DNA here is from genome assembly GCA_013398915.1 of Dromas ardeola. NCBI lineage: Eukaryota > Metazoa > Chordata > Aves > Charadriiformes > Dromadidae > Dromas > Dromas ardeola. The sequence goes on from VYZM01018436.1 coordinate 70,006, forward strand.
TGCAGACGAAATACCTCTGCAGCCCACAGAAGTACATTGGCACGACTCATCTCTGTAACCCCTGAAAGAGCCAGGCTGGGCAGAAACAAAGAAGGCCCTACTCATCTAGTTTTTGCCAGGTCCAGATGTTTTTCTGCGGAATTTCCAGTGGCCGGTTGGGCTCTGTCCAGGCAGATTAGACCAAGCAAGCGTAGCAGTGATTTGTCCAAGGGGAATGTTGTTTTTCTAAGTTGACAATCTGAGGAGACAAGAAGGTGAATCTAAACCTTGCTTCAGTCTCTCCATTTAACAACAGGATCTGGCACACACAGAAATTTGCTCCCCTTTCTCTCTGTAGAGAATTCTTCCTGTCTAGCAAATCATGCCTGTATTACTCTTCCTTCTGTTGCATGTGCAACAGTCGTCTTTCCTTTTTGATGCCAGGCATGCAAACAACAAAGCAAACTTCTTTTTTTTTTTTCCCCTAAAAACAAACCCAATAATAAATGCCAGTTTTGTTTTCATTGTCTTCCTTTGGCCTTGATGCATCTTGCCATTGGAATTCAGAAGCCAGCAACTGATCAAAGACCTGGTGACATTATTAAGGGATAAGGAACAACCACAGAATTTTAAAACACACATAACTTGTTTTCCAGGGCTGTGTGTGGGAAAGCCTTTTGTATTTCCATTGTATCTGTCTCCCCTACTTTGCTTCTACTTTAATTCACCTTCTGTCAGCCTCCCAAAGACCTACTGACATCCCTGAGAAGCAAACTAGATTGCACGCCCTTCATAGACTACGCTAGGTTTTCTGTTCTCGTAACTCTAGAAGGTACTGATGCTTCTGTCAGTACCTCCCGTCCTGGTGAGGGACAAATTACAAGCCCGTATAGCTGACTTAAAATGAACACACACAGGAACATGAAGATTTCTTTTTGCTGAAAAGCCAGACTGAGCTGACTCCTTAATTTACTGTACGCTTAGTTCAGGGAGACCGATTTGAGTGAAGACTGAAAAACAATGAGTTTATAGGTACACGTACGCTACTTGCCCTGTCTTTTGCTCCAGACTATGAGATCTCTGCACCTCATCACGAAGCCTTTCCTCTCTTTCTCCTAAATGCTAGTGCTCTTCTGTGATCAGCTACAAGGTTGCAGGAGTTGCTTGTGTTGGTATTTCTCCCCCAGCGTGCAAGTGCACATCTAGGAGCATCAGAAACGAGCCACAGGAAAAAAAAAATAATCCAACACATTTGAAGGTTGACTTTGAAGTCAGCTGATAATGTTTCCATGGAGATCAAATGCTATGTAGTTGACAATGAATTCTCTCATTGTGCCTTTCCTTCCAGGAAAAAAAAAAAAAAAAAAAGACCTCTAAATGACTACACACTGCAGTACAGCTGTGTTATTGATTTGAAAAAAAAAAATTTCTGTATCCCACCCCACCCCCATTCTCTTATGGAGGTGTTAACGCTTAGGTCCAGGCTTTTCAGAGATAGGTCTGATGGTATTGGCCTGAAGAATCAGCTAAATTCCTCAGTTATTGCAAAAAAAAAGCATCTAATGAAAATAATACTCTGTGAGAAGAAGGACATAACTCTGCTTTTGAACTTATGCTGTAGGGGATGCAAAGATGGGTGTTATGATTCCCCTTGAGGAAAATTACAACATGAAATTATAAAAGAACATTTCAGTGGCAGGTACACAGTGGCGCACAAAAGCCTGTACAGTGAAAGCAGGTGATCTTTCATATTTCCAGAGAGTTTGCTGTTTTGTTTTCAGAATGGGTGCCACCATTAATAAATAAATGTAAAATGTGTTCTCAGTGCACCACTAAGCACAGAGAAGTACTAGAAGTAAAAACTTAACATGCTGCCCCAGCTCTGCCTTTTAAGCATAATGTGCTGTGAGCCTTGTTGTGCAGTCCACCGAGCAACTGTTTGCTAGCTTGGAAACGCTGAACAGGCCACCTTGACATCATATTAAACCCTCAAAAGACGTGAGGGGGATGTATGCCGATGTTTATTTTTGGAGTGAAAATAGGAAATTAGATAACATCCAAAAGGAAAGTGATACTCATTTCTAAAGGGTGATTACTAACGTTTAGATGGTCAGGATGAAGAAGCACCTCCAGTCCTACCCATGTATGTGGGCTGGATATGTATATGTCAGGTGGATCTATATCCATATATATGTATGTAAGTGGACATGTGTCCATCAGTGTCCAGGTTTTGAAATACATAAGAAAAGAAGGGCCATTCTTTAGGCCCCAGAGACATAGCTTAAAATGGGACCAAAGAATATGACCTGCAGCCCCATCTGTGAGGGGTACCACAAGCTGTGTAGGAGAGAGCTGTTTGAAAAGAGGGACTGACAAATCCTGAAAGTGAGGGAAAAGCGTATTTTTAAAACCAGGCTAGCTATTATTATATTAATATGCAGCACTCAGCCTCATTACTTTACAGCCTGATGGGTACTGAGGCACAAAGCCTGCACGGCTGCTCCGGGCTCTGGATCTCATCACAGGTCCACAAAGACCTTCATCAACTCCTTTTCTGCCTTCCCCAACACCCTTGTAATGTGTTTGACGGTTTTAAACAATCGAGAGCCTTAGAGAGGTTTAAACATTTAAAACCTATTAGCGCTGTACATTAACTCAAGTTCATTCCAATTCGAGGCCTTAAATCACTTTAGAGCATAATGCAGAATTTAACTAAAAGCAGAAGTAGGAACAAGAGCGTACGTGTGTGGTGCGGGAGGCATGGCAGAGCGGGGACTGACCTTGACACGCTGAGGTTTGTTTCAAAGACTTTCATAACCAATTTATGGCATCTCTTGATACAAACCAGCCTTTGTCTCCATCTGGAGGTCAATCCACATAAATAAGTTCTTACAGTGGTCTGCAAGGAGTTATGCTGAATTCTTAAGTTCCTCTACAGTCATCACTAATTTAGTATCTCTCGCAGATTAAAACATGATCAGCATCTCATTTTTCCCAGTGATCCGACTTTTTTTTTTTAATTATGAATACTTTTCAAACTGGCAAAAGGTATTATGCCTTTGTGCAAACTGTATTTATGCCAAGCTTCACAGCTCAGATCACAACCACTTATTGTAGACCTCAGTTTTTGTAAAGGTCGTATGCTGTTGCTTAAGATCTGTATGCATACACTTCTGCACGTACATGTGCATTGCACTTGTCTTTCCATATTGAAAAAAAGATGTTATGTAAACTTTCTAACACTATTTCTTTGAGGAAAGAAGCACAAGAAACTGGATTTTCAAAGAATAATGTTGTGGAAAAGAAAAAAATAAACATGGTCACAGAAAATATCTTCAATCTTCAGTGTTGTGATTGATCATGTCACCACTGAAGAATGGGTAGAGACCTTGATCATTAGTGAGAAACAGAAATCCTACGTGCCCTGTGAGACCCACCATATTTCCACATGAACTCCGAAGAATGTCTTTTACTTCCTCTTTTTGTTTATCGTTTTCTTTGCCTCCTCTTGGCAGCTGCTATGAAGGTACTTCGTAACTGCCTAGGAGATGTCAATCACAGAGCTTTGCCTTACACTTGCTGTATTAAATTGCTCCATTTTTGTTTCTTAAATTATTCAGCAGCGGAATGATTATTTTGAGATGGCAGGACCACAGTTGTGTAGAATAAACACTCTTATTTTCTATCGCTATGTGCTATTTTCAAAGTACAGTGAGTTAAATTTGGGACTCAAATGACTCAACAGCTGGTAACGATCCATGGCTGCAAATACACAGATGCCTCGGTTGTCATCTACTAACATATGCACAGCGCGGGCGAAGGAAGCACAGCACACAGGCTTGGGGATTTTGGAGATGAGACTCTCCGTGGAGGCGGGGAGTGAAAGAGGATACAGACGTGCGCAGCGCATCTGTACCGACAACTGCGCCACGCGGGCTCCCAAGTCCTGTTTTGAAGTCCCCCTTTCTGATGGGCTTTGTGTCCCTCAGTATCAGCCCGGTCGTCAGCTCCCGGACACAGCGAATAGTGCTCTGGTGGCTGCTGGGCTCTACCACACACATTGGCACAAACCTTTGAGTGTGTCCTTGTCCCCCTGGTGCCTGGCGACAGACCCACATGAAGCACGGCACGGCTGGGGCAAGAGAAAGTGACCTGGTGAAAAACGGTCAGCCCATCCTCTGGCTGTGGGGGTAATAAAGCAGTTGGTTGACCTACCCCTGGAATGAGGGAGGGAATATTTTGGAAATATTCCCGAGGAGGGAGGAGGATGGAAATAATTTATAAAAGGTTGTTTCTCCCTGGATTAGAATACAAAAGCAGAATGCACTCATACATTCGTAAGTGGGTTGTTCTTTATTTCTTTAATAAACATCCTTTCTTGCGTATCTGAAATAAAGCGTTACATTGTGCCAGCACACTTGCATAACTTTATTTTTTCTTCCCTCACGCACATCTTTCCTGCCTGCTTATCTCTGCCGCAGCAGCCAGCACTGGCGAGAATAGGTGCTCACCTCTGCTGTGGGAAAAGGTTTGAAGCTTTCGTAACCCTGACATAAGTCCTGTGAGTACGGACAGGCTGCAAAGAGCAATGTCTCTGCAGCACCCTTAGGTGGGTCAGAAGAAACCCAAACCAGCGGCAGAAGAGGAGCTGGAAAATGGTGATTGAATCCCCCAGACTGGCAGAGGATCATTGGAGAGGAGGGAGGACGAGAGGACGAAAGAAATTCCCGATCTTTCTGAAAGCAAATGCTAGGACAGAAAATCAGAGAGGAAAAACTCCATAGCACGGCTGTATGTGTACAGCAAGGCTTTCAGGCCTTTCAGTGCCAGCAAAAAAGAGAATTTCAGACTCCCAAGCAAAGCCCCAAGCCCAGTATTTCATGCAAAATTGTGGCCAGGCAAAGACAAGAAATGAGCTGCTATGTGAGACAACAGATCATTTTATTATAGATCTGCATGGTGAAGCTAAATCACATGAAAAAGGGCATTTAGCAGCTGGAATAATTTCCAAATAGACTAATTAGAGACTGAATTATTAATGGTAAAATTTATAATTGGCTCAAAGCAAGGTTACAGCAAGAAACACACTTGACTTTGCAAAGAATAATGAATATTTGCAAGGCTAGTAAAATTATACGCTTCTCTAAGGAAACTGGTAGCAAACAGGGAAAAAACCCTAAAGTGATCCTAAAGTGAGTGTCACAAGACAAAACTGGCAAAGACCAGATAAGAGTGAAGAGAACAGGTAAAACAGTAAACAAGTGCAGAGATGATTTACTGCATTTATTTGCAGTAAATTTGGAACAAAATGAGACCACGCAGAACTCTCTCCCTGAAGGGCTTCCTTGTTAGGCATGCAGTAAAACCCCTAACTATTTCACTGAAATGTGTTCTCAATACAAATTACAGACTTACAAAAGGAAAATACATGAATGTGCAGCTGAAGGACAGAGCTCTGATAAGGATGATAAAACGTCATTCTTTGTGGATCTTTTAATATATTTACAAAGGCAAGTGATGTAGCTTTGGCCAGGGATGTAATTTGGCCAGGAATAATTTTGTGCTGAAGCAAGTATGAGAACAAGATATTGGAAGTGCCGTTTTATATTTCCAGCTGGGACAAGGGAGAGCAGTTCAGCAGGGAGGTGCGCCAGGTAGGGAAGGGGAGGATGAACCACCGCCGAAACGCTGCAGGGTGACACCATGGGGCAGCCCTGCCACCCACTTTCCCCGTGGCAGGCACTTGATGCCTCCAGAAACGGGTTCTGGAGCATTTAGGTATAAAGTCAGCCCTGCCCTCAAAACTAGAAATAAAGGAAGGCCATGCGATGTTTCAAAACAGATGACTGAAATCAAATCAGAGCTGAACTGGGAAAACACCAGGCTATCAGAGATTGTCTTCAAAAGCTGATTTTATAAAGCTAGTACAACAACAGAAGGTGTGGTGGGGTTGGGTTTGCATGGTTGTGGAAGGACAATCAACTCAGCAGAATCCAAGATGCTGAAACAAGGAAATGAATACACTGGAGAGCAGGTGGCAAAGCCAACAGTTAGATGGATATATAGCTTGTCTGCTTATCATGATACAGGAAATAAACAACTTGATGAAGAACTGAAAGGGGGGATTCCTGAAGATACAGGAATTTGCCTTGGTAGAATTGCCAGTGTGTCAATTCATAGCATCCCAACTCTTCAGGGCTGGAAGTAAAACTGAAATTTGACCTTGACCTGGCAATAATATTCCCTACTGTTAAGGGAGTAAAGACACAAACCAAATGAATTGACAGGTTTGCCATGATAATAAAACTAAACAAGTCAAGCATTTGGATACATTCAAAAGAACTTCTGAAAGCCAGAAAATGTGAGCGCTACTTCCTGGGAACTGAACTTCAAAAAGCAAAGACATGTTTTTGGTACAAGTAAATACAGTTTGGTCAAACCACAATGTATAAAATACCCCACATGCATTTCTTCACGTAGATGTTTAACTGAATTCCTTTTTGACTACCACTAAGTACTTGCTGTGCATGAAAGCATCAAGTTTGCCACAGGACTCTGACATTTGGAAATAGTATTACAGATGCTTCTAAGGTTCCAGAAATTATCATAAAATTGCAAAATTACTGAATGACATGCCCAGTATGGAGCTTTTACCAGTGCACAGATTTTCATAATTTACATGTAGAGAAAACACAAGAAGCTGCAAGAGGATGTGCTTGGAGTCATGTATAATTTGAGTATGACCCAATTCTGTAATAGAATTAAATAGTCTCAAATAAGATGCATAAAATGAACTAGTCTTAGTGAAACTAAAGAGCACAATTCCAAACAGAATAACTCTCCAAAAGAGAAACTCTCCCACCTTGCAGGATAAAATCATACTGACAAAACTGAAATGAAACCACTACAGATAGTGCAACTCTGGGTACAGGAGGCTATGCAATAGGTACCATCGTGCAAAATGAGGTCAAAAATACTGAACAGAATTTGCAGTATCCACCTAGCTCTGTACAAGATGAGGAACTGAAAAAAAAAATCTCACTGTAGTCAGGCAAATGCTGTTGTTCAAGATAAGGAATCCAAGTACAAATTCTACAATAAATACAGAAAATTATGCAAAAGACCTCAGAAGCCATAAGAGACCTGTGATTGCTGTTGATACAGATACATTTGAACTAAACAGGAAAGATAAATTATTAATAATTTTTAACTTGTTACAAAACATACTGAATAACAGTGTAAAACACACTCGAAATGGCAGTTTACATGTCCTGGATTCCAGATGAGCTAATACCAGATAACGGCCTGCATTTCACAAATGACTTATTTCAGCAATTTGCCTGAGAAATTAGATCAAGTACACTAAAGTACGTCCTTATTAGGCACTGCCACATAGGCTAGCAAGAAGATTGTTTACCAGAGGTCCAAGGAAACCACGTCTGGTCTTGTTAGATTATCATAGCACACTTCTCAGTGCTCCACTGAGATTTGCCGTTCAAAAATTATGGGCAATAAGGGACAAAACCCATAGATATGGTAAGACAGGAATGTTTAATTATTGCAGAAGAGCTATTTGTCTAGAAATTAAAACAGAGCAAATGTTACAAACATAGCCAAGACAAGCAGCATTGCACATGGAAGGGAAAGTTAGATTTCAGGCTGATTATATAGCTACCAATTTAAGACAGTCTCCTCTCATCTGCAATGAGGTCAGATGTGATAAGCCTCCCAAAGCATTTTTCCCATTATTGGACCAGAGAAAAAGCTAAGGAAAACTAAGAGGCACTCTGATTCCATGCATTTTGAGGATGAGTAGGATGATATCTTGACAGCATTTATGCCATGACAGAAATAACGAGTTTGTATTCAAACACTGTCCAGCAATAAAAAGGTTCAAATTAAAAGATTCATTGGCTGTAGAAGGAATGACTATGTAATGTATGACACAGTCTGAAAACGTTGATAGCTACTGACATTTGGATTAGATGGCTTTAGTTGTGTTTTTTATTTACTGACTGCTTCAGTTTGTAGATGTTCCTTTATGCACATTTGCTACTAAAAGAAATCAGGAAAGGTATAGCAGTTGCACTGATTCGTGCAAAACAAGAAGAGTAACCTTTTGTAGCCCTGATCCACGTGTCTATGCTACAGCAGAAAATAAATTTGATCTCCTCCCAACACATCTTTATTAATAATATCACACATCTTGACAGAATTTGGCAGATAAAATAATCTGGTGCCTCTCATTTCAATTAGTTTCAGATTCCAGCTGCTGGATCTTGTTATTGTTTTGTCTATTCAGTCAAAGAGCATGCTACTATCAGATGGCTTCTTCTTGCATAGGTACTTCCACACTGTGTTCAAGTCAATTATAAACCTGATAAACAGTTTCAAGCAATTGGCTTTTTGTGGCATGCTGGTTTTCTTGTTTTTCAGACCTTGAGTCATTTTTGCAGCTCTTCTACAAACCTCTCCCCATCTTTTCACATCCTTCCTTAGTACGGACACCAGACTAGGATGTCCAGAAATAGCTTTGCTTTGCCCAGAGATAACCCCACCTCATGCTCTTATTGCATATTCCCATCAAAACTGGCACATTTAGCAGCTGAGAGCTCCTGTGCAGCTGGATGATCCCAGCAACCGTGATCCCAGAGACCTTTTCAGAGCCGCTGCTTTCCGAGAGGCAGCCTCTCATTCTGCAAGGATGACTGCCACTTTTTATTCCCAGTTGCATGACCTTGGGTCTGTCTCCACTGAAACGCGTATTGTTTGAGCATACCAAAAGATGGCTTTGTAAGCTGTAAGTGACCCATCCTATTATGCATGGTTACAACGAGTCTTCTTTCACCTGAAAACTTTTTTCAGCCATTGTTCAAATCACTGACAAATAACATTAAACCAATAAGTAATTGCTGCAGCTGCACTAGAAACAATATGATATGTAGGGATAATTTCCAATTAGTAAACAAGACCTAGCTGGTTTCTAAGAAATTTAAGTTTTCTGCATTTACTTAGTATAGTCCTAATGTTTTAATCTGAATGTCGTGCTGTAGTAAGTTAAATACCACACAGATATCTCAACATATTACAGTAAGATAGCCACAGTGCAAACTAAGCTTTTAATTACGTAAGGAATACCAAGCTAACTTGGCAGACCCATTGCCCATAAAGTACTGATGCCCACAACAAACCATTTACTGACATCCACACATAGACCAGTGTGTGCTTGCACAAGGTACTAGCAGACTTCAAATGTGTTTGTGGGCACCGAGAGAGCTAACGTATATCTCACCAGCACCAACAGCACTGGAACATAAATACGTGTTACTCGAGCACTTAACTCCTCTTCTGGGACTACAGAAGCTTTCCTGTATTTCGCACTCTTAGCTGTGTCACACCACAGTTCAGATGAACAGATGACCAAATGCATGGAAGTGATGATCTGCCTGGGGGGCAAAAACCCAGCCAAACAAAAACCACCAGCAGAGGAAAGAGGAGAGAACAGAAGTAGTGCTGTTCACTTTGAGACATTCACCCAGCGCTGTGTTTGGGACTTGACTCTCACACCCTTCATTTCAAGGAACTGTGTGCCATGAAACCTGCCGATGACAGAAAGCTGGATGACATCTGTAGTAAGAAAGGCTGAAACATTACACGGGAAATGTTGGGTGACCTTGAGGGCTGGTGTAGTAGAAATGGGAAGAAGCTCAAAAGCACAGAGTGCCAGGGCATGTACCTGGGGAGTAATAAACAGAACCTCTGCTGTAAATTGGGAGATCATCAGTAGGAAATTACAAAGGAGGAGAAAGGCCTGGATGTTTTATCCAACTGAAGGATGACTGAGGGTCTCCAGTGTGACGCAGCATGAAAAAGGCAAATACAACCACAAAATACTTCAGGCAAGGGATTTCCAGCAGAGAAAGGGACCTCACACATCACTATACAAGGCATTGATCAGACCTTGTTTGGGAACAGTCCTTCTCATCCATATTTGAGAAAGGCAAGTACAAACAAGAACAGAAAGGGCTGGTGGATTGATAACTGGTATTACAGAGAAAAGTCAACAAGAAATAACATATTGTGTGGGAAAAAGAAAACAGAGGATACCATTGCGCTTCATAAGTACATCAGAGAAAGAAAAGAGACACATAAACTAAAGGTTGTATTTGACTCAAGAACAACTGATGAGGAATAAACGTAGGTTAAAACTTTGAGCACAGTTATCTACTTATCAAAGTGTCCCACTATGAAATAGGATAGTGGTGGGAATAACATCTGCATAATCTTCAGATTTTTATTACTAAATTTATTAAGCTTATTAAGTTTAAGGGTGACAGCATTACTTGCAACAACAGAGCACTGGACTAAACAACTCAGAAGGCCATTTCCAATCCTATGATTTACAGATACTGTTTTGTGATAGAACATGTCACTATGGTTAGGTTATCCTTAATGTACACCAGAAGGTGCTTGGAATGAAACTAAGTCTAAATGACTAAACGACTAAAACGACTCTGAAAACATGTTTTCAGTGACTTAGAAAAGGAGGGACATGTGGAAAGAGGGAACACAAAAACGAGAAGGAGAAGAACACGTTTCTTCAGACACCAACATCCTTACCTCCCATGAGGAAGAGAAGCCCTGCCACATACTGCATAAGGCCTCGATCCCAACAGCACCCCAGCACCCCGATAATCCATCCGAAGAGGATGATGGCCACAGCCATGCCCATGAAGCCAGCTGTCATCCTGCGCAGATCTGCAGTGGAGAAGACAGAAAAACAGCATGCTTGTGAACAGTGATAAATTTATCATCATCGGAGGTTCAAAACAGTCTTAATCCAAAATGCTACTGGTCTGCAAGGTCTTCAGTGTGTGTTGGCACTGGATGATTTGAGTAAGAAGGGTTCAGAGGGAGGACAATCCATAAATTAAGATACTAGCTTGGGCCGGGGAGAGGGAGGAGGTGACCATTTCACCACACAATGAAGCTCAGTGCAGATGCACCCAAGTGACTTGTGACAACTTGCTCAGGAATTAGAATTTGTAAAATGGCCTCAGTGCAATGCTGTGCCTAATAGCTCTAGTCTCTGTGTACTAGTACAGCGTGTGTTTAAAACCTGCCTTCTTGTCTGCATCCTTTACTCCACTGCATCCAATGGATGTACCTGCTCAAACTGGTATGGCAGAGCAGCCTCTATGCTTTGTTCCAGCACAGGCACGACGGGGGATTTACCTCAGTTCTGACCCCCTGTGTGATCTTGGGCAGGTCACCGAGCCCTGTGAGATGTGGCTTCCCATGTGTAAGTTGGGCCATAGTGCCTTGCTGTCCAGCGGTGGTGTGTGTGAAAGTCGGTACCTCCAGGATGGTGAGACACACAGATATTCTGGTACCAGTGATAATAAATGCACTGCGAGTACACAGCTGGGGCATAGGACACTTTCTTGCCCGCTCTTGTATCTAGACGGTGACCTTGTCCAATGATTTTCGGTGAGGACTTTTTTAAGTACTGTAGGGAGCACTGAGAGGGTGGGGGGCTGGAGTGAAGCTCTTCAAGTGGGGACTGAGTACTACATCTGGTATGTGTGTATGGGTTTGACCTGTATTTATTTCATAAATAAAGGAAAAGGATCCCCGAGACCTAATGTAAGGAACCCTTAAATTAAGACCTGACTATATTGCGTATTTGCCTTCTGCAAAAACAATGGGACTACTGGGATCCCTCCTCCTGCATGTGCTGGGGAAAAAAAGTCTTCACAGCTGTTTTTGATGTGAAATCTGGGCAGGGAGACCACCTGGCAACCGAAACAGCAAGTGCTATGAGAGCTGAAGAGCATCTTTACACCCTCAAATAATGGAACAGATGGGGGCATCTTCACTAACATTTGATTGTTCCCTGTCTCCCCTCATGCACACATAGAAAGTTTAAGCACTGATATGTCAAGAGTATATGTGCAGGGAAAATTCCAGCCAAGTCAGGTCTCCGAACATTTGTTTCCTTCTTGAAACAATTTTTTTTTTTTTTTTTTTGCACAGCAATGATTTAACTTTCTTTCAAGAAACAGAATGCTTATGACAGGGAGAGGAAGACTTGAAAACTGTGAATCATCCACCAGTCGCTGCGACAGCTTTTCTCCTTGGCTAGCCTTTGACTGTTTCTCAGTTTCTGTTATTTTTCACCCTTTTCCCACAGTGGATCCAAAGGACCCCCAATACCAGCAGTGCAGATTCACTGAAATTTGTGAACAGTGATAAATTAGCATCATCAGAGATTTATAAAAGTTCTTATCCAAAATGCTAAGTGTCCTCAAGGTCTACAGGTGTGCTGGGACAGAATGATTTGATTCAGTGGGAGGCAGTTTACTCAGGGCTGTGTTCATTATAGCAATACTTACACAAGATCGAGTTGCAGAACGCAACCTTTCCCTTGAAACTATAACTGGTTCCTGTACATTGTCACTGTTTTTTACAAGGAATTCCTCTGACAACATAAAGGCTACCAGGCCTTCAGCCCACCAGTGGCCATTTTAACAAGATACACATCTTAAAATTCAGATTTTTGTCTTAGGTTTTGTGACTGTCCCACCAAATAAACCAAACAAAAACTCCCCACAAAGCATTTCAGTATGTTCAAGGAGGTCTGCTGCAGAAAAAAAAAATATATTTCCTCCAGAAAATTGTACTTCCCACAGGCTACCCTAGTCCCGGTTCCTTGGGAATTTCTGAGTGCTTTCTAAAACAAGCAGTGAATGTTGGTAAGCATCTTTTATCCGTCTTCCTACTTTTCAGTCCATGAAGGCCTGGGCTCAATTTGAAAGACAGATAAAAACATAAAAATGTTTACTCTTTCCTGTGTCATCTTCAATAACAGCACAACACGTCTCTCAGAAGCGCTGCACAGCTGTCTGTGTCAGCTCTACAAAACCCTTCCATTTTAACTTGTGACTGCTGACTCTGGGTAACAGCGCTTGTTTGTCCTAATGGAAACATACCCTAACAACCTGCTTTTAATGAGCTGAATTTAAATAGCTTTATTCTGCCACAAGTTGTCAGTAACTACTCAGACCTACCCCAATGACTAGCTGATGGAGCCAGTTTTCATAGGTCCCAGAGGAGATCACAAGCATCCCCACATCCTATATACCAAACTAAGGAATGTTTTTTACCGCACTAAAATCAGTGTGAGTTTTGCCATTGAACAGAAGAGTTAAAGTAGCAGGACCAAGATTTCTAGGCTCAGTTTTGAGGTTTGTTTCACTTGACCACTCTTCCTGACGGAACCTGAAATTCCCTTTCTAACAACACAGCAAAATACATCAGCATCTTAACTCTGGGCTTACATCATCTCTTGAAAAAAAAACCAACCAGAATGCTAACCTTTGACAGACACTTAATACCACATACAAAAAAATTCAAAATTGAAATTCTTTATGAAATCTTAGTTCTTGCAAGATCAGTGGGCTTAGTTTAAGATTGCCACTGCTTAGGCCAGTTGCAAATCTGCTCCTCACAAGCCCATCCATTAGGGCCTATCTGAAATAAATAAAATATAAACTTTCTTTTCTGTTCAAAACCATCTTGGCTTTTTTTCTGCCATAACCTTCCTCAAGGGCAGACCTTGCAAATGGCAGTGCTGGGAAAGGGGGTTGCAAAGTTGGTTTCATAAACAGCCTGCACTTGTCCAAGATCACCTTCCAGGTGCTCCTCACCTGTCAGAGGCCACATGAAGCTGAGGTCAGCGCTGGGAACAAGTCTATTCAAAGTGATTCTTTAGTGGGAAAGTACTTAATGTATGTAACCGAATCATTACCCTCAGGCTGTTCAGTGAGGAGGAAGCCAGGGAACAGGAGCCTGTATTCTCTGGACACAAACCTCTATTAGTGGTACTTTTCACGATTACTGTTCTGTTGGCGTGGTGCTCGACATGGAAAGGACAGCAGAAAAGCAAAGGTTTGCACTGTGTACTTGAGGCAATATATAAATTCCTTCTGCTAATTTAGGAGCAAGGGTTGCCATATAAATAAACAGTAACTCATCAGTACAGATTGTTGGGGTTTTGTCTGAGCTTGATTGGCACTGATAAGACCCTTCCTGAATACATCCTGCAAAGGTAAAAAGGGTCATGCTTTGTCATGTAACACCACTTTATGACATTTGAGCACATCCTGGGTTTGGTTTTTATTTTTCTGAAATTGCTTTTATTTATTTTTAGATTATGAAATGAACAGTTCTTTACACTCTTTTTTTCTTCGAAAAACCTCTCTGAGTAACTACAGCATCTCAGGATCATGGCATGACAATCCCAGTCAACAGAAGGAGTGACTATGCCAGCAAAATGCATCGTTGAATCTCATGCAGCCAAATGGAAGCTGCAACAGCAAACATACCTTACCTTAGCTCACTTATGCGCGCTGTTTAGCTGGTTTGACAGATGATCCTCTCCTGGATACCCACCCTCACACTGTAGCAAAGTGCACAGATTGCAGGGGTACGATGAATTCCCCCTTCTCCACCATCTAGTAACTCAAGCCTTTAGGAATGTAGCTAAAGGATGCAAGTAAGGAAGGTATTACATTACTTGTTCTGTAAGACCTATAATACAGCAGTTGATTTTCAATGCCTTGCCTGTATGACCAGTAGTTTCAATGATTTACTACATGGACTTAGATACCACCATCACTTGTGGGTGAAAGTACAGTATTATCTTTCCACTCATGTTTCAGTCATCCCGTTTTCTTTTTCATATTAACAGACTAAAAGCTATGTGTGAATATTTTCCCCTTGGGACTACTTCCCATGCCTATCACTGCTACAGGTGTTGCTGCATGTAATAGGCAGGGAATGCAATCCTGACTCAAAAACAACGTGGATCATTAGGCACGGAATACAGGCAGCATGTCCATGTAGGCTGGAAACAACAAATTTCTTGACTGATAACATTGGAGAAGGGACAGGGAATGAAGTGATCCAATTCCCATGACTGAAACTGAAATGGTAAATTTGAAAGCCACAAGCTTTGTGAATCGTGATGAAAAGAGAAACATTAGCATTTTAGACAACCTTCTTAAAAAAGAGACAGATTCTCATAAAACAACATGCACTTCCTAAAAACATTTTAGTCTTCCGCTGGAGAGTATTAACTCTAAAGGTTTTCTGAAGATAAAGAAAGGCAGAAGAGCTGATTAAGATCCATTTATTTCCAAGCAGCGTGTGGTAGAAGGTTCTCTCTGTCAGTTTGCAAATGCCCCTGCCCTTCATTTCACCCTGATATCTGTCCATCTGTATTTGTTGTGAGCAATAAAGTAATTCATGCTGGTTGTCACATCGTGGAAGAAGTTTCACACCTCAGCAGCTGCAAACATAACATGTTCTGAATCAGCGCTGCTTCTTGAAAATTTCAATATGCCTTTTTGACTTCTGATGTTCTGTCCTCTTCCTTGAAATTGCAAGTCATCTTTCTAAAGCAAGGGCTCAGGTCTTCCTGTTGATATCTATCTTCCTTTTCACAGAGGGGTTTAATAATACTTCAAAAATATTAAAGATTTCTTTCCTCACAACACATACAGGAAGGAAAATATGAGCCTCTTGTGAAAGATGGGGAAACCAAGACAAGATGAGAGTAGTCAGCCTGCCCATGGCTATGAGAAAAGTTTATGGAGGAATGTATAATTGAATCTATATTATCGGGCTTTCTGGCCAGCCCTTCAACCACACAGCGCTGCTCGTGCTTTCAGAACTGCTTGTTCTCAACCATTAGTTACCAGCTCAAACTGCAGTGCTTGTAATCAGACCATCAGAAAGTGCAATGCTGCTGCAAATAGCGTTTCAGATAGTCCATCCTATATCGCCTCCTTTTTTCTCCTAATAGAGAAAGGTCCACAGGGACTAAGGACCCTGAAGTCTGTATCCAGAATATCTAGAACAGCTTGGAAGACATTCTGGGTATAGTGCTGTTCTTTCCTGAGGTGTCCCAACGAAAGGGGAAAGCTAAAAGGAAATCACAAATGTACTTCTGTGCCCATCTAGGACCAAATGTCACCATATAGTATCATCACAAGCAGAAATAGACTGGGATAGCACAATTCTTTAGCATAATCCTTCATTGCAGGTGACTTTGATCTATGCGCTCCTGTACTAGATTCATTCTCATTTGTCTTTACCAGTGTGGGATTAAAAGCATTTGTACTTGAAAAGAGTCTAAATCACTCCTTTTTCATCTTTTTCCAAACAAATATAGGTATTGGAAATTGTTCAAGAACTGCACACAGCCCAAGCGCACAATTTACCAGATTTCACTCATCTTTCTTTAAATGACTTCTCTTACAAAGAATCAGCAGCATAGAGGTACTCTTCTCTGTCATCACCCCGTCTCTTACCTCACCCCAAAACTACAGAGTGGGACAAGATCTAAAATTGGGCAGATGTGTCTTTTACTGAATGCCAGCCCTAGCACCTCCCAGCTACAACGAACAAGTGAGTATTAATGCAGGTGATTTTGAGTGGCATCTTCTGGCTCTCAGAATTCTCTCTGCATAGCTTAAGACTGTATTTTGGACGAGGTTGGCAAGTAGAGGGTAAGGTTTTAATCTTTCTTTACGCTTCAGGTATGGAAAGATAAGAAAAGAAATATGTATTAGTCTACCTGAGATTCAGTTAAAATCTCTGAGTGCCTTTTACTGGATCATGTGGCAACCCAGTCTTCAGTTTAAAGATCACTCTAACACAATCACGGTGAGTACAACCCACTTCAACAAAATTAAGTGGATTATATTTATATGTTAGTACTCTGCACCAGAGAGTGACTTGGAAATACACGTCACGAACACATACACTAAAACACAACCCTCTCAAAGCTGAGAGAAAGAGCAGCAGAAGGTCCTCACAGAAAGAGAAACTGACACTCTAAAGGATGTAGGTAAGCCTTTGTATCACAAAAGGTGCGATGGTGTTTATAAGATACATGTATAACTTCTCCTAAACCAGAAAATCCCATCACCTTCTCTTGACTAGAGTTTGTTGGCTGTGTGATGGAAGCATTAAGTGTTTGGTTGCCAGCACGTATGAACTTGCCTACATGGAAATGCTGATAAGAAGCTTCGCAAACTGGCTGTGGTCTCTGCTAGTCTACAAGGCCCTCAGGACTGGGTGCAGAACGAACATCTATATGATTTATTCTTGTCAGGACAGACCATCTATCTGGATTTCCTCCGTCAGCGTTCTTAAGTGTTCTTACAATTAATTAAAACAGAAACAATCACAAAAGGAAGGTGCCAGCTATGCACTGCTGGCATTTCAGCCTGCCTTCCTTCATAAGAAATCCCACAACTTCAGGGTCAGGTGAGCAGTTCATCAGAGGAGGAATGAAGTCCTGTCTTTAGAGGTTCATGCTGACAATCAGCAAACTCCAAGTGACACTGCAATTTCTTGCCTCTGGTGAACCTTCTCATAAAGCAACAGAGAGGGAGGGGGCATCCCAGACTAGGTCACACACTGGTGTGTTACTGTCTGAAAGTAACTCCTCCAGTATTTGGGAAAATTCCAGGGGCCTACGAAATTCTGCAGTGGCTGAAAGCACCATCTGGAGCTTGAATATTGTCCTGGCTTGAGGTAAAACAGAACCAATTTTCTGTTCGGTAACTTTACTTTTCAGTTAAGTCTCTTCTAACTAACTGCACTCTCTGAAATTAACAGCATGTTTTTCATACAGTGTCCGCTTCCAGAGGGATAAGGTCTCATATTTATAGCGAATACCAAGGAATGGAATGCTTATGCTTATTGCTGTAACAACCGAGGCCAGATAACTTTGTTATGTACCAACTTGGAGGATCGGAAGCGGAAGAGTGTAGAGGGGTCGCACCTGCAGAGAGAAGCAGACAGGACAGGTGACCCAAAACTGACCAACGGGGTATTCCACCCCACCTGCATCATGGTCTGTATAAAAGCTGAGGGATCAAAGGGGCCAGTCTCTCTTTCTTCAATCGCTGGCATCCAAGGAGGACTCTGACTATTCGTCTGCCTTTGATCCTGATCCGCGTGTTACTGAATCCGGTTCCTCAGTTCAGCTCCCATCCCTTGCTGAGTCCAGCCTGGCACTTTCACAGTGTCTGCTGGTGACATGATCATCATCCTGGGAGCTTGATATTGGTTTTTTATATATTGTATATATTTCATTATTTTCCTATTAATATTATTTTTCCTCTCTCATTCCTCTCTCACTTGGGACACAAGTTAGAGAGCATCTGTTGTTCCTTTTAGTGGCCAGCCCACCCCAAACCATGACAAATATCAAGTCCTCATTTTATTCTTGCCTTTTGCTTGTGTATAGCAGAGAGAAGACAAAAGACAATCCCTAGATAATAAGGGAGAGATTTAAGGAGGCAGAAGAGAAGGAAGGAAACAAAGCTAGTTTAAGTGCATGAGGGAAAATGCGACAAAAAGTGTCTTGTGAGGCTGAAAAGATGGATTTGTCTTCAAGAGACTTTATGATATAGATATTAGAGAGGTCAATGCATAAATGAGGCATTAGCACAGCAGAAATTTAACACATCAGATGCAGTTCTACTGTAGAAGGCAGAAAACTTATGTTAGGTCTTGGGAGAAAGATGGCTGTGAACAGCATCCCATAGAAGGGTTCAGCCTTTTGCTCCAATTCTACTTCCCTTTCTGCTGAAAACGAAACATTGGCCAGGGAAGAAAAAGGATTTTTTATTATCTGCTGTGTTGCTGCTCAGCTCTGAGTGACAGCAAGCTAGGAAGGAAACAAAAGCTTTGCCCTTACAACGCCTGATGTCGTGGGCCAGAGTAGCTGAGCCTATGCCAAAGCATTATTCCACTCTACTCTACTCTACCCTACCCTACCCTACTCCAAGCCATTCCTTCCTCTTTTCTAATTCTGGAGAGGAGACCTTTTTTTCTCAGAAAGTACCTGAAGTTGATCATTTCTACTTATTCAGTGATGTTCCAGAACTGATCTTGAGGAGTCTTTCTCTCTCTATATATTTACTATCTGGGCTTTTAGCGCTGCAATATATGATCATCTAGGAACATTTCCAAGCTTCTGTCCCAGCAGAGTACACTTGTAATTTGCCCAGTCAACCCTTTCATCCCTCCTCTCCCTCTGTCATTCCCTAGAAATAGGGAAGAAAGTCTGAGGCACCTGCATTTTTGGCTATCCTTCTTCATATTCATAACTTTAATCCTTCCTGCTTCTGCTAGGTGAGGCCACACAAAGCAAACATTTCCCAGTTGTAGCCATGCCAAGAGGCTTTTCGTTACGCGGCTTTCACGGATTATGCAGGTGCTGAAGAATTTGAGGCACATATAATAAAATGGCTTCTGCTCAATTTCAGTGTGAACTTTGGGACTTTATCAGATCAGAGCTGTGCTTGTTTTCATTTTTCTTCCTTCCTGTTCCCTTGAAGAACTCAGGGAGTACACACTTCTTTATGCTGGTCACCTCTTACATTAAGTGACCTCTCCTTTGAGCCACCACACCACAAGTACTATCTCGCTGGGGAGGAAGAACAACACAGTCCCTCAGCACCACGTTAGCCTGGCCAGAGGGATCATTCCTGGAGGATATGAGGCACCATCTCCCTGTGCCAAGCACCTCCAGCCTGGCGGCAGTGGGAGAGGCCAGGTGGAAAGCCCACCTTTCTAAATGAGAGCTTTCCTGCATTCTCCAATGTTCTGGAAGAAAGCTGCGATGGGCTCTGGGGTTCAGGGCAAAGGCGACACCCTTCATTGTAAAGTGCTTTCAGTGCTGGTGAGAAGTGCCGCTCTGACACCACTGGAGACTGAACTACTCCATTTATCCACCCCCCCCACCCCGGCTAGGCACAGTGCACAGGAGGAAATGCAGAGCAGGGCATTGGAGCAAGCTTCATCGTGCAGCTCTGCCAGAGTGTCACGGGCATCTAGAGACACCCTGGGGGCAAGCGGTCTCTCCAGCACCCCTGCCTTCGAGGGACTGAGCATCTAGAGTGAAGAGCTCAGTGAGCTCCGCTTTCCCTGAAATCAGTGGAAGGGCTGGGTGCTCTGAAGCCTTCCTCTGAAAATCAGGCTTTTCCCCATATCCCAGGGATGCTGTGGAAGACAATTCACCACTTTTTTTTTTTCAGAGGCATTCAGATAATAATGATGTACAGAGTACAGTAACAGTTTTGCAAAAATAATCTGGATACAGAGCACCCTAAATTATATAAGTTTACAGAAGTCTGCTTCCACAGGGAGCACACTCTGCCCTGTTACACTCTGCCTTTTATATGCCAGCCACCATCGCAGTATCTACATATCCAGTATATTAAAATCTAATCTTCAGTTAATATCTCTCGAACCACTTCTTGCAAAGGTGGCCAGGGCTCACCAGGGCCAGAAGGAAGCAGATGAAAAAACAGAAACACTTTTTTTCCTCCCTTTTTCTTTCAGTGAGGAGAGAAGAGAGGACAAAAACAGACGGAGAATGGAAGAGAGTGATGAGGAAAATTAAAGAAAAGTTTGCATTAAAGATGACAAATGGAGTGTGACAGGAAACAAGAAACATAATTGTATGTAAAACCCCAGTATCAGGCAGCGTTAAGGGTTTTTTGTAAAATGCAGATTTACCCTAAGCGCCTCCTGAAGATAAATGAAGTTGGAAGTATGCAGGAACAGAACACAGGAGGAGCAGGAGGGGTAATACAGAAAGAGGGAGACTTGGTAATGCCTCCCCTGTTTTACCTTCTTCCCTCTGCATTTGACTTCCCTCCCCTGCTGCCCAGCCCAGCCCAGCACCAAAGCCTTGCTCACATTCAGAAGTGACTAAAACATTATCCTAAAGGGTTTTCTTCCCTTTCAGCTCCTGCCCCAACCACTGGTGCAATATTATGCAGCACAAGCCTGAGAATAATCCAATCATAAAGCATTCAGAGGAGCAGGTTTGATAAGTGGCTGGGATGAAAAAGGCTGGAGGTGGAGGGATGGTATCTCTGCTTTATCAGTGCCCCAGCACTCTGCTCAAACACCCTCATTCCACGTACCTCAGCATTAAACATTTTAATTCAGCAACTCTGAAAGGTGTATTCTTGTTTTCAAAAAAGATCGTTTAATGCAAGTGAGGCTGGGCTGGGGGCTGGGAAGAGAAGAAGGAGGATCAGGGAGAAGGAAGGAGGAAGTATAGAAAGACATTTAAAGCTGTGAGAAAACACTCTCCCTTATGGAGAAATTTTGATTTTGAAGTTTACTCTTTTATTAACATTTAAATTGAAAGGCGTTTCTTCCAAGCTCCACATAGGAAACCAGAAAATCTGCATTTAAATAGATACCATTTAAAAGTGGGGAAAAATATATATCAGCTTTGAATGCTTCTCCATTTGTCTGAAAAGGACTTCTCTTATAGATGATTATTAATTTTTTTCTTTTTTCTTTGTGTGTGCTAAAAAGAGAAATTGGAAGTACATTAAAATTCTGCTTGGCACGAGAAGGAGGCGGGGGATGGCTGCTTAATTGCCCAAAACCTAGGTTTTGAGCTCAGATATTCTGCAGGTGGGCCTCTGGAGCCTGCAGGAGGTGGTCCAGCCTGCTGCCAGGGACGGGGCCAAGTGGGTCCTCTCCTGTCTGGTCCTGGTGCCATAGTGCTCATGCCCAAGGGGCTGCATGCTCCCACTGAAATGCCTGCCTCGCTGGGGATGTCACCAGAGTCCCCAGTCCCAGCTGGAGAATGAGACCTTCAGCAGTTTTGTTACACACCTCTGTACCTTCAGGGCACCATCTAGAAAGCAGGGCCATGCACCTCCCCAGAGGCCACCTAAGCACAGCTGTTACGAACGTTGTTAACTGGGGTGTCACAGGAGGAGAGCTCACAGCCAAGGAGCCAGTGGGGTTTGAGGAGGCTGTGTTCAGAGGGTTTGGAGAGAAGTCTTGGGACAAGAAGAGATGTCCATATGTTGATCCACATTTCACATCACGCTCATCTTGTGTGCTGGCACACAAGGCTTTGCACAGCCCATCGCAAACCCAGAAACCTCGTATGAGATTTGGATCTGGTGTTTTGCACAGTGCTACCTCCTTTCCTGCAGCAAAACCCGCAAGAACAAGAAAGAGCAAGAGCAGGCGCCTGAGCAGGGGAAAGCTGAAATCCCCAATGCACCCAATGCAGGTGGAAAGCTGGAAATGAATAAAGACAATATCCCCATGTTGCATGCAAGTTCTCTCTACCTCCTGCCCTCACCTGCTCGTCCCTGCCTCCTCTCTGCCTGAAGTGACCATCCTGAGGCTCAGCCTTGCCACATGCCAGTGCCCCGCATCCCATATGTTGGCCATCGGCTTGCATACAGAGGGACGGGCAGGAGCATGGAGGGGAGTAGGGAAGTTCCTGCATTGTGAGAGAGGGGCCTCTCACTGGCTGTGTCCGCTGTAGAATCCCCGTTTCTTGTTTTTTGTCACGAGTAGTGAAATCTAATTTCACTACCAGCAGCATTCAGGGAGCAACAAAGAGCCACCTGCGCGTGGTGCTCACTCTAATTCCAGGGCACAATGGGCTTCATTGCCAGTGAAGAATCCCTGGGACAATCCAATTATTACTATTCATTCCTTTTTTTCTCCGCCTCATTTTCAAGCTCATTCCTACAGAAAAGGTCAGACACATACAACCCCCCAGCAATGCACCTCAAGGGCCTTTTCTGCCATGTCAAAAAGGGAATAATCAGGAGTGAAGGAGTGTTGGTGCCTGAGAGGCTCAGCTATGGACTCTGTTGGGTTTCACCTTCAGGTCATCGATCTGAATCTAGGTCAGGCTTATGACGGCTGCGATCTACAGACCAAAAGCTGGGCAGTGGTTCCTGTGAAGCAGCAGCTCCATACAAACCTAAAGGACAAGCACCTACACTGTGCTTTAGCTCTTTTTAGAGAGTAACAACGCAACACAGATTTAACTTTTTGCTAGGGTCTGGGCAATTCTCCCCCTCCTCCTCCTGCCTCTCTAATGGATGGTTCCAGTGCTTCCAGCTGGACATCAGACTTTAAAAAAACAAGGTGGAAAAGCCAAAGGAAAAAAAGAGGCATGAGAAGGATGGTTCAGTGACTAGCGGAGAGTCTATAAAGATGCAGATACTACTCTCTGCTGTCTCACAGACTCGCATGGCAAAACAGTCAGGCTTTCTGTGCCTTGGTTCTCATAAACTGGGATAATCTCACCTCACCGGGTTGTTTTGAGGATTAATACATTAAAGACTGTGAGGTAGGTTCTCTGCAACGATGGTACCAGAAGTCCTAAAAATGCCTTGAACAGATAAAAACTTTGCAGTAGGAGATGGGAATTTTTTTCATTGGTGACCTTGAATACAATCTGATTAAATCTGAAAAAGCACAGAGATGAAAATAAGCAAAACAGTAGCTCTCATCTGTATACAGGCACCTGTCAACTTGGGGAGAGCAACTGAACATCGTGACTGTGTCTTGAGCCAACCTGAAATCATGGAACCAAGACCCACAGTCTCCCCGTTTGACACTGGGTCCCCATCAGACCCAGTTTTTGCAGCATGATCCTGTCTCTAGTCACTGGGTCAGTGAAGACAAATGTCTTCTGACGCTCAAGACCCAAATGAATTTGGCCAACTTGCTTTCATTGCCCCACAGCTTGCCAGGATCTCACAAGGAACAGCCTCCTTCTTCCTGGGGTCCCTAGCTAACTTTTTTTCCTCTGCAGATGGCAACCACTTTCTGAAAATATGTATGTGACAAGAAGAAATGTTTAGTAGAAGCAGGTGCCTGGAAAATGGATTCCCATTTGTCCTTCCCTCCCCCTCTCCAAAACCCAATCATTTCCCTGTTAATAAGCTCGCTGACTATAATGTGGCACTAACCTTTCACAATTGATGCCAGTGACATTTTGACAGTTCCACATATGGGCCTGCCGAAAGCAGAAGGAATATAAATTTGCAATTTGGTAAAAAGCTGGGTGAGCAGCCAAAGCAGCTTGGGGGAAGGAGGAGAAAACCGCCAAGCAGCCAAACAAAAGCCCACTGCACAGATGTTACACACAGCAAAAAAGAAAAGCACATCCACAGCTGGATGTAGCCCAGCAAATATGTGCACGGAAAAAAAGCCTTAGGCACCTATTAAGCTTGAGATGCCTCCCAACAGATTCTCCTCACGTGGGAAATTTAGGGAAAGTTTTTCCTAGCAGAAGGGAAATGGAACACGGCATTCAATCTGTGCAAACTCTCCGGTTAACATCAGATGTTACAGGACTCGGCAGTTGCTCTAACAAGGAATCTTCAATATTTCCGTGAATGTGATCAGCTGTAGGGAAACAACTATTTTCTAACACTGTTTTGTGGAGTGTCTTTGAATTTACTTTTCAAAGTATCTCCGCACAAAACATCACTGACAGTTCACAGATTGGCTCTGCTACTCGGCGCGCATATCACACACCGCACATCTTCCCCAAGTTACATTTCTATTGAATCCCATAATATTTGTCTGAAAGCTAACTTCCAGAAAGGGGTCTGATCGTCATGTGACAAGATGAAGGTAAGAAAAATGTTGCACTTAGCAGCTTGTTCAGGTGATTAATTAACCCCCACTGTTAGAAAAACAATCCTGTTCTTTCACTTGGATATGTCTGGTTTCTGTTTCCAGGCACAGTTATTGCCACGTGGTGCTGTGGTAACTGGTAAGTGGTGCTGTGATCACCCCCTTTCTTCCTGATCCCTGTTTCAGCAACACTGAAATAACTTTTTTTTGCTGAAATCAGAGGACTATGGCTTTTACCATGGTTTACTGATGCCTCAGTGGAAAATGTGGAGGTGGAGTTGCTGTATACGCATTTGTAAATAGTCGTGTGTAGTAATGGCGTAGCTGTTGTACGTGGCTAACCAGAGATGCAAAATTACTATTTAAATATAATGGTTTATTAGAATTTTCCTTATGACAATGTGGGTCCCCTGGGCAGAGCAGACAGGAAGAGCAAGGGTCCAGATAAGCATACCCCAGCTTGCAACTGAGAGGCAATGGGGCATGCCCTTCCCATCTCCAGAAGCAGAGAGCCAAATGTGGAGCCCAAAAGAGCTCTAACACACGCCAAAACGCTCCCTAAGCAAGGGTAGTGGGTGCCACTGGCCAGCAGCTGCTGGTAGAGGTGGACTGACGCTGAAAGCACAGCCTCAGAAAGCTGGGTCTTTGCACGGGCTGGGAACAGTAAACCCGATGAAATAGTCAGATTTACTATTTTTGAGATGTCTTCTCTGAAGTGTTTTTTGTGCTGAAGAAATAATAGTAGGGTAGTTGCTGGATCACTGTATTAACCACGCTCGTGGGGAGTGTGAAGCCCAAGACCTTTATGAAGTAATGTCACTTGATAGGCAGGGGACTGCGGCCAAGGCTGGACCATGCGTGGGCGTTTCACGCGATTGCAGGATACAGATGACTGCTACCAACATGACATTTGTAAGGGGTTATGCTTGATGGGACTGGGAGGATGATGGGGGTCAGAAGTGCAGGGTGTCCAGCAGCTGTGACAGAGAGCACACTGGATTTTACCATGGCATGCTTGATCTGAAGTCACTCACCTGTCAGACTTCAGAAAACAGCATGAAGTTGCTTCCAAAGCCAGTATACCATATTTAGCTCTGACTGCTTCTGGCAACACATTGCTTCATCTAAAATAACCAGTAGGATCCAACTTGGCATGTGTGACTACCTGGTCTCATCAGATAAAAAAAATGGGACTTATTATTTGGCTTCACCTCTGCAAGCAGGTAGGGTTTCCACTCATGGCACGAGACAGAGTGAGCCCTGCCTTGTTTTAGCAATGCTGGTGACACAGAATAGCCCATCATCTAAAGCTTTCTCCTCAAGTCAGCTCACTCCCAGCTTTGTAGAGGGCATCTCTGGCCCAGCATCCCATTCCCACCCCCAGGAAGGCCTTACTTGCTTCTCTGACTTCCCAAGTCGCTAACAAGTTGCGTTGCTATTCGCACTTTTTCAGGAAAGACCTATCTTTGCACAGGCTCCCCTGATGGCAGCCGCAGTGGAAGCACCGGTTAGCGGCAGATTTTTCTACGGCAGCGTTAGCACTCCTGCTGCTGATATCATTACAAAAGCCTACGCCAAACTGGTGCAACTGTGGGAGATTTTCTGAGAAATGACCGCACATTAGTGGAAGTTGGCCAGTTTAAACAGCCTCCGCGCGCTGACTGGCAGGGTAGGAGGATGAAAAATCTTGCAGCTGTACGTGGTCTCATAGGACACGTTACATTTTCACGAAGAGCACCCCTCGATCTTTGCTAAGGAAAACAGTGAGTGCTGCTCATGCAGTGGAGTCGTGCAAGCAATACTCTGCTTACGGCTCCAGGGTGATGCAGAGTGGCATGAGGCCATGAGATGCGGCTGGAAGTCTCTGAAGGGACTGATGCTTGCATGGTAAAGAGGACAGAAGGGCCCTATACTTTCTATAAGATTATTTAAGACTACCTAAAACCAACAAACGACTCCCCCAACACCACCGACATACCCTGGTGGTGTTGCTTTATACCATGTGTTTTTCAGCTGCCATTCCAAACTGGATGACTGTCGCTGCCATATGCCCACCAACCCAGAAGTCCCTGTGCACAGAGTCTCTGAAGTCTGCAGGCTGCACAGCAAGGTGAGGACAAAGGGTGCTGCCTGACTTTACCCTACCTACCTCATCCATCAGCCAGGAGCAGGGCTGGTTACGTTGTTTGGAGACGTGCAAAAAGAGAGATGGGGAAAGAGCTGACAGTTATAAATGTCTTGCAACCTGAATGTGACATTAATATATGTATGCAGTGTGTTCACAACATCAGGTATTTGTGCACAACCCTAATAAAGACCGTGTTCCACAGCAGTTTCACAAAACCACTCAGTGATCTAGAAGAACTTGCCATGAAACAGACTCTATAGTTTTACTGAAAAAAAAAAAGGAAATATCCCTGTACTTAGTCAGATCCTTTATCTAGTAGACATCTAGAGCAACTCTAATGAGCTCATATAAAGTTTAATTACTCACAAGCTCATTGAAATGACCAGATAGCCAAGTGGATCAAAGTCTGCTCCAGAAAACACGTGCTTGATTCTGTGCCCCAGAAGAGAGTTCTAGTAAGCTTCCAAGTCTATAAATACCAATATAGGATGCACGGTATTGTAACATCTGCACCCAAGGGACTCTTTGTGGAAGGGGCAGCTATCCTGCTCTAGGTGTCCACTAAGTAAAGGACCGAGTGGTGGTCCGGCAGCTGAACTCCGAAATTTCACCATACTCCATGGCTTTCATTATATGTTCACTTTAAAGTCTGAGTTGTGATACAGAGGTAGTTCAGAGATGTTTCTAATGCAAGTTGGAAGCTGACTGCCTTGACATTTTCCTCACACCGCCCAGGTGTTGTGGTGCTGTATGTGGAGACAAGAACATACACGCTGTGCTGCTGTAGGTGGTCCATTCCCCCTTGCATGGTACCAGAGCAGCCTTGAGGCTGCTCCCGTTGATGCAGGGCTCAGCCACGGCCCCAGGTTTGGAGCATGCCACTCAGGACCGACTGAGGCCACATTCTCCATTTGACCAGATGTACCATTCCCTGCCCCTTAGTACAAAAACTTCTTTAAGAACTAAAGGAAGACAAGGTCCTATCTTAAATCTACATGCTTAGCTCCGGAACAGTGTGGTTGGTAGTGGTGGGGAGTGGGGAGACACCCGCCAGGCTGACGCCCTGCCCTTGGGAGCTGCTTCCAGCCAGGGTGACAGCCCCTGTCCCATGAGTGCTATGGCCTCGCCGCATCACAGCCAGGCCTGGGCCTCGCCAGGGACACCCCACATCTCAATCAGGACCCTGCCCCCAGGCTGACTTCCCGGTTGGCCATCAGACCTGCCTGGCCACCGCAAGTCTGCCTGGATGCTGGCCTCCCCGACAGGCAGCTGGCCCCCACTGCTCCCTGGCAACAGAGCACCGCAAAAGCAGTGCAACAAAATGTCTGTGTAGTTATCTGCGCAGTTCTGGGTTTCTACTGTTTTTGAGATGTTAAAAGAGAGGGAAATTTAAGTATCGCTTAAAAAATGTTGATAAGCTCCATATAAAAAATGTTGATATGCTCCATATAAAAATACCAAAATGTCTCATATGGGCATTTTCTTAGAATAAAACTTCTCACTTTTCACTTCAAATCAGCTTTTTTTTTTTTAAATTGCACTTACGTTAAAAAGAAAAAGGAGAAAGGATTCAAAAGGGTTAAATAAGACAATCAAAGCATCTCAATTCAGCCAAAATTCTTTTGGCTGCTCCAAAATAAATTGTTGTTCATTTTGCTGGAAAACTTCTAAAAGCCACCTGCAGCCCTTCCACCATGCTGTTTTATTCACTTTGCCTTTCCAGCCAGAAAGCCCTTTATTTCAACAGCTCTGTCCATCAGTGCAGCACCTGAGCGGTGGCAGAGGGCTAATAATACCACTGGCAAGAATGAGAAGGCTAAACTTAGAAGCCACGCTTTGACAGGCGAGTTAAAAAGCAATTCATTCCCAAATATTTTGTTTCTGAGATGACATATGGTTTCATTTTTTTGTGCCTACCCACAAGTGACTCAATTGATTTGGGATCTGAAAACCATGTAGCACATTTTCCCACTTTTAAGAAGCTTTTCAGTTCGCCTGTATTGGCTGGTTTGCTCACTTCCTAATGGGTCTCTCCAGATCTGATGCAGCATTTGAAGCTGTGATGGGTACATACACGAAGGAGGCGGAACAAATGGAGGGAAAAGCCCACTGTGCATTGCTAACAGTCGCACAATTCCGAAAAGCTGTGGTTAGGAGATTCCTAATTCAGTTAAACCTCTTTGATCTCATCATGCAGTATGAAATATCGAAAGGTAATGAAAAGATTGCAGGCAGGTCTGCTACGTTTGCATATCAAAACACATGCCTCAGCCTGGTAGAGAGCAGGAGACAGATACAGAAAATACACTTGTGATAGATGAAAAAAGCATCTTTTGATTGGGAAAGAAGAGCTTTCTTCCCAGTCGTGTAGTGCTCATGTAAGTGCAATAAGGAAAAAAATCCAGAAAAATCAGTGTATCAGGAAGTGATGCACACTGGGGCCAGGATTCACTTCTGCTGCACTCCACTAGACCACAGGCATCATTTATCTCCCTTTTTCCCTTAGTTACTAGCAGCAGAGCAGAAGGCAGACAGCTATCCCTCCAACGACGATGATATGCCCCTTAAACGAGCCTATCCTCCCAAACGCTCAGTCACCAAGATGTGGGACATGTTTTATCAGGGTTCAGGTTCCCATTCTCCTTTTCTTTAGCTGAGGCCTGTCCAGCTAGAGAGACAAGGCACATGTCCAATGCATGTACTTTAAGAAAATATATCAGCCTTCCCCTTACAGCTGCCAACCTGCTCCCTCCAGCTATCTCACCACCCTTCCTCCTATCTGTCCCTCTATCCCCGTCTCTGGTGCAAATTCCCCTCCTTTTGTCTACCTGCTCTTCTCTGCCTCATAGCACTCTGGTTTTTCACCGTCTTTTTTGCTCCTCCTTACTTAACGCACACCTCCTTTCCCTTTCTAACTTTCCCCTATAATTTCCTCCCATCTCCCTTCTCTCTCTCTTTCTAGGTTGACACATCTTAACACCCTCCCAGTGACATTTAAGACACCTGAAAAGCTGTAGTCAGGTATCAGTTTCCTTATCAGGTCAAAAGAAAATATTGGGGAAGTCAGTGGCCAGATGCAACGATTACAGTCCAGTGTAGACAAGAGTGACAACAGTCTTTATGGTCCCAGATGAGATTTAAATTGTTGGTAAAATGCAACATCATTGATTTTCCACTATCTCCCTTTGTGGTACCTCTCCAGAGCTGAGGTAAGAGAGCTTGGGTGCCTTATCTCTGCATTTCTCACCTTAATGTAGTTGTTTTCTCTTATGCATAAACTCAGCTATGAATATCCTGGATTTCTGCTGTTTGATATTGTCCTCTACTATTTTTACCCATAAGTTACTGATACTCTTAACTGTAACACCACTTGATGTTTTGCTTAGCTATTTTCTTACTGTGCTTATTTTATTATTTTTTTTTTTTTTTAAATCACATGTAACAAGATATATAGGAAAGCCAAAGAGAATCCTACCTTCTGATATTTCTAATGGCTGGATGACCTGAAGTGCCAGCTTTACATCACTCCTCCTAATTTAACCTTTTTTAGGACATATTCACTGTGATGCTGTGGTGTCACACACCCAAAGCACACTAGTGACTTTGGCTTCCACCTTTGATCAACATTTGCATCTGGGGGCTCTATAAATGAGCCTACCGCTACAGCAAGGGGTGCCGGGGAGTCTCAGTGTCCCTGTGCTCCAGGCTCCATTCTCGCAGTGACTGTGCCCCAGCCACAGGGGTGCCATCCCCCATCCACGGTGGGTTTGTGGGCCCTGCCATACCCCTGCCCACCAAGACCTCTTCCTTCAGGGAAGGGACATCCCCAGTGCCACTGAGTCTCTGCAGCTCACCGTCTTGCTGCGTTCAATAAGCCACAGAAGAAATGGGGCGACTGCTTGGGCTCCGTTGTCTGCACCTCCAAGTGACCTGAATCTGGCGCAGACCCCGATAACCACCCCGTCTAGACACAGCAACCATTGACAGCTTAGCTTAATTACATCCTAATTTCTCCACGTAGAGCCTATGAGCAAGATTTCAATTAACTGTAACTATATATAAGTTTGATGCATCTCTATCATTCCATTAAGATGATTTGGGACAAGCCAAAGATAAACATAGATGTTAACATTCTATAAAGGATGAGATTTTTAATTAATTTTAATGGAAAAATTAATTATCAAGTTATTTATAAAGGCTCATAAAATTCATTTTCTAGTCACAGAATGTACTTTCTGTGTATTTGGGATAGGTTTGTTCTGTTTCTCAAAGAAGTAGAGATCCTGAACCCCTTTTGATCTAATCTGGTCTTACCACAGAGTCATAATCAGCAATTCTTATTAGAAAGAGCTTTGGAATCCTCAAATCAAAGACCCATCTAAGCGCAAAGTCCTATTAGGGCTTTCGGTGAACATTTTTATTAGCATGAGAAGAGCTAAATAAGGTTTAGCTCAGGCTGTAGCCTGTCTGACTGAACCAAACCTCTTCTTGCTGGGAGGAACAGCTGGAAATACGCCAGACCCTTAAAATGAAGCCCCTTTAAAGTCAAGCTCTGCTATGGCCCATTACAAAGTCACCGCATCCCCGAGACAGGGTTTGAAGCTCTGCTGGCACATAATGAAGTAGGCATTTTCAAGCGAAGAATTCCATATGATAAATCTGAAGACGAATCCATCCGTGGAAGAGGATGTGTCCCGAGTCGAGACTTTGGATTTACTTATTAAGCGGGCAGCTCGGCTTCAGGAAATGCGGGTCAGGATTTGCTAGCCATTAAAGCTGCCTTGTTTGCTGGCTATTTCTTAATTTTAAGCATGACTGCAGAAGCAGCCAACAGCCCCCCATGTGCTGTAGCACTATCTGCCGCTGTTCAGCCAGCAGCCAGGTTTCCCGGCTGCAGAGCTGCCACTTGGAGGGATGCTCAGAGCCTGGGGGTGGCATCCCGTGGGCCCCACGCAGGGACAGCCATTGCCCACATGTAGGGCAGCGTCTGACTGCACCCGCCTGCAGTCACATTTCTGGGGACATCTCTCAAACCGTGGGCAAGTTTGTTAGCCCCTGCCATCTCCTCATAGATGTTTTTGAAAATGCCTAGAGGATTTGCACGAGTGGATGCCTCTAGACTTCTCTCTCTGGCTGATGGCAAACACATCCATACCACTGGGGCTGGGGGGCTTCACCCTGAATCTCCTGCGCCCCCCCTCCCCGAGAAAGGCATCGGGATAGAGGGGAATGGCTGGGCTCTCCGGTCAGAGGCTGGGTACAGCCTTGAGGCAGCTCTGCTAGCTGCCATCCCTGTAATTAGCGCCGTTAGCGGGTTGCTATGGAAGTTTCCTCTCCCCGGAGAAGGTGTCGGGGCACCACTCACAGGAGATGAGGAAATTAAGGAGGAGGAAGGGAAAATGCAGATGACTGAAGGAAAAACAACATTGCCCGTCGAAACTCCCCCCAGAGCGTTATCTCCTTGGCCAGAGCAGACCACACACTTTAAAGTCAGGACTCATTGACTGTGTATTTTGTCTCTGGAGAAATGTTCGCCTTGGCGTGACTAATACAACAAGCAAACCCAGCACAGCAGAAATGTCACCAAAGTCCCTCCCACCCAGGACCTGTGATTACCATAAGCAAGCACTCTTAACCTGCTTCATCTTTAATTGACAGCTAAAGAAAGCTGTGAAGGAGGAGAAAACTATGCTGAATTTTTGCGTCTTCTTGACTCTCAGTAAAAACATGGCTTCTGAAAAGAAAAAAAAAACATCAGGCAAGTTCAACTCCCTTTGTACTACTGATTCACAGCTTCCAAGCACTGGAGAGAAACAGAGCAAATCCCTCACACGACCGTACCTCCTGATTTGGAGGAGAGTGCAAACAAGACTGAGGGAGAGATTTAGTTCCCAGCCCACACCAACTGCTGCACCAGTGGGGAGAAGCAGCTGGGGGGAAAAGCTGGGAACGAAAGTCTTTAAATGGTTTTTGTTCCTCCCGAGTCACAGGGGGTGAGAATCCATAGTCTAGGTAAATCTGGATGTAAAACGAGCAGGGACCCAGCTGGAATCAGTTTAGTGATATAAAGACACATAGTCTTAATTAAGGGAATTGTGATTTGCCAATGAAATCCCAGCAGGGCGTCTGTCTGCCTGATCAAAGGCTCGACTTTCTGATGGAATCATAAGTGCATGAGCCATGAAATTACTTTTTGAAAAGGGAACATGCGGCACAAAGAGGCAGAGCGAGAGAGGAGGAGGTGGAGGGGAGGAGGGAGGGAGGGAGGAAGGGATGGAGAGCGGAGCAGAGCTCCAAGTGATGCTACTGGGAGCCTCCATTCCCTCCCTCCAAACAAAGCTAGAGCAGGGCAGGCTGGAGGAAAAAAGGTGCCAATCTGTCAGCAGAGTCAGCATCTAAAATTATTACCCAGCCTATTGAATAAAGACACATTCCTAATTTGCTCTTCAAAATTATTTTAAAAGTGCTTAGCAGAATTTGGGAGGAAACGGTTACTTTTCTAAGTAAACCCAGTTTTCCCACCCTCATGCCCTTCCTTATTTGCTGCGGACTAGACAAAGGCACCTGCTATTTCTGCTCTGAACCTGATTTTCTAAGAACCCTGGAGATCCAAAAAGCAAGGTGGCTATCTCCAAACATTTCCTCTTTTATTTATTTTTTTTGACAGCAACACAACCTATTTCCCTCTGTTTTGTTGCATCAATAGGAAATGCTTCAACTATCTGCTCCAAAAGATACCAAGCTTTTCAGTGTACATAGGAAGAGTTTTGAACCAAATCCCAAAGGAGGCAAATTCTGCACGATCTGGAATTATAATGTTGTGGGGTCCTAAACCCCTGAAAGCTCTGTAAATCAAGATACAAAGTTGACAGAAGAGACACAATCTACCAGCTTCATTTATCATGTCTGTACCACATGAGCAATCCCCACAGCACTCGATAAACTTCCCAAATCCCATCCCCTCACGTAGCAGACTCAGCACAAAGCTCTGCGGGATTAACCCAGGACAGCTTCAGCTTGGTTTCTGAAGGTCTGGTGAGGCATCCAGAGGACATCACATTTCCAACCATCTTACACGGATCTTCTCTAATATTTAAATGTCTATTTTTTAAAAAGCTCTCTTATCGGCAGACTAAAACCCAACGTAATGACTGCGGAAACTATCATATCAGAAAAAAGCCAACTGTCACCTTGCCATGCCATCTTCCTCAAAAGTGTCTAAAGCAAGTGCTTCAAAGGAAGAAATAAAAGACCCACATGCACCTCCTGTGCAGGGCAGGACACCATTTAACAGAGGAATAGTCCCAAGCAAACACACTGGGCTGTTTCACTGGTCAGGCAACAGCATGGACCTAATAAATCACAATTGGTGTACTGATGCCATGCCAAGATTTAAAGTCAAAGAGAAAATAAGCAATCAAGCCCTATGAATTTTTAGCTGCGTTCAAAGAATCTGAGGGAAAGCAAGGGATGCGGTAAAATAAAAATAATAAAATAAAAAGAAAGACAAAACCAGTGTGGGAAAACACTCCGTTCTCAAGCATCTCCAACAGTTTGTGTAGCAAAAAGCCTATCGGTTTCTGACAAGTGGCTGCACAGCACAGAGTGCAGCTCTGATCCAAGCCAGTGGCGTAAGCAAAACGGTGCCTCCACTGCTCCCCAGTTTGCTTGGTTCTTACTAATGATGCTAGATCTAAAAGGAAAACAAATCTCAGCATCATTCACTGAGTCAGCTTTAAAGTTCTGCTTTGGGACTGTGTAGGTCTTGAGAAAAGCTGCAGGTTGAACAAATAAATAAGTGGGTCGCAGAACTCAAACGTTTACCGTAATCACCCTATTTCAACATGTAGGGTGTCTCCCTTCATACCCCATTCAATAAATGTCAGTCACCCGATTTATTTAGTAAGGTATGGATAGCTATGCAGTGGCTGCACACTGCCCAGTTCTTGAGCCTAGTGAAGGCTTTCCCAAATCAGAAGTGGGCCTCCTGGGCACAGGTGCTTTGCTTGCACCGGTGGAAGAACGTGTGAAGCTTGCATGGGTGAAAGAAATATTTTCCTCACTGTTTTTTCCCCACATCATCAGCTATCACCAGGCCCCTCTCTGCACAGCTTCACTGCCATGGGATGAAAGAGCCTCCTTCACTGCAGCTGTGGCCACCAGCTCCCATCCACTCAACCACCTTCTCACTTCTCAATCCTTTCACATCTCAGGGAAATGCATTTTCTCTCCTGCCTCTTTTCTTTCTCCCCTGCCACTGTTATTGCATGCAGGCTGATCCTGCGCTCTAAAATTTTGAAGAGAAAATTTATATAAAAAATACAGCTCAAAGTATAAACGAATGTGTTTTCCAGGAGACTATAACAAAAAATGCAGGGTTTTTAAGGAGGATTAACCGCCATTTCACATACGCGGCTTCTTCAGAACACTCTCCTTCTCACTATCAGAACAGGCTTCACAGCGAAGCAGCGATTCACAAGCTGGAGTTTTCCAAGCAGGTTCTACGCTGTGCTTGAGGGGCTAATTAAAAACACTGAAATACACTATTAATTTGTGTATCTTCAGTCATAAACTGCTGGCTCTGCTGTTCACCCCCAAGCATGCTTGGAGATCTAGAGGAAAGTATCCCAACGTAACAACTCCACCAAGTTCTCATTCCAGTTGCTCACAATTTATTTTCCAAGCCGAAGAGCAGTGGGTGGCCGCTCAGTGTCAGGAGGAAATCTGAATTTCAGGCTGCCTTGACAGATAAAATTCCCTGTGCCTGGGACTTCATGTTGTCGCCAGGTTTCTGACTCAGGAGCACCCAGCACCAACTGCTGCGCCATCACAGAAGCCAGGATGCTGCACGTGGCCACTTACTAACACCACGAGTGATTAGCCCAGGAGTAGGATCAGCACGGCTCCACTGACTCAGTGGAGCTGGGGTGCTTTACAGCAGTCGAGCATCAGGTTCATGACATACAGCTAGATCTGTGTGCCTGTGTATGTGGCAACCGTGCACATATAGATACTGATGCTGAAATATGAGACTGCAGACTACGCAGTCTTTCAGAAATTTCTTTGAAAGGTTTCCTTTGGGATACTCTTCTGTATTTCCCTGAAAAACATAAATGGCCAGAATCTTGTAGTGCCATGCCAAATGCCCTCCATCACTATAGGACCAGATCAGTAGGGGTATAGTTTTCTAGTTAAGGCAAGGAACAAATACTTGGGAGGCATAAGGCCTGCTCCTGGACTTCAGCCCTCCACCCAGGAAAGTGCACTTTGCTCCTTCTGTCCATCCATACCTTCTCTCCTTCCCTCCATCCCATAGTATAAGGCTTGTCTCCTTTTCAGATGCTACAGTTACACCAGACAAAAAAAAAACCCAACCAAAAACAAATCAAAAAACAGGAATTAGGTGCTCCTGCCCTTCACAGACCATGTTTTTTTCCGCTCTCGTGGATATGTATTTCTGAGTGCTTCTGCTTTCTCAGAAGAATTCTATCAGTTCAGACAGCAATTTCTCCTGTAAAGAAAAGGGGCTGCTTGTAAAGATGTGATCAGCAGTCACTCCCTGCTCGCAGCTTCTAGCTCTGCTGGAGTTCATACCTGGTTTGCTCATCCGCAGGGATCTCCTCTACAGTAGATTCCCCCTCCTCTTCCTTATATAATGAAAAAGTCCTAATCCATCCCTCCCCCCAAACACTCTACTTAAAATCAGTGCTCATTGTAGTTAGTCCCCAGTTCTCAAAGGGCATTAATTGCTTTGGGCTTCACCTCAGAGCTGTTGAATACTGATAATAACTGGTTTGCCTGGGCTTACTGCCTAAATAGCTGATAATTACAGCCCAAGAACAGCAAGGAGCATGCTGTCTTTCTGCCACAGCCGTCTGTCTATCTGGTTTGCTAGGCATCCTTCCACCTGTCTCTAGGCAATTGTTCTTATTTCTACTTGACTTTGTTCCCCTTCTCCATGTCTCTCTTTTTTTTATATATATTTATTTTGCTTTTCAATCTCTTTTGTTTCTTTTCCAGAGCCCTGACATCTTTGATCTCTTGTCGACAGGGAACACAGCGTACTGGCTACACATTCAGAGATCCAAACATTTTATCACCCCCCAGAAGCAGCTCAGGATGTGATAGGTGAAACGTCAGAAACAATTACAGAAAGAGAGAGGCTTTCCAGCCCCACGGGGGAACCATCCGGTCTGCATTCTGCGCTTCACCTCCCGACTCTGCGGGAATCGGAGAGTCGAGCCGCCCCGGCACCCATCCAGAGAGACAAGCAGAAAAAGATACAGACACACAGGCAAGATGCTGAAGTTTTGGGAGGCTGAAGGGGGAGATTCCTGCAAGGGAAACCAGTTGGATTGTCAGCTAGATTCCTCTTTAGCTGTTGCAAGATGCAGTGATTTATGCATCCAAGACAAACGTGTCCCCATCAGAGGCAGTTTTCATATAATCTCATTGTGCTATTGTGACCATCTGCTCCCCCACCCTGCCAAGCTCCCGTGGACCATGAGGATCACTATACACTGACCGGGGAGCCAGGCCCTGAAATAGAAGCACAACGTTACAAGCCAGAAGGGCCATGCGGGAATTTGGTCTCTGCTGCAGCCCACTGCACTGGAAACCCAGAAGGATAAAAAGGGCACAGAAGCCTATTGGGAAAGTGGACCAAAACCCAAGGTTGCCATATTGGTTTGCAGACCATGGTACAAGGCCCACAGAAGATCAGAGGTGTGTGTAGTGCCTGAGGCCCCTATAGCTCACAAGAATGCAGGTGATGAAACCCATGAGAATAAAGGCACACAGAGGGGTTGGTGAAGCCTCTGATGTCTCCCAGAGGCTGCTGGATACGGTCGGGAGAAGAAAGGGTTGCCTTGAAACAGCTCTGTCAAAGTGTCTGAAGAGTCACGGGCCTCCTGGGACTGCCAGGATGTGTTGATCGCACAGCCCAGAGCTCCCCTACTAGGACTGCCACATGCTGAGGGCTTTTCTAGCAAAGGAGCTTACAGACCTTTCCATCCCCTCCTGGTTGCTCAGACAGTGCGGAAAAGCAGCAGAAAGAGCCCTGGACACTGCCGCTCCCAGAGAAGAACTGCAATGCGTTTATGTATAGTGACATACTTAGGTATTTTGGATGAGGAGCCAGATGGATTTTGAGGAGCCCTGGGTGAAGAGCTCTCTCCCTTCCATTATTAACTCCCTCTTTGCAGGCCAAGAGGCCAGAGCCTGGCCCTGGGAGACCTTACTGTCTCCTCCCTGCCTCCTCCACTGCCCTCCTGGACACGGAGACCTCAGCCACAAGGCACTACTGATTTTTGCTGAGGGAGCAGAAGAAAGACCCACCACCAGCTCATCCTAATGGCTGCTGTTGAGCAGCTGCCTCAGCTCTGGAATGATGGGCAGGGACCTGTCCAGGTCACTCTGCACCAAGTAGGATCGAGCTATGCCCCAAAAGGTGTCACAGAGCGGGACACAAGATTAGCACTGTCCATACAGCAGAGGTGTAGTTGTACTGGTGTTTCCTAACGGGTACTGTGGGATACCACGCACCTCTGGAAGCATAATGCCATTGCGATGTCACCCTGTCAGTCTTGTCAGTGCAAACAGAAAGGCTCCAGGCTGGGAACCCACAGGTACGTCAGGGAAAGTGATATATCCACAGGGAGTCAGCCACCCACATGTGTTGCATATGTATTAGCCACCAAAGACCAGGAAACAAAAGTGCTCATGAAATGGGCAAATAATGAAAGGAAAAACTAGCCCAAATCTTCCCAAAACTCTAAAAAAATTGTCATTTAAATTCTCTGTGAAGGTTCAGCTCCTAACTCCCCTCCTGCCTTCACCTCCCCCTCTCACACAGGTTATAAGCAGACATCTGCCGGGTACTGGAAAGTGCAGCTCAACTCTGCCCTAAGAAATGATCTCACCCAGCTCCTGTTCCTGCCAATTGTACAGAGTGGCTTTCCTGTACCCTCTTCTTCCCTTTCTTTTCCTCCATAAGATCGATCCGGCAAATAATCCTTTTGCTTCCTGACAAATAGCACCATTTGCCTCCCGTGTGCATGCACCCTGCCAGATGGCAGGGTGAAACCACTATCTGCACAAGGAAGCATTCTGGCGCTCTATGCATAGGAAACGAGCCAAAGGAAAAGGAAAAACACTTTCAGATGATGTGCCTCCTGACACAAACCGATGAAAATCCAGGAGACTGGTAGTTCAGCCTCTTTGCATTTGTCCCTCATTTAATTTTTTCCTGTGCTTTGATCTGTGGGAGTAGAGGACTGACAATCAATAGAGGCTGGAGGAGATGCAAACGTAAAGGTCCAAGCTCTTCTGGACGCTGAACTACTGCTACAGCTCCATGTCTTTGCTGCTGTTTTCCAGTCCACAGTTGTTTTCAAAAATGGATGGGGGAAAAGAGAGCACCCTTCCCACTCCAATGGACAGGCCTTCTCCGTAAGGCGGAGGCAGGATGGAGGCTGAGTTTGCCTCGATATTTGTTGCAATGTCATGGACAATAATTCCTTGTTCCCTAACATCAGTCGGGATATCTGGGACATGAGAGATGTTAAATCACGCTCTCATCACAACACTTTGCTACAGCTAACTCTGATGGCTTGGGTCATGTCTTCTCGACCTTCTGGTGAAAACAGCCCCGGCAGAGCCTGTGTCCTCATCTGACCTCACCTTAAAGAATTCAGTCCAGATTCAGACCTGGATCCACAGCTTGTGGCAACAGCAATTTAAGCTGATGCTGCTCAGTGCGTATACAGCAGCAGCAGCAGCGTGGCCTAAGGGTAGGCACCTCAGTAATACCCCACAGTGTCCTGATTTAACCAGCTCCCAGACAGCCTTCAGAAAATATTCAATATTTGAGACTCACCTTTAAAAATAAAGTTATGGTCTGTGTGTGTGCGTGGGGGGTGTTCAGATATTACTTTTTCCTGTTGTTACTGAAAGAAATTCAGCTTGAAAGTCTCCTTCAATTCACACTGTACCTGGGAGGGCAAGCATAGCTTGCTTGGGGAGTGTAGATCTCTGTATTCCTAGACCGTCTGGAGACGAAAACAGCCTGGCAGCTTAAAATTTTGAATGATTGAACATGTAACAGCAGTGAATGCAAAACAAAACGAGCCTGACGCCATTTTCTCCAGTGATGTGCCATGGCTTATTAGGAAAGGGTTATAAGCTGCTTTCCAGTGAACTTGTTCTCGGAGAGATAAGCTGACTAGTGGGAAATCAATCACTATGAATTTTGATAGCAGTGCCTGCTGAAGTAATTACTTCAAACATCAATAATTCTGCTCACCTGCCTGTGCAGTTTTCAGTCATGCTGAAGGTTAGATTAACGCCATTGAGCTCCTGGGGACTTTTTTTTGGTTTTGTTTTTGTTTTCCTATCCTTTTCCATCCACTTCCTTAAATATTTTTTTTAAACACTGATGTAATTGAAATATCACGTTGCCCGCTCCTCTCTCTCTCTGTCTTCTCACCCGAGTCATCAACACGAGTTTGCTCATATCAGTGAAATTGTCTCTGCAATTCTGTGCGTGCAGGAGCTGCCGCTGATCCTTCCTGTCAGATTTACCAAGCGTTGAACGCTCACGTTGCATCTCTCCTTGGCTGTTTATGCCTCTGTTTAAGTTAATACGTATTTAGAGAGAAGGTCAAAACAACCTCCATGCCAAATGCTCTTGAATCGAAGACCCTCACAGCGGCCTCTCTATAGTGTGATTTGAGTTCCCACGCAGATAAGCATCTCGGTTCGGGTTTTGCCACAATACACAGACTGGGTGCACAAACGATTCATAATCTGAAACACATCCTACAAAAATTTTAAGGTGATACAACATCACCTAAAATGTCCCTGACTCAAAATTAATTACCCATGAAAGCACAAAGAGAATGGTTGGTACA
The DNA here is from genome assembly GCA_013398915.1 of Dromas ardeola. Lineage (NCBI taxonomy): Eukaryota > Metazoa > Chordata > Aves > Charadriiformes > Dromadidae > Dromas > Dromas ardeola. The sequence continues at coordinate 110,536 of VYZM01018436.1, forward strand.
ACATGCGTGTACATGCTTGCATGTTCAGCAGATGGTAAATTAAAGATGGTATTACTCCACAGAGAGACCAAATATTTCATCCAGTTACTAAACACCATGATAAAATTATAACATTATCCAAAACACGTATTATTTTCATTTTAAATATAATGTATGATCTGAGTTTTGGACTACTGTGCTTCACAGACTGCGACCTCCTCCATTCGCCACATCTCCTAAGCTCCTGGATATCTCCTGCTGCCTTATGCTAAATATCCTCCAGGTCTCCCACTGCTGCCCCTTTTATACCCAAATTTCATGCAGCCTCAGTAGTTCTGCTCTCTCTGCTGGAGCAGCAACATATTTATTACTATATGATTATTGTATTTCAGCTCCCAGCTATAGTAAATTCCATCCTGCTGTAACCCCTACCTCCATCTACCATTAGACAGCCTAGGATTCCCACAGACTTGGCAAATTTGATAGATTTGTTTATCAGCTCATCAGAACTGAAGCATGCGTGGACTTACTGGCTGACTGCAATTGAAAGCTGGCAGAGATGAGCCAGGGGGTACTTTTCTCACTTTCCTTATCTTTCTCCATCCTGTGTGGGGAGCAAACAACAGCGCTATTCCAGACTACTTATTTGCACGTAGGCTTCATTCCCATGAACGGCCCACTCCTCTCAAATTAAACATTTTAAAAATTCCTTTTAATGTCAACTATACTGGGCTGTGAGGCCTAGCTTATATTGATGTCCTTTGTTTATAACAGTGATTGATTGAACACACATCACGGCTTTCAGCAGAGAAAGCCCTCTGCAGACCCAATTTCAGATCCAAAAAGTGTCCTGCTGACAATTGCCCACATAAATCCAAGCAAGGAAAGAATGAAGACTAAAAGCAAGTGCTTTCCTGCCTGAATGACAATTCAGACTCCTGGCAAAGGATGACATCCATCACTCTAGCACCACTTAGCCGATCGCTGCAGCCATGGTGGGAAGGGGAAGGCAGGGCAGGGAAGAGTGCTCGACACCACGGATAATCAGGACTCTCTCACTCAGGCTCCTTACTTAGCTGAAGGCAGCCACATGCGAACATAAAAACTGCATCTTTAGCTAAATTCTACTCCCATTATCTTAATACGGCTTTGCTGAAGTCAGGTAACTGAGCGCTGAATTTGGTCCATATTGTCCATAATGACAAATCGATATTTGATGACCTCCTGTGAGAATGTCTATTCAGTTTATTAACAGGAAAGTGCTCTTGGTTGATCTGACACTGTTTATCTCATTGTTATCAAACCTCCTCTGAAATTAACTGTTAGGAGAAAGGAGGACAACTCTCCAAAGAGAAAATGAAGTGAAAAAGAGAGAGGCATTTAGTGACTGAGGAGAAGGGGATTTCAACACTACCCAGCCAGTGAACAACAGGTCAGCAGAATGGTTCCTAACTCTGGATTTTAAAACAGAGTTTACACTGCTCCAAAATACATTTTGGAATCTCAAAAATTTTCTTTTCTGTCTTGGAAGTAGTAGGAACACTGCATGGCAAAAGATCTGAGATTTTTGATATTTGTTTACTTTACATCAACATGTTTAGTAAGGATCTATGAAAAGGAGTGAAGAAGGAGGTGATTAAACCTCCAAACGATGCCATTTATTCAGTTTCATCAAGAATGAAGAAGATGATAAAGACTTTCAGCTGAACCTGGAAAAGATACGTGAATGAGCACAGACGAGAAATGAAACTCAGTGCTGACAAATGTGAGGTACCAGAAGGAATCATCTGAACTCATCACCCACATTACTGGCTTCTAAATTATCTATGAACTCCACGGACAGTTCAGTGTGCAACAAAGGCAATCTTCAGGATGAATTAAATATCAAGATGTATGATGAAAAGAACAAAGAAGAACACATGAAATATTATAACTGCATTATAGTAATCCATGACAATCCAGGAACGGGGAAGAATTTAGTAAAAAAAATTTTAAGGGTATGACCGGAAGAAAAAAATGGGGGGCGGGGTGGGGTGTCAGTTTCAGAAAGAGCAATTGTTAGAAGATTGGAAGCACTGAGGGAAAAAATAAATTTTAAAGACTGAGTCTCTATTCAGAAGAACAAACCCCATCCTGGAGGAGAGAATGGCATGAAAACAAGAAAGGGTGAAGAAAGGTTAAATTAAGAGATCCTATTTCTCTCTCTTCTTCCTATGAGAAAAAGATAAATTAATCACTGGCTTAAAAAATGACAGTTGCCTGGAAACCCACTATAATGACCAGACTACATTCAATAAAGGCAACAAAAGGTCAGCACCTACTAGTAATACTTAGCTATACATACCCACACAGACAGAGTACACAAATACCAACAAATACTCTTAAGGCTTCAAGAGAAGGTATTTGAAGAAAATCCGAGTGAAACTGATAGGGACCAAAAATTAGACAGGTAACATGACTGAAAAGTGGAAGCACTTTATAAAGAAGAGTTAATTAACTCGTCAAAATGCTAGTCTCACAGTCAAGAAAGCTTACAAACTTGGGTAAGAAAACAATGATTGGTTTGATGGCAAATAAAGCAGTAATTAGAAATAAATGCAACATATGGCAAAATGTAAGGCAGCAGTTACAGGTAGCAGTCAACATAAATGAAAGTTATGGGGCAGAAGTGACTGATAAGGGAAACTGAAGACATTAGGGGAAAATGCCTGTCTGACAGACTCAAGAATGACAAAATGTAGGTGTCTGAAGATACTCTGGGAACAAAAGAAATCTGAAGAAAAGTGAAAGTGTGGTACTAGTTCAAAGTGGTAAAATTGTTAATGCTGAGGTAGCAAAATACCTTATAACCATTGCTGTAACTATTTAATATACCTGCTCTGGGTTGGCAATAATTAATTCCATTAGTAAATAATTAATATATTGGGGAGCAGGGACAAGGTCTGCAGGCCAGACAGCCTCTTCCCACACTTCTTAAAAAGCTGGCTTGCAGACACGCCTGGCCTCCTCCTGTTAATTTTTAATACATTGCAGAATATCAAGGAACTCAGTATGACCGGGAGACTCCTAACGTTGAGTCAATAGTCAAAAAGGGCAGGGGAAGAAGGAAGCGTTCTCGGCCTGACAACACTCCCAGTAAAGATCACAGAAATGCTGGATCAGCATGAAATACTTAAAGAATGAATGGGTATCAATAAAATTCATGCCAGGCAACATAAGATTATGGGGACAAAGTCTTTTTAAAGCAGTATGTTTTCATACTGTAATTAAATTACAAACTCAGTTGACAAAGGCAAATGAATGCCTACAAAAATTTTGGCTTCTGTAGAGCTTGCGACTTATTACCTCACATCATTGTGATTTAAATTGCATTATACATTAACAATAAAGTACCTATTCAATGGATTGAGGACTGTCTGAGGAATCTCAAAAGGAATAATGAACAGGGAATCATCATTCAGTAGGAGGATTTGGTGTGAGGTTCTGCAGAGATCGTGAGTAAACAGAACATGATTTTACATCTCATCACTGATGTGGAAATAAATGCAAAATACTTGAGGTGAAGTTTGCAGACACTGGTAGAGGAACAGACATATAAAATGTATCACGTAAAGTGGATCACTTCTAAATTATACCTGTTCAAACTGAATATATTTTAATTTAGCCAAATATAGAGTAATATATCAAGGACCAAGTAACGCAGACCACATCTACAAAGCAAGAGACCGCAACTAGGAAAGCAGGGACCTTGAAGAAGATTAAGGTTCACTGTGGATAAACACAACCATGGAAAAATGGGTGAATGGAAGCCTGGAAAGTGAAGTAAACCAAGCCATTCCCATGACTCCATCCTGCCAAGTCATAAGCAGTTTCTGGGCATGAAAGGAGTATTATGAGAAGGCACTGGAGAAACTTAATCATGGCTTTGAGCCTGAATCTTCATATTAAAGCAGGCAGCTCATCAGCTACAGTAACGACAGCACCCAGGAGAGATTACTTAGCTCTGGTTTGGAAGAATATTTTTTTATATATATAAAAAATATTATGATATACATACTTATATACATTATATCTATCTGTACGGACATATAAATAAATAGATGTATATGTATAACAGTGGGGCCTTAGCAATGGGGGCCACCAAAGCAAGAACCTCTAATAGCTGGACAATGAAGACAAGTCTAGGAAAAGAGCACAAGTTGGTAAGAAAGTGAGAGAGAAAGAGAAAAAGCGAGTAAGGGAGAAAGGGAGACACTGGTTATGTGCAGAGAGCCTGTGGAAAGGCAAGAAGGATATGTAAGGGAAACAGGGTTGGAAACGGGCTTTTGGCTGTAGCAGAACACAGGAAAACAGAGGCAAAAGGGAAGTACAGAAGGAGCTGAATATAAAGGAATGCCAGGGAAGCGAGAGAAGTAAAACAACAAACACCAGAAAGGAATTCATCGATGAAAAGACAGGAAGGGAAGAGGACATCTTTCCCTTGCTGCTCACTGGTATAACTTCATTACGTCTCATATTGTTTATTCTCTCTCATACATTTCCTTCTATTCTTTCCAGTCCCTTATAGATATTTCTCTTTAGAAGCATTAATCTGCACAGATTCTCTCACTATGCCCCTGCCTCTCCCCTTCCCTCCCACCCCAGCACACAGCCATGATAAGAGGAAAGACCTCTCACCTCCACCTCTCCCCAGCGTGAGCTTTTGTCAGCTTATGAATCAGTGCCAGGTACACGACACAAAGGCAGAACAATTTACCTTCAAAGAGAAAGCCTCATTCTGACAAGCCCAAAGTTTGTTTCCACCACAAGATGTCCCCCAGGGGATGGAATTTAGCAAATCATACGCAGTGTAATATTAATTTTTGTGTGTTATTTCAAGCTGACATGCTGTCTGTTAAATGACTGTTTTTCCCTAACAGGACTATTCCACTGGGAAGAAAATTAACCCTTTAATAAGCATTCCTCCTGTACTCTGTCAGGTTCCCATTTTCTCTGTTCTTCAGTTTCCCTCATATACTCCCTCCATCTGCCTTCCTCATCCTCTTCCTTGATCTCTGTATCCCACTTCCATCTTTCTTATTCCTACCTTCATTCTTTTTCTTCATCCATCCTGCTTCTTTCCCCTTTTTTTCCTATTCTATACTTTCCTTCTTTTACTTTCTCCTTATCCTTCTATTTTGTCATTTTTGCCTGCTACCTCTCCTGTCCCACTCAATCCATTCCCCACAACCTGCACCCAGAGAAGTGCATGAGAATAACATTCAAGGTATTTCTCTAGTTACCGAGCCATAACAGGAGCCAGCCAGCCTATTTAGAAACCCCCCCAGCCAGTTCTATAGAGCCTCCAGTGCTGCACATTATTCTGCAGGCCAGTAATTTCAGCTGCCACAGCCATATGGGAATCGGAATAAAAACCAGCACCCCCTGGCACTGGGTGTTCAACATCTTTGGGGCCCCAATGCAAGAATCTGGCTGGGGCTACGCAGCTCTCCAGGCTTTGAAATAGATGTGCAGAGAAGAGATTGGGCAGGATTCATTGCTCCTAACTTCAGGTGACTTTAGGGTAGGTGTCTTGTCTAACCCTGCTGTATGTTTGGGATATAGTCAACGGGAAGACGGGAGGGGCGCTTCCGAAGAATGAATTATTCCATAATAAATAACTCAATAAATTCCATAATAAATAAACCCATTCAGATGGGGTGGCTGTCAAGATAGCCTCAAAACCAGCTTAAATTAATAGCCTAGCTTTCAGACAGTAAAAGCTAGGTAACATGGAACATCTAAGATAGAAGAGAAAATAGAAGGGGAGGTCCGAATGAGGGCAGAAAAATGGCAGAAACTGGAGGAAAAGCAAGAAAGATGGGAAAGCTACCTCATTTACTAGTGTACAGACCAAAAAAAATCGTTGCTAAATCGGCAGTACATCGAGGGCCAGAGTCGCAGACAAGCTGAGGTCCCACAGCTCCCATTGATTTCTCCCACGTTTCAGACTGCTCAGCGTTTTTAGAAGCCAGAACCCTAACACCTCTCCGGAGCTGGGAACTAATCTAAGAGACTTGCCTTTCACGGCTAATGCTCTGGACATGTCACCCCCAAAATGCTGACTTCATTACATTTTGCACCTAACTGCTACTGAGGAAAACACTGGAGTGAAAGAACAGAGAATTAACACTAACGGGTCTCACAGAAAACCGGTCAATATCTGAGAAATCTGTCCCAGGCTATTTCCCTCACACCATTTTCCACTAGTATAATTTCATCTCCTGACAGCGCGGACTGTCAAGTCCCGGAAGGGAGTGCATGTGCACACAGGCATGCTTGTGCGGCTGGCTGCTGAAGCGTCAGCGATTTAGCTCTACAGAGATGTATACCGCAAACCGCCTCTTGCCAAAACCGGGAAGCGCAGCGTCCTTTTCTGGGGGGGCATCAGTGCTGCCTTCTGCAGCTGGCGGGATTTGGCATCTCCATGTGTTTATCCACTGCGTATGAAGACACAGGATTTAAATTATCAAACATGGAGCAAAGCTGAGTGCTGTGCTGCTTAGCCAGTGGTACAGTCTGCGCAGGTTCATGTTCAAGGGTTCTCTACCAGGCAGGGTACACGAGAAGCATGTAGGAGACATGGTGACAGGCAGGAGATGGCCATTTCAATGAAAATAAGGAAGGAGAAGGCAAACATGAACCTGCAGTATACGCTACCAACAGTTCTGCGAATAATTGAGGCTTTCTAGGTGCAACACATCCCAAACCATTGCAAAATTGGTGGCATTTATAAATGGCGTAGACCAAAACTAGTGCATAGGAATGATTTTCACTCGTTTTTTGGAAGTGAGGAAACAAAGGCAGTGAGAGTAACCCAGTGTTAAAAATGTTGACTCTGACTTAGAAACAGCATGCCTACATGCTGACTGTATCAAGCCTTTTCAATATGCACAAAAAGTTAGGGGCCTACCGCTTCCAAAACTCCAGGTCCTGGCTTGTGGATGGCTGGGAGAAGAGCTCAACAGAGATACCCTCCTCAGCTCTTTTGGTTGACAGAGTATTTGCAGCACAGTACCTGTGGTGTCAAACCTCTTGTGAAGTATAAAATGTATCTACAGAAAGAAAGGACAAGCAATTTCCAGACTGAATGTTTTCATGAAGAAAAGGGGACGCAAAATGCAAAAGAGAATCAGTACAGTGTGTTTTTTGGCTTTTTATTTTATTATTATTTCACATGTGTAAAGCACCTTCAAAATAGCCCGTGGGCTAGTAAATCAATATAGCCCTTTGCCCAGAGATGCTTTTGATTTGGTTCCTGTGCCTTGCCTCTAAGCGACGCTGCCTTTTCACTGGTAGCTTGACAAGTGAGAACATCAGGACTTTTGAGGTGATTTCTTTAGGACATAACTGGGGATACTGGCAGAGGGCATCCCAACAACAGACCCTCAACCCTGAAGCTCATCTTCTTCCTTGGCCCTGCCCAATCTGAATTTGATCAGCATTCATTTACATGATTTATAAGGAATTCTGGAAATCTGATTTTAGCATAATGAGAAGGTCGTTTCCATTTTCCAATACTAGCTGGTGCATATAACTGTGCTATTCCTACCATAGCCTTATTGATTAAAAACAAGTGACTTCTCTGTAATTGTATATTAATCCCTGCTTGTGACTTTATTATGTTCTCATGGGTTTTCTGCCATAAAAGAGATTGCATTGGAGATACTGTAGAAAACAAAACAATAAAATGAAACTATCTGAGAGTCATGGATGCATCTAACTACTCTGTGGTCACATGCAATCTATTAAGTTAACACGTAACTAATTTGGAACATTAATATGACTTCTCTTTCTTTTAATTCAGTGTTAATAAGTTATTACAGGAAATGTTAGCCTTGGTTAAGAAGAACCAGTGTTTAAAGGAAATGCAGTGGCTGGAAAATACCTCAAAGGAAGAAACGAGGGTTGGACAGTAAACATTTGCCTCACAAGCAGTGGGCCAGTGCAGAAGCACACAGGTACACAAGCCCAGAGACACATAAAATCATAGAATCGTTTAGGTTGGAAAATACCTTTAAGATCAGTGAGTCCAACCGTAAACCTAACACTGCCAAGTCCACCACTAAACCATGTCCCTCAGCAGCACACCTACACGTCTTTTAAATACCTCTAGGGATGGTGACTCAACCATTTCTCTGGCCAGCCTGTTCCAATGCTTGACAACCCTTTCCATGAAGAAATTTTTCCTAATATCCAATCTAAACGTCCTCTGGCGCAACTTGACGCTGTCTCCTCTTGTCCTATTGCCTGTTACTTGGGAGAAGAGACCAACACCCTTGCTACAACCTCCTTTCAGGTAGTTGTAGAGAGTGGTAAGGTCTCTCCTGGGCCTCCTTTTCTCCAGGCTGAACAACCCCAGTTCCCTCAGCCACTCATAAGACTTGCAAGACATCCAGTCTAAGTTTAATTTGTATTTCAGAGGAAGTGGTGAATACAGACAATAGCAGTGATTTCTTTATTAAATGTACTTTTCTGGAAAAAAAAAGGCATCAAAAATGAGCAAGTGTGAGAGGGAAGAGGAAAAAAAGAGACAGTGTTTGGGCTGGACCACCTTGCTGAGTGAAAGCAGCCAAACCAATGTGTAGATAATTTAGTGTTTCATGGGAATTTTTTCCCCATTTTACCTTTCCTCTCTCCCTTTTAAGGCAAGGGGTGATGCACGCTCTAGCAGCTATGATGACAGCAAAAGGTGTTGCCAGCAGTCAGAGAGACAGAGAGACAGGTAAGCACCCACACAGCCAGCGACTGCCTTCACCCTGCGTCATCACCGCCGTGCTCACCAGCCAGTTCCAGTCGATGGGGACAACTTACTTCTACCATGTCAAGAGGCACGTTAATTAATTAATAATGCATAATCTGTACTGATCTGCTGATTAAAACACACCTCCGCTGCAACCTTTAAGAACAACATGACTCAACTCAGAACTTGCCAAGTCCTGTCCTCCAACTCATCCCAGTCACCTCCAGTGAAGAAGCAATAGGGATCTACCATTCCAAGTGATGTCATCTTTTTACTGATTTATAGCTTCAGAGAAGTGTTTCAGCAGCAGAAGAGACCATTAACACATTTTATTTCTTCCTTATCCACGTTGTATATGCATGTCCTACTATAAATATCGGTAAGATTCTGTCCCATCAAATTTCCCTGCATTATACCTGATTATATTTTTCCTGGAGCAAATGGAAAATGAAATTGATACAGAACAAAGAACCCAGAAGGGCAGGTACTTTTTGAAGCCTGACAGAAAGTAAAAAGGTGGTGGTGGTGGTGGTGAAAGCAGGGGTGGAGTAGGAGCACATAGGAGAGAGGGAAGCTGAGCAGCTGACCCCAAGGGGAAAGCAGCAAGAATAGAGGCAGGATTAAAAGAATGAAAAGCAGGGGGGAAAGCACTGCTAATGGAGACAAAACTGATGGGCAAAAGAATGCCAATGGAGAGAAAATACAGAAAGCAACACTTGCAGGTGGCATTCAGGGAAAACACAGTGGAAGGCAGGTATGGATTTACCTGGAGAGGCTGAAGGGACTGAAACCCCTTTGGTTCTACTTCCCTTTGTGCCTTTCCTTCCAATTAAAACTACTGGTTCTTGATCAAGCTCTCAAGTCTCTTGTCACAGATGTTCTGACATGGCTGACCAAGACCTCTCCCCACCCCTCATTCAGATCAGGGGGAGGAATGCGAGGAGACAGAAAGGGAAGAGGTGACACGGAAAATGGAGCAGAGATGGGAAAAAGACAAAGATGGAAAACGGGATGATAGAGTGACAGAGCTATTATACTCAGGTATAGAGCACTTCACTCTCAGCAAAGTCGGTAATTTGGGGCTGTTCAATAGAATGATTAAGGAAAGAGATGGACTATTACCTAATCTAATTTATTTAATAGGGAAAATTGAAAAAGCTAAATAGGATGGTTAAATAAGGAAAATCAAAAAAGGTATGGGCATAAGGTATCCTTTGCACAGCAGCATCACAGAGGATGCTAGTCAGGTACTTGAAAGCCCACTGTGCAATATCGCGAGACACAGACCTCAAAATTCACTACACACAAGATGCCCACCTAAAAAGCACATAGGGAGTGCAAAAGGCAAGCAATGGGCGCTGAAGTATAAGAGAAATTCCCTGGATGGACACGAGCAGGTGCACATCTATCTGCATGATTTTTTTCTATCACGTGCACTTAAGCAAATATCTAGGAACAATGGGATGAAAATGAGCATAGTAAAAAACAGAGAGATCTCCATGGAAGCTGTTCTGACTCTGAAGCCTGCCTCTGACCCAGGCAGAAGCTCCCTTGCTTCCATATGGACATTTAAACTAGAGTAAAGACTGTATTTGAGGAAACAATTGTGAAACATGTATTACCTAGGGAAAGGACATGCAGTATCACTGGCCCTTTGAGAGGAACCTCCTAGATCTTGATAGTTCAGCTCTGATTGGCACCATCTCCCTCTCCCCCTGCTTTCACACACAGGCTTGTGAATGATGTTGAGGCTATTAATCAGCATCAAGTCCCCAGAGCACCTCCTGCTCTGGAATGCCACTGATGAGCAGATGGGATTTTTGGCAAGAAGTGACCTGGCATGAAAATGAACAGAGGAGGAGAGTACTAGAGGGGAGGGGGAACTGCCTGAAGCTCTCCATTTAAAAGAAAAGAGGAAAAGAGGTTTTTCTTCTCTGCTGATACCATATTCCAATCTACAGTCATATAAGGATTTATCAGAAGCCACCTGTGCACATTTACACGAGCCAATTTCCTTCCTTAAGAGCCTGATATATCTACGTTTGTGTAGACATATCTAACTTAACTTGGGGATTGCTAGGACCTACCTACAGTAGCTCAATACAAGTTAACTGAAAAATGTTTACGCAGCCTCTTGGGTAGGCTTTGCAGCTCACGCTGATGACCAGGCAGATACCATGCTAGGAAGACTCTATCTGGCTATTTTAAGCTAGTGTGGCCACATGTGTATAAACTGCAGCAGTAGCAGTCTAGAAAAAATGCCTGACCCCAAGTCTTTTGAAGCCTATTGCTCATTGCCCTTCACATACCCCTTTGCTCAGAAGACAACAGACAGGCTTCCCCCTGACACTCCCAAAATTCACATACAAGAGGTGTGGGCTCACAAATCCTTCAGTCACGAAATGGGAAAAACACCTCAATAAGGTTTTCCACATTAGGAATTACAGGAATAAGTGTCACTGTGAGTGCAAAGAAGATTCAGTTCTTACAGGTCAATGGACACTCAGTTTTCACTCCGTAAATCTCACTGGTGGTAGTGGAAGCTGAGGAGACACATCGCAGGTTACAATCTGCACTTTTAGAATGCTGCAATACTGAAAACCACCATTACACATCTTGGATTTAAATGTGAATATAATACTTGAAAAAGCAACAAGGACTATCTATCTTAGTCATATTCCTTCTTTTTTGAGAAATCTTACATCTTGTGGAGTTGCTAAATTAAAAACACAACAGCAGAACACAGAGTTAGTCTGGAACAAAGCAGTCTGTGTGCAGGCAGCCTACAAGATGAGCACCTGCTCAGTGATCATTAGTGAATGGTGATGGAAATACTTCATTGCCCCACGCTCTCACTTCACACGCACTTTGAAAAGACATGTGGTGCATCGTTTGGTGATGCACATGGCACAGTAATGCTTCTTTCTATAGCTCATGCCATACAAGGCTTACAAAACAATTTACAAATACTAACAAATGAAGCCCTGTCTCTACCAGATCAGTATTATCATCTCTCTTGATTTTCTCGTGAAGTCTCACCACTTTACTTGTTCCACTCTGGTTTATGTGAAGCCCTAATTCTCAGAAGTCAACTGATATGCAAGATCCGTAGCATTGGGCGGGGGTTGGTGAAAATCAAGTCTTATGATTCAAAAATCTGAAGTTAATTGAAAAACAGTTTTCACTTAAAAAAAAAAAACAAAAAAAAAAAACAAAAACAAAAAAAGTCTGGCTTCTTAAGTCAATTCTCTTATTGCATGGCTGACTTCTGATTTCTAATTCTTGGGCTGGTAAATTGGAACATTTCTCCATTAATGGGCAAGTACTCTTATTCCTAGCTGGCAGATCAGAAAACTACAAGGCAGCACTAAACCTGGACACAGTATAAGTGAGTTTTCAACACAGTTAAATTCCTGTTACATACTGCAGGGTTGAACTGTGCCTATAAAAAGGGCAAGTAAGGCATTTAAGAACAAAGCGTGGGCAAAGTCTAAAGTAAAATCCAACTGTCTTACCCTCAGTCCAGTGTCTCAACCAAAAAACACGCTCTTGTCTAAACATGGAATTCAGCAAAAATCCTCCTTTTTTAAAACAAAAACCTGCAAGCCCACCTGCAGAGCTATTTGAGGAAAGAAAAACCTAGTAAAAAACATCGGAACTTCTCATATCTAATTAGGGAGCCGAAGAAGAAAAGGAGTACATTTTTAGAGCACTTTGAAGATGTTGCCTCCTATTTAGATTGCAATAAGCTAGGAACAGTTTCCCAGCCTGAGCAAGAACCACAGCAGCAGTTAGAGACCTTCATGCTGCGAGCTAGTTCAAAAGACAGGAGCAGAAAACAGCAGGAGTAGGGGGCTGCCCAGGAGCTAAGGAGTTAAGCAGATTTCATGCCCATTCATTGCACATCCTTCAAAAGTCATTATAGATACATCTCTAGTATAGGTGGGACCCGGAGGCCTTTTGTTTAGCTTGCAGCGTACGACACGAGATGGAGCCCACACCGTGCTGTTTAGTGCCCGCTGAACAGGATGATATGAGCTGTTTCATGCAGTGAGAAGGTTGCTCATCATTCCCAGTGAGTAGATGGCTACTGACTTTGCACGGGTGATACCTTGCTGTACAAGCAAAGCAAGAACCATACACTCTCCCTGGCTTCGTCCTGCTGTCCGCCTCTGTCCCACTTCCCCTTGCATGGGACTGAAAGCTGGAAATCTGGAGGAACAGAGCAATTGGTTTACATCATCTGAACATGAAGGAAAAGAAACAGCAAAATAAAAATTAAGCAAATGGAAAGAATAAACAAGTTCTCCCTAAAAAAGCTGCAAAAAATAAAGAAACCTTTGCAGGCAATTTAATTTCAATACCTATCTTAAGGGAATAAGAGGACTGGATGGTGTTAAGGTCCGTAAAACAGATTATAAACAGTTACACAAGAGCAACACCATGTATTGTAACATGCAATTTTATAGATGCCTTCAAATGAAAATAAAACACCAGGTAGTTGGGGCTCTCTTACGTGCCTGCAAAAGGTTAGGAAAGAAGAGACTGTATCAGGAATTTATAAACTGCAGAGGAGAGAGAAGACACAAGCGAGAAAGAGCCAGTAAACATTTTATTTTAAAATATCATTTTATTTGTTTCAAAAATAATTTGGTGGGTTACTTAAATTTATTTCCCAGTTAAAGAAATGAGTAAGGCTTCTGTGAGCTCTCTTCAAGGCGTAGCTGTTAAGTAACAGAAAACACCCCTTGAGTAATACCTAATCAAGGCAGGAAATAGGGAGCGATATTAAAAACAAAATGCCCCACACAAATTAGTTACTCGATGTCTCAAGTATCGTCTTTTCTCTTTTTAGCCCTGGGGAAGAGAAGGGGTGAAAGAGATAAAGAAAATAGAAATAAAATTAGAGAGAACAATGCTTTTCCCATCCTTGCATCTGTCAGGACAAGAGTCAAAGTTTTTCTTGGAAGGTGAAGGTCAGGGGAGACAGCTACGACATATGGGTGTGCAAATCCAGGAGACCAGAGGTCCTCAGACTCCCCATGGTGAAGGATCTTGACCTCACACACCGTGCATTGATCCGCTGGCTCTTCCACACATAAAAAAATGACCAGATTGAAATTAGGCAGCTCACCCAGGGGACTCTGCCTCTAAGCGACTTCTGTTTGCTCCCAGATCAACAACAAGGTAAGCCAACTTGTCAGAGCAACAACACAGACACTGTGCCTGGGCTCACTGCATGTGACTCTTGCGCTTGCTGCTGTAGTGCCTTTTGAAGTGGGACGTTCACAGATCTCACCCCTTCACAAACCAGAGCTGAACCCATGAGAACGAGCAGTGAGTTTACACCAGATAAGGAGGACGTTTACAGACTGTAAAAAACTCTGTGTGAGCACAGAGCACCCCTTCCAAACAACCTATAGCTTCCTGGGATGTCACCGTAATCACCAACACTACACATATTGGCCACACAAAACTGCAAAAAGTCACTGAGGACAGAGCCCAGGCCCTTCTGATCCCAGAAGAGCAGCCCCTCGCAAACTGAGCCAAAGAAACTCTCGCTGAGTGACACCAACAAAACCACAGATAAGCAGTTTAGCCTCTCTACAGTAGTTAGTGGAACCTACTGGCACTTCATTACAAGTGCATTACTGGCTGTAAAATGGTGAGAGACTGAGACAAGCACACCAGTTTATTACCCTGGGCTGCATGACCTCCCATTACCAGAAGCATCGGAGGGAATTGCAATGGGAGAGCCAAAGGCTGCTGAGGACAAGACAGGATGGAGAGGACTCCTACAACAACAGCGCTGTCCCGCATTCCTTCTTGGACTCCTCCTCCTCCCCCGGTTAGATCATGGGTGCCCACAGCAATGTGACACAAAGAGGAGTTCCAGGACATGCACTGTTTCACCTGGTGGCTTTGTCTCCTCCATGCAACCCCCAACAGGCGCTCGACCTCAGAGCCACTGCCATGGGGCTCAGGCTGCACACCCCCCAGAGCAGGGGCCTTTTCTGGTACCTCTGTGAAGAGCCACCTATGCCTACAATACAGTACCGGCATGACGGTGGCACTCGCGCTGGACAATTGAAGAAAGACCAGAAGCATTCCGGTACTTTAACCTGACTCCTGTTTGTCGTGGTGCTTTCTCTCTGATGCACTTTCATTACCTGCAAATCCCAGTACTGCTGAGCTCTCCACTGGCATGGGACCACTCTGCAAAACTTGTCTTTCAGAGCCTTTTGAGAGACAAAGAGCGGATGTAGGAAAAGGGCATTATTTTCTAGAGGAAATGTTAACCCTCAGCTGCCTCTGGGTGTAGTGAAGGAACGGAAATACAGGGCGCTGACTAGAGCCATCTGGAACATTTGGACCGGGTTAATGAGAGGACAGAAACCGTCCATGCATGTAAGGAATAAAATCTGTCCTGCAACTGAACAGTTTCACAGACTGAATCCCTTTTTAAGAAAATAAGTTTATCATTCCCACTTTCCGCAAGGGGAAACAATAACCTTTCTTCTTTCCTCTCTTCCTTTCAGCTTCTTTTTTTCTCCCCATCGGTGGCTATTTTGTGCCTGTGTCATCCACATTCCCACCTAGTGTAAAATCCTCTGACTGTAAAACAGAAGGTTGCAGCAAAAATACAACTGGCACTGAGTGCCGATTCCCTCATTTCCTCCTCTCTTTCTCTCCATGAGTCAAGCTCTTGCACCCTGCTTCCA
Source organism: Dromas ardeola (assembly GCA_013398915.1). Classification (NCBI taxonomy): domain Eukaryota; kingdom Metazoa; phylum Chordata; class Aves; order Charadriiformes; family Dromadidae; genus Dromas; species Dromas ardeola. Next base: position 126,019 of record VYZM01018436.1, read on the forward strand.
CACATGCACACAGCATGGCACAGCACGCTTTTGCATAAAAGCAACGTTTTGTCAAAGCAGCCCGAATTCTAAGTGAATTCCTACTGCAGCATTTACCCTAACGCTACTCTCTTGTCCTAAAACATGCAGCTTTCATGTAGCTTTTCTCTAGGTAGTTCCAAAATAACAACACTTCCTAACTGTACCATATGGCTGACAAGGGACAGTCAGCCATAGGTCACACTCAGACAAATTCCAGCAAAGGCTTAGTCTCTGCAAAGAAACATTTGAGAACCTTTTATTAACGCTGCTGTTTGCATTAAGCTATGGGGTCACAACCTCAAATCACAGGAAACATTTGCCAAGGTGGCAAAAGACAAGACTGGCAGCCTAGCTGAAGTCTAAATCCTCACTGCTTTACTCTGGATTATGGTTTCAAAGCCTTCATGCCCCTTTTTTAACTAACTAGCTTTATACACCCAGTAGTCCTACTACTAAGATTATTTTCCTTTCTTTAATTCCAACCACCCGGCTCAGTACTCCCGAATGCACTTACATAGGAAGAGGTAACTATGCAATGACAAATCTGTCCTTTTGTTGTTCATGTCATTTCATCTTTCACAGATGCCAGTCCACAATATCATATGGAAGATAAATCATCATCTCCCAGGAGTCCATAAGAACAGAGCCAAGAAGCTTATTCACTTGAGACCTTGTTTATCTCCAGTTCTGATGATTAAAACGGTGAGCAATGCACAGCAAGTAGGGACTGATGCAATCTGGGTTAAAACCAATATTCATTAGGTGACAGTAATGACCCTCACTCCTTCAATGGAAGCGTACAGATGCTGTGGGTCAGAGTGTTGCTTTACTCGTGTTTTTTATTTCAAATGAGATAATGCTGGTGAAAAGCCCTATGCTGACAGTCTTAGAGATAGAAGTCCACCATCTGCACATCACAGGTAACACAGGAAAGCAACAGCGGTGATCAAACGTCTGGAAAACGTGACCAAAGGGGTCAGAGTCTAAAGGGAATTCAGGGTGTTTAGTCTGCAGGAAGCTGAAAGGAGATACAGCAGTCTTCAGACATGGGAAAGGTGACTGCAGAAAGGCAGGCAATAAGCCTCCTTGTTCATAGAGAACAGGACAAGAAAGAAGTTTGAATTGATTGTGGTGAGCAAGATGTGGGTTAGTCATTAGGGAAACTGTCTCCAGTTGGGGCTCACCATGGAAACAGACCATCTCGGCCGACTGCAGGGCTTCCGGGGCAGAGCAAGTCATGCAAACACCTGGCAGAATGGATGTGAGTGTGGCTGGTCCTGCCTCCGTGCAGGGCGGTGGCCTGCCTGGCCAGCAGAGATCTGATCCAGGCCTTTTTCCTGTGACTCTCGGATGCCATCATTATAACCTTTGCCTTGCCAATGTCCTTGTACCCTCAACTGGAGATGCCAACACCAAAGTTTATGAGCTATCTCCCTACCCATACCATTCAGTCCACGGTCACACTACTCAAAGTGCCGTCAGAAACGCTAGCCAGTGCAATTTGCACTTTAGTGTTGTTAGCATCTGCCTATTTGCAAAAGAACTGAGATCAACTAATGCACAATATGGCAAGTGATCATTACAAAAAGCCTGAAATAAACCAGATGGGAAAGGAAAGGCTCAGGATACAACCAGGGAGCGTTAAAGGACAACTGGACTCCAGGGGCATTCAATCCACAGTTTGGCCCAACAAAATGGCTGCGCACAGCTGAGAGAGAGAGACTTGCCAAGAACTTCTCTAAATGTGTCTATAGCTTTATCATAATCAGGGCAACTCCTTATAGCTCTAAACTGCGCTTGGCGGCCTTCCCTTTTGGTTATGTCCCTTGTGCCTAAAATACGAGATGTAAGTACCTACAAGCCAGCAACTCAACTTTATCCCAGTTGCTTGGTTACAAAAACTTGCTGGCCCCTTTCCTCTTCAGAAGTACTTGGAGAGACTTTAGTGATTGCTTGCAGCTGGAGGAACAGTGGTTGGCAGTGGAAGCACTGGGTACACCTACCCATGTCTTGTGGAGCGCGTAATGGAAAAAAAAACTGATGAGAACACAAAAATAAAGCAATTTGTTAGAGCTTCCATTTGACTCCAGAAATGTTACCATCAGCCTCAACAAAGTAAAAAATGCCTTTATTTTTATCAGTGCCACCACCATCCCTGCTGTGACTGCCACTGGGACTCAGTGCTCTTGGAAGCAGAGTAGTAGAAATAGTCTCCGTGACCTTTGGCTTAAATTCCTCCGTCTCCCAGACACCACGTTCTGCCTTCTGACCACAACGTGTTGGGAGAAGCAGGAGGAAAACAGAAAGATGTTGGTGTCAGCGACAATGGTCTCTTTGCCATGAATGATGAAAAATAAAGACGATGGCATTGACACATCATGACTACAGTGATGATTATTTTGCCTGGAGTTAAACAGAGGAGGGAATAAATCAGTCCTGTCACTGACAGGCATGACAAGAGGAGTCTGTAAAGCACATGTAAGTAGCACTCAATTTTCCATTTTGACTATTTCTCGTCTTCCAAGTTCCTCCACCTCTGAAGTTGTCTGTGAGCGCAAAGAGAAGTGGCACTCTCCACTCAAGGATAAGCTGACAAAGTTAATTTGCTTTACTTGCTCCCAAATCCCTGATTCATCCACTGCATCTTAAAAGGCAGTTACTAAGCCACTGGTCTAACTAAGGCATTATTGTTATTAAAGCAGAGTCTTTGGCACTGTGGTGCAAATTAGCATAACGGCATCACACCCTGTGGGGGCATTAAAACAACTGCTTTTATCGTTCCAGTTTAGGTCTTCAGAGATGGAAGCCTCTGATTGTGAAACTGCTCTCAAAAGTCTCATTGAAGTTATCCTGCTGTGTCCTATTAGGGTGAACCGAACTCCAAAGACCAAATTTGTGACTTTCTTTAGATAATACTGAAAAGATCCAGCATGTCCTAGCTCTCTTAAAATGTTAACTCATTTACAACTACCTTGGTTTTCCAGTTCTGTAAATACATTCTACCACAAAATGATAATCTTGTTAGTTACAGTGACTTGCAGCAGGCAAAAAGCCAGTATATAAGTGGCTGGTCCTCCACTTTGTAAACTGCCTAAAATGCAAACTTAAATTATTCTTGTACACAACTGCAAGAGACTAAGCTCCAAATCAGCAATTTTTCAGTTGCTAAATAGCTATATATTATGCATATACATGCCATAGTTTTTTTTTCTTTTGCAAAGAACAGGAATTCCCTCCTCTGAATGCAGGAACATGAGGTTTCCCTCTACACAGTGAGACTGAGAGCTTCCTGCTTAGAAGAGGGTCCAACCCTATGGAAATGCCCTAACTAGACCATACAGCTAGGAAGGAGTTCCAGCTCCAGTTCTTTCTAATGACAAAGCATTAGAAAGACATGCTCCACTTTAATTACCTGCAAGTAGATTACTTGGTTTGCAAACATACTGGACAACGGCGCAGACACATGAGTTGGTTCTGTCTAGCTCTGTATATATCCAACCAGCTTACCAGGAGGGGCAACCATCATGCAAACACACTGTTCTGCTTCCAGAGCAAAGCTGAATCTGCGCGCGTGCTCAGCACCCACTTGTTACATACATAGCTCAAAACAAGGTTTTCTCTGCCCTGCCAGTTGTGTAGAGGATCCTTCTTTTCTTCGCAGAACATGTCTCTGCTGGTGGAGCAGCCAAGAAACCTTTAAGCACAGAAGTTCACCCTGCAGGACAAGGCCAGTCCTAACTGCCTTCCCAAGACTCACTATGCTCTTTTTAGGCAACTCTTCCAGCCCGGCTGCTCTGGGAAGTTCTGCCCAGGGGTGGGATATCCACCAACAAACTTCCTGTTTCGCTGGGTCTGTGCATCTCTAAGCACTGTCTCATCCTGGGTAGCAGGTACTGAGCAGGACAGACCAACAAGCTTGGCCACAGACACCCAAGCTGGGTCTGGAGCTGGTTCACTTTGAGAGTGAAAACTGTAATATGGTCTGTAGCTTTCCTTACCTGGAATTCATGTTAAACAAGATACTGGGGAGTTTTCGGTCTACAGTTAGCATTAATACATTGGTGCAATAAGTAGACTAAGCTTTCAGTACTGTTCCCCTGACTATTTTAGCTGTATCCACTTCAAAACAGTTAGTTCTTTTTCAGGCCAGACCTATTCAAAAGAGAATCAGGCCCTTCGATGCAGGGATTTCTCTTGAAGCCTGGCCCTTGGATCTTGCTGAGTTCAAGTGGTTAAGAATAGCAGCCGCAGCATTTCTAACTCTGGCCTGGGGACTCCCTTTCCACCGCAGTGCTCCACTTCTCAGTGCTAGAGTCAATATCGCTTCTATTCCTGGCTTTTGAGTAAGTCTCCCAAAAACACCGAATTCCAGCTGTGACACTACTGGACTGGGTAGCAAACTCCAGCACACAGGTTCCCCAGAGACGTGCCACAAACCGTGCGTGTCTTGCTGAGCATCAGCTCTTTGTTTGCAAAGGGCTGCCTGTTTAGAGTGCACATACCCCCCTCCTAAAAGTGCATTGCATTCCCCCTTAAAATTACCTTTTTCTTTCGTAGGCAGTTGCTGCTGCTGCTGTCACAAGAAAATAATGCACTCTTCAGCAATTGGGGAGCTTGTGCAGGATGGCAAATTGGAAGGAGGAGTCCACAAGCCACTCTCTTTACATTAAAATATGGTTTACAGTTGTGAAGGAGACTGAGAAGACCTGTAGTGCGGTAGCTGAGAAGTGGTCCATGTTACGAATTACACATAGTCCAAGATGAATAACAAGTCCTGCTGTAGTCCAGCTCAAGAGGACCACAACAGAACATGTATCACAGGAGGCTAAATACCATTTCCACTCTAATTTGAGTGTTTGGATGAGAACATCGTACTGTGTGCTTTCTAAACTGGTAGATAGGGGACACAAAGTCACTTTTATGCTGGATGTCCTTGCCCTCCTCCTACCTTGCATTTATGTAGCTGAAATATACTGTTTTCCTGTTCTGACATTGCCAAAACAACCATGAGCAGCTCCAGCTTGCACGTGCATCTTGCAGCCCTAAAAATTAAGCCCCAAAGAGCCAAGGAGGTAAAGAGGCAGTATGTTCTGCCCCTTTCTTCAGCTGTCCTGAAGACAGCCTGGGCACACCTGAGAAGCTTCCTTAAGAAACTACATCTCACAGACTAGCAGCAGACCTACCACCCAATACTGCTAACGTACTTCTGTAACCCAAAATCCATGATCAAGACAACAAATACTGGCCTGTGGTGTCAGCTCTCCAGCTACCGTAATAACAGCTCAGAATGAGCTGGCACCACATACAGCCTTGATGTGAAGGTAGAATAAAATATGAGGCGGGAAGTGAGAATATCAAAAGGAAACATGAGAGTATGCTATGCAAGGCAAGGCTCTTTGAAATTATGCTGAAGGACTGCGTGTGAAATAAGGAAGGTTTTCAGCCTCCCACTGTGAAACCTCTCTCTCTTGCCCTGCGACGGGGGCTCGGGTAGGGACTGACCCAAGCTGGGTAATTTCCACGCTATTGCCTGCACAGCTCTCTCCTAGAGTCTGGCAAATGATCTTTATGATAGCCTTGCAAAAATAATGACAAATGGAAAACAACTGCAACCCAGACAAAGCAGCAAAATGCTAAATTCCTGCAAAGTGTGGTAGGCAGCACTAGCAGGGAAAAGGCCTTCGCAAAAGGCAGACAAACAGGGAAGACCATGGGTAGAGACCTGAATGGGGCAGGTGAGCTGTGTGGAAAGGGTGAAGGAGGGCACATGGAGTCTGAAAATGAAGAAAAAAGGAGCTGGGTAAGAGGGAGGAGAATAAGGGCAGGGCTGATGCAGCCACACAGCCTGATTCATTTAAATGGTAGCTACAGTGGCATAAACCCGAGCAGTAATGGAGTGGTGAGTCAGTCCCTTGTAATTAGCCCTAATCGGCAACATAGCTAAAGACAGAGGGGGGTAGAAATAGCAGACCAAATTCCGTTCTATTTACACTGATGGAAATCCAAAATGCTTAGTTTTAAAGAAATTCATCTTATCAGTGTTTTGTTCAAAAAGACTAAATAAACCCTATATTGTATAGGCAATAGGCTTTTCAGACCACATGTAAAATCCTACAAGCTTGCCATTTTCCTTTTACAGTGTAGCCACTTTCAGGTCTTCAGGATTAATATCATGGGGGTTTCCACATTTTTAGTAGTATTGCATTCTAGTCACAACTAGAAAGGAAGTTATTTCTCATGGCACAACACAACCACTAAAAAACAGCACCAAACTATTTTCCATTCAATACAACCTATTTACTTGACAAGTTAAATGTTTCAATACAAGTTGAGAACAATATTTCTTTGAAGACTGAAAGATTTTCGTGGGGAATTTTTGTCATCAGCTATTTTACAGAAAAGAGATGGCCCTGCAAGTCAGGACACTGGCCTCCGGGAACCTGAATTCACACTTTAACTGAAAACAATGAGTTTGATAATTTCATTCTCATCCCAAAAGAACATCAGTACTTCTCCCCAGCACACATCCTTACCCAATATGAATGGCAACTTCTCCTCAAGACCTAGCAGTGGAGCACAGAAGCAGTTACTGCAAGTGAAATTGCCTGGCAGATTTATTATATTTGCAATAGGGTCTTTCATCTGTCTACCACATGGTAGGATATCAGTGATATCACCTCTGTTCCCTAGCTAATTGAATGAGAACTAAATACAGTCATGATGTATTTGCCAAAGAGGAGACACCTTTCATCCCTAATTGGTGATGAGGCCATTCCACCTCTATGATCCCTCACAGAAGCTGAACTACAGTCAGTGTTCCGCTACCACGAGTAACAAGGGAGAGAGGTTGGGTTATCCCAGATAACACAAAATTAGTCATGCTAAATCAGTGAGGAATGTGATACAGAAACATCCTGGGGTCTCTGTATGGAGCCAGCTTAAATCCAAATAGGTTTATTAACTCCAGATGAAGGTTAACCCTCCTGGACTAGATTGCTTGCCACAGAGCCTCTGGGGTGGGGTGTATGTCCATCATGGTTCATAGCATTCCCGATGCCCAGAATCTTTGTACCAGGCAAAGGACGGAACCTCTCCATGCCTCCAGGATCAGCTGCGTGATGGGGCTGGGGTAGCTGGAGCTTCTAAAACCAGCTGGATCCACAACAGCCCCATGCAGAATTGCCCTCCTGCCACCACTCCCTTCCCCACTTCCCCCAAGTCCAAGAGCAACCCAGACACCCAAGCGGCTGCACTCTTAGTGGAGGTGCTATGGCCCTGGATGTAATGCAGCTTCATGCACCCAGCACTGTGCCTCACGTAATAACCTTTCTGGGTTCAGGCTGCCTCTAACATCCAAACCATGGATAACCAGCAAGCCAGGAAACGCCTTTCTACATGTTCACCCTGCACCTTGCAGCAACAGAGACAAGACCGGGCTCTCACAGTCACTGAATTCACAAGGGGAAACAAGAGCCTTCCCAGACTGCTCCATCCATGCTGACAGACCCCAAACAACACCCGCCAGCAAGCAAAGCGGAGCCCAAACTTCTCTCAAAAGCGGAAGACAGAAGCAGAAATGAAGCTGAGGTAAAGGTGGAATTTATCTCTCAGGAAGTGGAAAAATCAGCACAGTGCGTTCCTTGCTGTCAAGCTCATCAGCGCTAGGAAGGTATCTGTTCCAAAAATGCTACCCAAAGGCATTTATCTCACAGTTATGAGTACAAGCTAGTAGCCTATCTTCAGATGACAGGTTTTTTTACAAAAAACACACCCCATCCTAGCAGAAGGTCAGAGCAGAGATGTGAGGGGAAGGAAAGGAACAGGAGCAACAGAGCAAGGGAGGCAAGTGAAGGGGCAACTTTTTTTTTTTTTTTTTTTAAAA
>VYZM01018436.1:133944-169266 GCA_013398915.1 Dromas ardeola
AATCTTGTATCAATTATTCTTCCTGACTTAAAGCCTTCAAAAATCAAATGGGCTCAATGGTGCAGGCCACCTGCTGAGCCAGAGAACAGCATGCCAAACTGACCTCCAAATGTCCAGGTTATTTACAAACTAATGTAGACAGCAAGCAATTCCACTGCTGCAAGGGCTCTTTCCAGCAAAAGGCAGATCAGAAAACATCACAGGCTGATTTAATAGATCATCAAAGGCCAGTGATTGAATTATCACGTCAGACATCAATCTTACTCCTCAGTCACACTTTATTACAGAGAAACAGTTATAGAAGGACCTCTGTGAAGAAGCCGGAGAAAGATCTGCATTTCAAAGCAATGGGTGAGTCAAGGTGGGGAAATTATAGCTATGATTCACCAGAAAAGAAAACTGTTCGTTTCACTCTGCCAACCTGGGCAGAAATGGAGGCAGGAGAGAGGGGTGGTGAGGGGAGCAATGCTTAACTGCTCTTGGGAATTTTATCAGTGTGTAAATGATTTCCTTCTCCTTTACTAAAGACTCGGCAGCATCTTTGGAAGGACTTGTAATGGAGTCTCCTGCAGGAGAAAAGGGAAATTTAATTCCATCTGAAACCCGTCCTCCTCCTTTCTAATTCTCCTCATTAAAACAAGAACAGATGTCAATAGCAAATGCATCTCTGTCTCTTAAAAATACTTATTTCCTGCTTGGGCCCCAAGCCTGGGAGATAACAAATGTTCTCAACCGCTACCGGACAGTGAAGCTCAGAGGAAGGCCTTGGGGAGGATTAGACACCAAATGTCACCAGTCCTGATTATCTCCCCACCAACGACTCCCACAGAGAGAAAGTTGGGATGGGATTCCTGGGGGTGGGTAGGAAAAGGCAGGCTAGGGAATGTGAAAACAAAGATCTCAAGCAGATTAAGTAAATCTTTCCAGAACCCAAATGTGGTATTTTGATAGGACTGGAGCTAGTCCCATCAGAAACAGTGGAAGAGGAAAATTAGAGCCATTTGAGGACCTGGGAAAACAGAACAAAACTTTGAAGATTTCTGTTTCTGACCTTCTATATTTCACCTCTTTTCACACAACTTTCTTGTCTCCTCGGCCTTTTAGAGCCAGGGCCTACAGGGTGATTAAAATGATGTGTATTAATGCAACATTTACTCTGTATGCTACCAATCATCTACCTGAAATACCCAGTCACAGATGTGTAGGTGTGGGGATCAAAACAGGAGAAGCAGGGTTTGGAGGTGTGCATTTGGCCGAAGTTTCGGGGGGGAAGTCTTGGCCTGGTTCTTGGCAGAGCACAGCTTCCGGAAGGCTGAAGGCTGAGACTAAAGAGTCTTTCCTACGGGATGCTGCATGCCGATGAAATGATGGCAAAGTGTGATGTTCGGGGGGAGCCTGGTCACAAGTCAGTAACTGAGTCTCAGTCCCCAGCCCTGGCATTCAAGGATATCCCAAGGACCAACCTGGGATATTCCATGGCAAAAGAGTAAATACAGAAAGGTCTAACAGTATAGAAACCTAAATGGAAAAGGAAAGCATCATTTTTACAGGACACTGAAAGGTCACTTTGTCCTTTTGCCTGTTGTTTTTTGCAACTCCTAGTTCCTCCTAACCCTGACAGCACAAGACAGAAGAGGCATACATCTAAAACACATGTGGTTTTAAAAAGAATAAAACAAACCGAACATCAAGTACTTCTCTAGAATAACTGGAAATCTAGAATGAAGTTGAAGAAGAGATAAAGGATAAACACACCGTGTTCCGCCTCCCTTTCTCCTCTTCCCCCAAGCTCACCCGACAGGAAGAGGCAGAAAACAGACTTTGTCAGCTCCTGATACACACGCTCATTTTTGATGGCAGAGACAGAAATTAGAAATTCAGCTTTCACCCACCTCCACCCACCCACTGGAGCTGAAAGCGATACTTCGAATTAAAACGATGATACTTCCTTTTAGTCTCCAGGCAGGTGGAGAGTTTTGAGGGTGGGAAGAGCAATTTCACACTGTCTTTTTTCCTGTCTTTTTTCCTCTTTTTTTTTTTTTTTTTTGGACCAAGTGTGAGACAAAAAAAAGCTGTATTTGTTTTGTTGGGCTGTGAAAGGTGTGGAAATAATCATTCCATGGGATAAGTAAAGAGCTGCCTCCCCCTTTCCATCAAAGCTACTACACCTACAGCCCGTGAAGAGCAGAAACCAGCAACTGGGTTATGGGAGTGTGAAGGGCAGGAATACCCTGTTTTTAATTCAGAAGTCGTCGTCTCCAGCAGTCTTTTGCCTCTCTTGTCTCTGCTGGTCTCCATGGCAACAGCAGCCAGGCAAAAGCATCCTTCTCTTATGGACTCCAGCACAGACGAATTCAACCAGGGGTCAAAATCAGCCCCTGCTTTCAGGAAAGCAAGAAAACGTGCCGTCTTCCTTCCTCTTCCTTTCCACCGCCATCCTCTTTTCCGATTTTTTTTTTTTCTTTTTGGTGCATTTGGGCGGGGGCTAACCTATCACACTTGTTTTTCCTTCAGAAAACAGCAGAGAGAAATCTGTTTTATTTTCAGGCGTCTCTCCAGACAGCCTGATCAGCCATATTGCATGCAAGTCGGGATGTTTGTGAGAGAGACACATCAAGAGAAACCCAGGCCGGGACATCAGGCTCCAGCGTGGCTGCCGGGACACGCATGCCTTGCGATACACTGTGGAAGGGCTGCCCAAGCAGCACCCGCACCGGATTTATGAATAAAAGCAGAGGGTGCACCGCTGAGCCATTTATAAGTGCTGCATTGTTCTTTGTTGTCTTGTTATTTAAATATCTCTTATTGGGGATTAATGGCTTAATGGGCGTTGTCCAAATTGACAACAGAAATTTGTTATTCTCTGCTCTCCCTTTGCATTTCTTCTACTGAAAATGTTTCAGACATCTGGTCAAAGAGCAAAAGCACTACTGGAAAACCTATTCCAGAGACGAGTCAGTCATGCAGCAGATAGCCACAACCTTCATTGAGCGAAAAGTCACACAGTGCTTGGACAATACTCAGAAAGAATGCATTAGCGATAATCAGAATCAGTGTGCAAACAAAAATGAACCATATTCACTGAATATTTTATCTGGAGCTAAAAATTGTCCCAGTTCTTTTTCTGATTTCTGTGGGTATGACAACAAGCTTTACTTGTAGATACATAAAGATAAATGGCTAAACAGCTCAGTGGTTTCTGAAGACCTCTGTCACCACAGGGCACCCATGAATATAAATATAAGGGAACAACAACAGTCCTACGTCCAAAACACATCACCCTGTGCTGTTCAGTATCTTGCTTTACCTAAAAGAGTCCTGGGTGAGAAGAGGGTGGCTAAATTACACCGTTGCCCCTCTGCCCCTTCCCTCTCATTTCCATTTTGCCTTTTATAAACTCACCAGCCCTCTTAGTCCCTACCAAAGTCTCTTGCCAACTTTCAGTTGGTGCTATGGAGAAGGCTGGAGTCAGAAGATATGGCTAGGTCTGCCTGGGCTCCAAGGATGAGCTGTTTTCTGTCCCACTGTCAATCCTTGCTTCCCTTGCTGGGGTGGGCAGCAGAAGCTGCCGCTGGGAGTCAGGAGAGCCTCAGGCCAACTCACAGTCACCCGTCCACATGACAGGGAACCACCTCCAGGCAGCGGGAGACTAAAAATTGTGGAACAGACATTTTTAATGCTGTCATCACACATGATTCTGTGAGGCTCTGCTGCCAAGAAGCGTGGTACCTGACAGCATCCTGGTGTCCGGTTCCTTGCTGGACAGCAAAGTATTTAAATGTTTCTGAAATGTCTCCTGTCCTCTTCCCTTTCCAGGCTGGGAGATGCCACCAGCTGCTCCTCCCCATCCTCTCATCACCTCCAGAGGTGCTCCAGAGAGGACACTGCTCTCCCACACCAAAAAGAGAGGAAAGCTGTCAGAAATACAAACGTGGTCTTTAAGCGGCTGTGGGCCCTACCCACTCTTGCTCTGTTCCCACTCGTTACACCCGCTCCAAAACTTGTTTTCACATGTCAAAACCACTCCTACTCCACTTCCACAGGTCCCACGTAGTCTTCCTTAGCTTCCACCTGCCTCCCCCTTGCTTCCTCTCTGTCTCCACTCACCCGACCCACTCCTGTTCCACTTCTGTGCGTCATCCCACTTCTGGCATGGGAAAGGGTTGACAACCTTAATGCTGAGCTATTGCAGACTCTCCCCGCTCCCCTCCCTTCTCCCTTTCCAACCTTGCACATATCTATTTATATTGATGATATACTCTAATCTCCCCTTAAGTACTGTCTTGATGGCCTGTTTCTCTAACAAGCATGCATAACTACTGATTTTGATTACCCGTCTGGTCTCTGCTTCACAAGCAACCATCACGGCAGAAACTGCGAGAACATTTTGGAAAAACTTTAAAGTAGCCAGTATTTCCTTATCCCAGAGGTCACTGCATGAAGCCCCAAAGATAACTTTACAGCATTAAAGACAAGAGGACCCCAGAGCTTGCATGAATTTTCAGGTTTTGGGTAAGGGCAGTGACGCTGCTAGAGAAAGCAAAACAGCTTTGTTTCCTAAGATAACCAGTATCAAACAAAAACAAGGTGGGATGAAAGGCGATGTGAAGGATAAGAAGGATTGCGACAAGCTGAGAGGATCTTACTCCCTCACTATACAGCTACATGTGTGTATGCTATACTGGGGTATGCCTTTTCACATGTGTGAATTTTGACTGACATCCAGCATACCAGTTAATAACCTCAAGAATAGGAAAGCCTCGGATGTTTGGTCAGTAAAGCCTTCAACTCATAGCCATCCTCAAGCTGCAATAGAAACAGATGACAATTTGTCTCGGCAGGTTTTATTGTAAGAGACACTTGAGATGTCCTGAGAGGGCGTACTGAAAGACAGGAACACACATAAACACACGCAGTGTCACCTTTTGCTTTTAAATAATCACAGTGGTATGGTGGAGGTTTTAAATCGTCCTGCTGTTGAAGGGAGAGGTGAGCTGACTGGAATGAGGTTGACCCAGGAGATGAATTTAGAATTAGAACCCGAGATTTATATGTCTGTTCTTCTGATTTCCAAAGTAGAAAACAAGGTGGAGAATGAAGAAAGAGGGAGGCTGGAAGAGAAGTGAAGTGAAGTATATAATTGCATAATTAACAGGATTTTCTCCACTGATTATAATCACTTCCAAATTAAAGAGAGTTTAACTGCATCATAACCAAAATTTTTCTTACGCTTTTTTGCATTAGAGAAGTGCCAGCAGTGTCAATAAGACCACTGCAAGGTTGGACCTCCAGTGACAGAGCTCTCATTAGTGACCCGGGGCCAAATTTTCACAGCTGGCCTAACCTGGCACAACTCCAGTGAAGTCAGCAGATTAAATACGACCTCGAGACTCACTTGCCTACTGTGCTGTGGAAGAGGGAGAGCGGAAATGCAAATCTTATCTGGGTTGTTTGGCAGTGTCCAAGAACGTTCAATCAAACTGCAGAGAGCGTTTCAGCAATTAATTTGGAAAAAGATACTCGGTAAACCATACATTATTATGCTATGAGATGGGAGGAAGGGACCTGCTTTTCAAGGTAACAGCTCAAACTTCATGAGATGAAAATTTCCTGTTCTGCTCCAAACTGCAGCATTTTCATGCATGTTCCTTTGCTGCTGCCAACTGGTATTTGAGCATCCAACTTCAAATGAATTGGATATTCAGACACCATTTACTTAAGTAAGTGAAAACATGCTCCAAATTTGCATGCATTACCTTTCAAGTCTAGTCTGATGTTGCTTGTTTTTTCAAACACAAGCAGGTAATATTGACAAATCTCTTCAAAAGTATCTTTGTGAAACTTCACCTTTGTTTTGGAAAAATTAAAAAATGTCCCCAAAACACTTGGACATTTCTTTGCACCAAGTCTCTGAACATTTCAGAGTGGAAAAGAGTCCCCTTGGATATACATGATATCCACAAAGCATAGAAGGCTCTCTGTTTGCCCCGGTTCAGTTTTTTCTTATGATAGCCACAGGAAGATCCAATGATAGCTCTTTTCCAGCTGAGGAGAAGCACTGGGCACTTTAAATTAAAATCTTTATGGGTGAAATGGGCTTTCATCATTTAGACATGAAAGGACCTTACACTGCAAAATAGAAAGCCATCTTTAAATAACAAACTGATGGCTCCCTGTGGAGAACATAATGCCATACACTGTACTACACTGGATTTTTCTCTTCCTTTGAGAAACTATCACTAAGAATTTACCAGCAGAAAAGAGAGTGAAAACAACCTTAGGAAAATATTCCCAAATGTCTCTATATTTTACAATAAAAATGCACCTGTATGCGTTGTAATATTTTTTCAGCTCCACAATATATGGCAGGTTGCCCCACCTAAGCACTTATCTTTGAAAAGTATAGGAACGCAGGAAGACACACATGTATGCAATGCATGGTGTACATATGTGTATCTTACAAGCTAAATTCTTACTTAAACACCTACAAGTGCAGGCTTGGACATATCTTCACGTGCATGAATAACATCCATATATCCTACCCTAACAGCCAGTAAATATGGTAAGTGTTCCACGTGCTTATACAATAATACATCTGCACTCCTGCCTAACCCCCCCACCCCCACATCTGCAGTGATCACACAGCTGTAAGGTGAGCTAGCACCATTATGCTGTGTGCACCGCAGCCACATGCAGGCATACATGGCATTCCTACAACGCCGTGCAAGGATTCTGTGTCTTTTGCTAAAACACACACATGTAAGGAATCCCCAGGGAGTAAAAGAAAGGTATTACAAATAAGAAATCTCTTCAGGTTACCTAACCCATTCTCAGCTAGTGCAGCATGACTTCTTCTAGATTACTTCCTACTTTTATTGTAGATGAACGACAGGCTCATCCGACCATACACAGAGATGCAAAGCACCTCTGAGGAGGACTGGGATCAGCCCTGACAGAAAGTAACATACAGAAGTACACCCCCTATGTCTTACATATAGCGTTTCTCCCCGGAATAAAGAGACATTATGAATGTCTGACCCTGGTCTCCCTGGGGAGCTGAAATGACATCTCTACCTGCCCGTTTATCGCCTCCAGCCCGTGACAGCATTGGCAAGGCCATCCATATTGCTGACATTTTTCTCCGCCCTCCCCTCACTGCCACCCTTGCTTGCTATGGCCGGGTAGTCCTGCTAATGTTGCCATTTACAAGAACAGCTGAGACAGTGGCGCTGATCAAGCATTTCTGCAACGCCATTATCGATTCAACAGGCGTATGAAAAGCCGAGGGGTGCTCACAATTTTTCTGTGCACTTGCACAAAGGAGGGAGAGTCGCAGAGCACGGAGCAGACTCCCCCCGCGCCTCCCGAGCACGCACCATACCCAGGCTCGCCCTGGATGCTGAACACGTCTGCCAGCCCCATCAGCAGCTTGGCCCTTTGCCATAAATCAATAAGTTCTCTTTAGAATTCCACCTTCCAAAAATATTTACTGTACATAATTTAATATAATACTCTCCTGGATAAAGAGCTGACATGTTTAATTACCTGGCTCAAGTGCTTTCCTGATACAGAATACTGCACACCCAGCCAGGAACGTGGACAAACGCGCAGCAGACTTTTAATCTGTTGGAACCTTGGAGTGGGACGAAATTCAGTCTGGAGACTCTCCTCTGACAATGTCCTCCCATTCCTAGGGTGAGCCCGGGTTTGACCCTAGGAGGGAGCAGCCTCTTGCCCACACAGCTGGAATAGGTTCTGTCTTTGTCTTACCAACACCTGAAGGGTTTATCAGGAAAGGAAAGGCTGCCGAAAAGAAAGGCCGTATCTTAATCACCTCAGCAGATCGCTGTTGCCATTGATTTGCTGGTAGGACCACTTATCCCAGAGGGACTTCTTGACCAAACAGCACTGGCAGAGCTCTATCACCTACTACTGCTTTGTAGATACGAGCGTTCAGGACCGCCGCACATAGGGCAGCCTAATTACACAGGATCAATCCACCAATTTTTCCTCACAACTTTTAGACTGTAGTTATATTTGAAAATTTTTGGTATCTAAACCCCCATTTACCCTTTGTTTTTATCTTCCATCTCGGCAGGTACATGCTGCCATTTGTCTAATGTGGCATCCTTGCCCAATGCAATGTGTCCCCTCCTGTGCTTAGGATGCCATCCTAGCGACCACCGCCACTAACTGGGGCTTTGGTTTGGCCTTTCTTAGTCTCTTAGCTGGGGAGTTTTCATTCCAAGGTCAAGTTTTTTGATCACTTATTCCATGCTGCCCCCTCCAAGTTGTATAAACTCAGTGAAAGGTGTGCTAGGAACCAGGTATGGACCACTGAATACAGGTATGTGAAACGAAGGTGGCACATGAATGTGAGGACACTCCTAGGCATCTCAGCCAGTACAC
Source organism: Dromas ardeola (assembly GCA_013398915.1). NCBI lineage: Eukaryota > Metazoa > Chordata > Aves > Charadriiformes > Dromadidae > Dromas > Dromas ardeola. Next base: position 142,354 of record VYZM01018436.1, read on the forward strand.
TTCACACAGCTTTGTACAGACTTCAACTTTTGAATATCCAAAAGCTCCAAAACTTAGGAAAACTCACCAGTGCACACAGATATAAATTCAGAATTCTGGGAATGAAAACATCCCATTTTGCATACGCTGCTGAGAAGTTCTGAGCGAATTCTGCCAACTGTTTCCCTTTGATGACCAGATGAAATGGCAGCTCTGCACCAAAAGCCAGAACCAAAGTCAACTGAAGCTTAGTCTAGGTATGTTGAAAGAAGTTGTCCTTTCTTCCCTGCATGACACATGTCAGCAAATATGTGTATCCCAGTTCTACTACGTTTGTCTCACATTTTCATGAGGAGATCCCAGTGATCAAGGAACATCACTGCCCTAGTTTTCATTTACATCAGCTAAAATATCTGTGGCTCTTTTAATGACAAAATACTTCTCTGAGGCTTATTGATATACTGAGTAAAATTTTCTCTAGAGTTGCTAGGGACAAGCAATCCAGGGGTACAAGCGTTTGAAGTGAAAAATTGAGTGTAGGTATTATCAAAGCTGTTCTTTTGTATGTTAATGAAGCTTGTTCAGCAATTCAGAATGGCAAAATATCCTGGATTGTTTGAGTTCTTTTGAAAAGACAGTCAACCTATTCCTTCAGCTAACCTGATATACATCCCCTCTTTGAAACAGAACCTAAATTTCATCTAGTTCTCATAAGAACCCTTTTACCTAACCCTCAGTTACTTCTGATCTCACTCAGTTAAAGCTTGATGATCACTTCCAAATGCAAATCAAAACCTACTTCTAAAGAGGTGGGTGTGTACTCTGAGCAGAAAAGTATAAATTTAGACCCCAAATGTTTTCACAGTAGGGGTTTTGTCAGGTTTTCAGATCTGACAAATTTACTCCCTCTCTCGGTAATTCAGGCAGGTTCTCAGCACCATTTGATTTTTTGGGTTTGGTTGCTTTAGGGATTTTTGCAGCAAGGCAGGTCTTGGTTGATCAGATTGGTCCCTAGCTTGAACACAGTCAAAATCAAAATGTTAGTAAAAGTCTCCCTCCCTCCCTCGTCTCTGAGGAGAGCAGAGTGTCTCGCACAGTACTGTGGCGGATCAGACACCTTGTGTGCAGCGCTGCTGTGATGCTGCGTTGGATGCAATGTTGTCACGCGTGACATCCCATGGTGACGGCAACATGCATGCCTACAGCTCACAAAGCTGTGAACAGGAGTCGCTAAGTAGCTCTTGAAATGCATGAAACGTGGAAGAATTTGGAACCCCTTCTGCTAAAAGCAGAAGTCTGAAACCTTCAGAATGGCATATCTCCGAAACGGATGCAGAAGCTTATGTTACATGCTCTATCCAGTCATGCACTGCGCAATTTTTCTACACGCAGTAATAGATCACTGTCAATGTACCTCAGTCTTCGTCTGCAGCGTTTTCTGCTATTCTTGTCCCCAGACTGTCTTACGCAGAGGCTGCCTATCACGCCAAATTTCCTGCTAGTGACAAACATCTCGCATGTAAAAATAGCCCTGAACCAAATATCCTTTTTCTGACCAGTTCCACGGGGATGAGAAAAAACAGATTGAGAACAAACATTTGGAATTTGCAGGTGAAGTTAAAAAATCCTCCTAAGCACTGTAAAAATCTAGTACTGTTGTAATCTAGATTCAGATCTGGTGTCTCCAGATAATCTCTGATGACCAGGTCTACAGAGAAACCACAGATTGGTTTCTCTTGTGACCTAACAACAGTTCCTGAAAGCAAAGGGTGGTTTTCTGCTGTCTTCAGAGGTCTGAATCAGGCACTATATTAGATTATAAAACAAATCTAAGATGTAGCCGGTGTATTCACCACTCTGTATTCACGTATCCTTGTCTCTGGTCCCTCTCTAAGAGAAGAGAGCTCTGCCCCTCTTGTGACACACTGCGTACCAGCTCTCTGCTTTTTGTAGAGGCTAACTCCTACTCTTCCCAGGAATAACTTACCAGAGTCTCCGGCATTGTTTAGCTGGCTATAAACCTGCAAGCAACTTCTGTCTCCATGGTGAATGGTTCTTTGTCATCTTTTCCTCAAAGCTTTCTAATTAGGCATCCTGTAATTTGCAGCTTTTCTGTAACATATTTGCAGTGGTGTGTGTGTGCATGTGTGCGCGTGGAGAATAAAAATTAAAATGTGGCAGTGAATCATCAGTCTGTAAATAATTGCAATAAATAAACTTTTTTTTAATTTTTTTTAATGAAACATGGACTGGATCTTCCTTTCAGGCAAGCAGCTGGTCATTTTATTGCTTCATCCTTAAATCCCCAAAGCCAATCTGCTATAACAAAGAACAACATCAGTTTCCGCCTATTCTCACCATTATGGGATACATTTTGGTGATTTGTCCCACAGTCTGTGGGTAAAGCAAAGAATGGATGCAGAGAAACTAAGAGCACAATAAAATAACGTGCCATTTAAGAAAACATTCACCTCCAGTTTAGCATTTCTTCTTTAGTCAAGAGCTGATCAAATCTGTTGGCATTTACTAGACATCTAGTACCCTTTGTGAAATGAGCTGCTGATTTCACCTGGTTCACGCTGGAGAGATATTTACCTCACAAAAGCAATCTTTACAGCAGGTATTACTTATCAGGCCATGGAGACATGCCAAAATAAAAAAGGAGCTAAAAAAAAATACCGAAGGTGGGGCAGGGGAGATAGTGGGACAGAGGAGGAAAGGGAAAAAACAGAACCAGTGATTCAAACGACTGCTTTTCCCATTAAAGATCCAAACAGCCAAACTGCTTATGACTGTGTCCCCATTCTCCTCGCGATTGCTTGGCCACCCAAAACATGGAGACCTGAACACTGGTGCAGTCTCCTCTGATAGAGCTCCCGGGCCGCACCAAGGGAGTGAAGGGTGCACTGCCTGGCATACCTCCTACAGAGTCTCCAAGCATGAAGCAACTTCAAAACCTAGACTTCCCCATGGCATACTCACTCCTGACAGAGGAATACTTTCTATTACCCAAATGAATGATTAAGGGGTATTCATCCCTTATTCAAAGCAATGAATAAGCTCTCTATTACTGCCTTCTGACCTCCTCAATAAAATAGTCACATAAAAATAATGGGGGTTTTTATACATCACATAGGCTCGTACATACATCATATATGCTCTCTCAAATTTATTTGACATCACTAGGAATCCTGCAAAGAAAAAGTGAAATTTCATCAGCGTCTCGCCTGTTCCCTCACTGAAGTTGCAAACCCCTGCTTCTGGTAATGCAATCAACTCCACAGAAATATACTGCATTGTCACAAAGAGGGGCTTACAATTTCAATTTGGGAATAATTAGATGGAACAGATGTGAATGTCAAGAGTATCTGTGTCTGCAAATTCCTCCAATAATGCATCTGATGACCACAAAATGTTTTATGATGTTCAAGCCTCATTCACAGCTAATGGCTCCCAGTTAATAGAACCAGTCAAAGGCCAAAGAAAGGGGGGGTGTGGGGGGGTGTTCATGAATATTTATGAAGCAAAACAAGCAGCAGAGATATTCCATTTTAACAGGCTTCATTACTTCTTCCAGTCTCCTGATGAGGTAACTGCATTAAAATCCAGGCATTTGAGTGCTTCTCAGCTGCCACTCACAATCAGACTCATAAAATCATTTGAACATATATATATTTATATCTACAAATGGAAACAGGAAGAATCAGACACACTGTATTCTTTTTAAACAATTTTGTTGCTTGAGGACAGGACCAGATTGACAGACAGCCCTCTTCGGTGCCTAACTCTGCAAGCTGCTGACTACCTCCTGAAAACACTTGAGTCTTCTCAGAGCCATGAATGGAAGATGAGAGCGCTAAGCCTCTCTCTGAAGAGATGTTCAGCAGTTTGCAAGGCTACTCCCTTCATCCTCAAACCAAAGGTAGTCTGGGAAGGCTTTACCGACATGGCTTGTGTCCATGCCCTTGGTCAGCATGGCTAACTTCTAATAGAAGGGTAATTCCTCATCAGCCCTGGTTGCTCCTTAATGGTTCTGGTGAGAGAACTGATGGCAACGGACCTAAATGTCTGTAGGCATGTAAAAACTTAGTAAGATCAAGGCCTATCGACCCTTATTACATCTGCCTATAAATAGCAATGACTTACTACTCTCAGCAGGTTGGAGTTGCCTGTAACCATATCAGCCTACTTTGTTTAAGAAGTAGGCTCACACCAGCAAGTAAGTCTATAGTTGGAATTTCTAAACTTGGTACCAATGTCACAGGTTACAGGAGGACTCCCTTTACCTAGGTAGTGTGCCAGGCAGCCATCAGCATGCTGGAAGGCAGAAAGTGATGGGTATAGGAGTGGACAGGCCCAATGCGTGATGGGGTTTCTGCACAGCACTGTCATAGTTCACAACAGACTGCTGGCAGAAACTGGAAACGCGTCAAATCAGGCATGAAACTCTGAGTTCCTTCCCAGGTCTGCAAGACTCACACTGCATCTCTTGCAGGCATGCCACAGACTGTTAGACAAGTGTACATGCAAAAAACATACTCCATGCACCCCTACAAGACACAGAAATGTATCTAAATTCCAACCGAAGCACACAGAGATTTATCATGATTGTTAACTGCAATGTGCACCTTTGTCCTCCCTACTGGTCTCGACTGCAAGCTCAACAGAGGAATGGCAAAACTTTTGCAAAAATTCAAGGGATAATATTCATAACCAGTAATCTTAACAATCTAATTGATACAGAGAACATTCCCTTGGCTGAAGTTCAAACCCAAGACCTTAGGAAATGAAGTCTGGTCTTCCAACCAGCCCTTCTCTGCCTCCAAAGCAGTCCTTTCACAGTCTTGATCCTGAACGCCTGTGGGAGGAAGAGGGGAACATGAGCTCCACATATCCCAGCCACATCCTTGAGGACTCCAGGGACCAAACACAGGACATTCGCTGTCAGTACCAACAGCCTCTGTATCTTGAGCTTCGAAAATAAGTCTGTTAGTTGGGTCTGATTCCAGACTTTTAACCTTGTGGATGAGCTGAGACAGGAAGACCTCAAACCAAGCCCCTTGATAGCGAGATGGTTGTAGCGACCATATAAAATCCCCACATCCTGACCTGGCACTGTTAGTTAGTCCTACCAACTCTCTTCTATGAAGAAAACTAAGAAGGAAGACAGAAGAAGAGATAAAGAGCAAGCATAGCATCTCCTCTCTTGGTTATTTCAGTGTCTTGGTTACCATGCTGAAATCCAGGTAGGAATCAACAGATTTATGCTCATTTCCTCAGACAGCGCTGCCTAGACTAGAATGTCAGTGATGCAGAAGGTTTGAAATGGCATCCAGACAAGATGTTAACTTTTTCATAGCTCAGCAGCATATGCACTCGGAGTCTACTGACACAGCCTGGCAGCCCCCCCATACACCAAGCCTTCAAAAGCTCCCGAAACCGTGGTGTCCTATAGGCACATTCGCGCTCAGACCAAGGCAAAGCTCCTCACTGAGTTCTTGAGCCTCCAAGCACTACAACATTGCAGGAGGCTGGAACATGGTTTGCGTGGGTTTTCTCCTGTGAACACTTTTAATTACAAAAAAAAAAAATATTCTTTTCATCAAAAACTTCTACTAGTAATGCAAATTTTCATGAGAAAATAAAACTTAAGATATTTTATTTTTGAATTAAATGCTTGTCTATGTGTTCTTGATTTTGGATAATGATCTGTAAACATAGATATATTCTTGTAAGAAAGTACTTATTTTCTGGAGACAAAACCCAAATGACCATAGTTTAGGCCAAAATCAAATTTGCCATCAAAGCAAGCCTTTTTATACCCAGTCCTATCCAAAATTTTGTGCAACAGATGAACATTTTTGGCACCTCTTCCACACGGGGATAAATTGGTATATCTTTCTAGCACTTTTTGCTGCTAGGGCAGCTTTTCTCAAGCAGATTTCAGCATCCACGGCCATGTACCTGACTGTTCACACCTTCTGTTTGTAAATCTTGCAGTCTTGATTGCTCCCAAATTATCAATGTCTGTACTTTTTCATAAATGTACCTGGTCCTTTTAACAGCTTCTTGACCTCAGGTCTTTACCTGCACATGTAGAACACATTAATTCTGCAGATTTCTAGCAAAAAGTAGACAGCTAATGGATATTTTAAATTTGGACATGGATCAGCAGGTCTATGTCATTTTTGCCCCCTGCCATTAAATCTGCAATGGCTCAGCAGGATATTTACCCTCAAAAATCCCACAGGATCATATATGGTAGAACCAAAATTGTCCTTCTTGCAGCAGAAAAATGGTCCTTCTTTCTTTAAAATTCCTTTTAGTACATCATATTAGCTAGATGTAAATTTCTTTGTACAAAACAATGAATTTTATCTTCATCTTGCATTAACATAATAAGCGTGAGGCTCCCATGATTTCCATGCAGCTATTTTTAATTTATTCCAATAGAAGCGAAAAGGCAACTAGGTTTTCATCCTGCACTTATTACTATACACAAGAGACATTTTTTCCACATATTCACCACTCCTGAAAGCCAATTCAATCCTGATGATCAGATTATATCACTTATTTGTCTACCATGCAACTTTTTGCCAAGATGAGAGGAATAAGCAACAACCTGTGCTTCAGTATAAATTGGGATAGTTTTGGCGTTAGCAGTACACATCTGTTATGCTACACTCAATACCACAACATGTATATAAGTCACTGATGAATTCTGAAATATATACATGTGGCCCAGAGTTCATCCATAAAGTTTTGTTCCCAATGGCTAGAAATATTTGGGGTCAAGCAAAGGTGAAGGTTATTAGTCACTTCTAAGCTCTCAAATTGGACCATTAATTCAGTCTGCTCCCAGTGATGCCTAGCTGCAAGCAGCAGCGGCTTCTCAAGTATTTGTGCAATTGTCTGTATTGATCTCAAAACTGCCCAGAACATTTTTAATGCATTTAATAAAAGTAAAATGTTTTGTTAAGTAAATTCAAATGGATGCTTTCTAAATTTTCAATGTAAAAAGGAAACCTTAAGGTTTCCTTTTGACTTGCAGTGGCACAACTCTTGGGTTTTATCTATTGACAGTTCTGGAACCGATAAGGAAACAAACAATTTCCCAAATTAATAGAATACTGGAAGTCACACTTCTGCGATTTCATTTCTGAAGGACTTTTACAATGCTCGAGCCCAAAAGAATTGTTTCCATGGGGTTATATGTTAATTAAAAAAAGAAACGTAACAGTGGAGGCATTTTAAATATAAACTAACAATCTGCTCTGGCGATTGCATCTCTGTGATGCTGCATAAAATCTAAAATTGAAACTGAGTAGAAAATGACGATATAGGCAAAAATGAAAATCACTAGCACCTCATTAAAGGAAAAAACTGCATTGTGGTTAAACAACATGAATACTGACAAATGAAAACTATTATTTTAATCTTCAGTTTAAATCTTCTAAGGCTATTTTAAGTAATAAAGTAAGTACATTTGTTTTATTATTACCTTTAAATACAGAGACAAATTATTTGCTGGAACAGCTCTATGGTGTACTAGCAGCCTCATGATTTTTACTGTGACCAAACCCTTTTAACTCCCCTGTTTGTAGGGAAATTCTGCCCTCATTTTGACAGCAGTCAGCTGCTATTTAGCGTGAAATTGTATGAGGGTTTTTTGGGATTCAGTCTAAGACATAGTTCAAGAAATAAACTATTTGGAGATCCAGAAACTTTCTGTGAGAAACTGAAGGTCAAAAGTTTCTGCCAGAGCTTACTAGATGATGTATCAAAGGCACTCCCCAAAGAGATGAATGAATTTCCTTTGAGAACTTTTTTACTTTATCAGAGACTGTTCCTATTAGCTCCTTTAGAAAGTCTGTGACTCTACACAAAAGTGCAGGAGAAGCATTTCCCTACTTAACTTTTTGTTCATAAACCTGGGCTGCCACCTTTCAGCTCCAGAAGCTGGGAAGTGCCATTGCCAAGTCGTCGTCATACTTCATGGAGAGGGTCACAGCACCCGGAAGGGCTTCACAGACTAATCCAGAGGAGACAGGCTAACTATGGTCACCATCTGTCATTTCTCCTACTAGCTGGATGGGAATGGAGAACGTATTCGAGGTCTCTCCCAACAGAGATGATGGATACCTGATTTCACGACTGAGGAATCTCGTATTAACCATTAGGCAACCAGGTACTACAGAAACCATATGCCACACCAGCGATCTCTCAAACCACCAGCCTCCCTTTTCAAAGGAAGTCTGTTAAGAACCTGGCACAAACCCAGACTTGGGTCAGGGCGCTGGATGCTGTTAGGTCACCTTCAGACCAACGCACAGTCCAAGGACAGGACTTGCTGCACTGGGGGATGAAGGGGAGGCAAAGTGCACCTCTGTTCATCTAGGTCATGTTGTCCTGTGAGAGGTTGCAGGAGTGTACAGGGCCATCCTTGAAGCGAGGTTTATGGAGAGAGATAGTATCTTTCATTAGACCAACTGATACAGCTGGAAGAAACAGAGACAAGCTTTCAGCCTGAAAAAAACTGTTTGGTTTTTTCCAGCTATACCAGATGATCTAATAAAAGATATTCGCTCCCTGTAAAACTTGCCTTACTTATGTATTTTAGACAATCATGACTACAGAGATCCTACCACTGCTTATTTTAACCACTCCAAAGTGGCCCTGAGTCCTTCCCCTCAGATCAAAGACAGATGGTCACTATGGTTAATTTTTTCTTCCACCTCCACAGCCCCTTTGGGTCCATTCCTCCTACCCAGGCTGCTGGCAGTAGTGATAAAACCATACAGCATGAAATGCAGATTCCCCTAAGGTGTATTATCTTCCTTATAACTAAAATAAATAGCATTTTCCCCAGGTTTTTCAACATAGGCTTGCAGAAGGAAGAAAACACATCAAAGTCCTTTCTTCCTCTAACACTGCAAGTCTTCTACCAACATATTAAACCCACACGATCTTGCAGTCCACCTCCACAACAGGCAGCCTTGCCTTCCTGTCTCCCAGCCATTCATCCTCTCCACTGCCCTCTCCTTGCTGGCAGGGGACAAGATTGAGAACCAATCTGGATTTAAAAATTTTTTATATCTTGGTGTCACTGAATACCAAAATAATGAACTCAGGAAAAATGTAGCCTATATCCTTTTGCCGCTATAAGGATTACATCCCATCTCATCAGACATATCTGGCTATTAAAGTTCAGGTATCCACGATGTCAATATTTGACTGCGATGACTAGTTGTGCTTCGTTATCCAGCCACATAACTAGAAGAAGCTTAAGTGCATGTAAAAGGAACCTGCTTATTTATTATTAGCTATATCAGGTCATTGTACACATCGAAGGCTCCTCATTAAGTTTGAGGCCTTTTCAACTTTTCTGTCCTCTGCTCAAGTTTGGGGTTTTTTTCCATGCTACTGACAGTAGCAACTCCAGGGAACCCCCTGTAACCTCCAAGATAACTGCACTGCATCAGGGCAACTAGACCACTGACTTACAGTAGAAGGCTCACGAGATACAACTTTCACACTATATAGCCATCACTCACGTATTTGTTAAAAATGCAGGTCTACCCACATTCAGAGCTGAACACAAAACACATGTGTGTAACTGCCCTGCTCTACAGAATTGCAATTCATGTGTTTACCTGCTGCAATATGCTCAATATACTACAAGATACATATGCATGTACATGCACAGTCTGTGGAATGGGAACGGAGATTATTAATATTATTTCACTTTTAATACCTTAGCAGAAGTTCACACACTTTATTTATGAGGTCATATAAGCATTCACGTGATAGCTTGATCAACCAACAGATCAATAGCTCAACTGATCATCTGTCACCTTGAATTCTTTCAGGATTATATATCTTAAGACAAAAGAAAGACACATCTTTCAAATACCTTACAAAAAATGCATACATGTCAGCTGTTTCTCTGGACTAAGTGAATATTAACGATCACAGGATCCTTACAAGACTCTACTTGTCTTTTGCATCTTCATCATTTCCAGCAGCACATTCAGTTAGTGTATGGAAATAGATGCATTCACATTGTTCACTAGAACACCAAGGATTTGAATGAAGCACACATAAGGTCTGTGAAAGATGCTCAACTCGTGTCTCATTGCTTTTTATTGTAGCTCATGTGGTAAACTAAGTTCTTTAGCTGGGTTACTTGACCAGAAAGCAACCATCAAACACTAATGCTTCCTGAACTACCTCACATCTCTCCAACCATCAGTCAGTCCAGCAATTACAGGAACGGAGTCTGGATTCTCAGGTCCTTCTTTTCTTTCTGCAATTGACTGCCATACATCTTTGGAAAAAAAAAAAATCCAGCATTACTCTGTCCCAGTTGTTCAGCCTGAAGAATGAGTGGGTTAAGTCACACTATGCACAGCAGGCATTGCTAACCAGCACCAATGAAATGCAGGACGCAGCAGCCTGCATGTAAAAACCTCATGTCTGGCTCACAGCAGGAACTGAACAAGGGTCCTGCAAGCACTGAAGACATTAATCCGTCCGATTTCAGGAAGATGAGAGGCTTCCTATACTGTCATCTCACCCAAAGTAGGCACAGAGAGAGGATGTACCCCCTACATGCTGCTTATGGATCACCCTTGGACAGAAATGTCAAAGATCCTATAGTCTTCTGTAGCTATAAAAGGTCCTGGCCCTGGAGAACAGCAACACAGTGATGCAGAAGCAGAGGCACAATTTGAAGATACCTTTCCAAAGGCAAGTTGTGCTCTGGGGAAGCTCACAGGGTCAGGAAACAGAAGGATCTGCAAAGGGCAGGGGTGCAGAGCAGCAGGAGCTGTAACACAACCAGTGATATGAGATCCTTAATTCACAGTGAAAGAAGAGCACTCAGGGCAGAGGCTGGCACTTCTCCAATGCCAGAAAAAAACTGAAACATGGAGAAATGATGGCAGGTCCATCCATCATCTTTGGATTTCTAACCACCACATTCAGAGTGGAGGGCCCACAGTGAAAGAGGCTTACCATGTTTCAAGTGGAAACATTCAATGACAATTTTCCTTACAACAGGAACTGCTGCTCCTTTCAGTTGGGATCACATCTGGACAGGAAGATCAGTGAGGTGAGGCACCACAGGAAAGAGTTAAAGTAGTGTGGTTCATTTCTAGGAAAGTTCTGTAATGAACAGAAAGAGCAGTAAGGACAGCAAGGGAATCCTCTCCAAGAAAACTTTCCCACTCCTGCCAAAACAGCTATAGGTTGTGTTTTTCAGGAATTCATTTAGTCTGAATAAACTTAATGCAGAATTGGCCAGATGCTCGGGTCAGCATAAATCGGTGCAGATCCCCTGACTTCTGGGTACCCAAAGCTCAGCACAGGGTACACCCAAAGTGCGAGACATTCATCGTTACTAACATAATGCACCACTGCTCACTGAAGTAAAGGCTTTAGTGCTGCTTCAAGACCCACACAACTACAGAATATTTATCTTTCCTGCTGTTCAGTTGTTCTCTGCCTCCTTGAAATTAGTGTGCGGACTTGTTAAACTTTTGGTGTGGCATAATGTGCCTTTTACTTACTTCTGGAAAAAGTTACAATTTTCATTTATCTCACAACACACACAGACACTCAGAGCGTATACAATCAGCTTGCAAAATGTCATGTGACCTAGCTGGCTGAAAGGTACTCTATGAGTATCATAAATCATTCTTTATCTGCCTTGGCTCTTTTTATAAATAGCACATCTTGGCTTTGTATGTCTTAAATGCTTTGGACCATTTCTTTCGTTTAGGGGGGAAAAACAGCGATAAGGATTTGTTTATTAACAGGGAGAGAAAGACAGGTATTAATATTTTTGTGCTGTTGCTGAAAGCGAAGTCCCAACAGGGGCTGAATTTCCAATCTTTTATATAAAAGCCATGAACAACCTTTTTCACTAGGCTACCCAGGATGTTGTTTAAAGCTCAACGCACACAAGAAATTTCATGTAAATTAGCCACCTGAGGGTACCAACACGGACCCATGATTGTAATAGAAACTTATTGACATTGGCATAAAAAAAAAGGCTAATTAACTGCTTCCTTTCTGCCAATTGCACACTAGATGCACGCTGCTGCTCAGCATCTCCTGGGCTGCTGCAGATATGCCGGCAAATACTCTCATTCCATGGGGTTCAGCACAACAGCTGCTTAAAAGGTCTGCACAGGAGCGTAGGGGGACAGCAATACGAGGGGATGAGTGCTCTGCAAGCAAAGGGATAGAGAGTTCAAAGTATATCCCCTTCCTTCATATGGAGTAAAGCTCTCTTCAGGCATGCACCATTTCTGGAAAATCAGACTTGACTTCCTAAGTTTTTCTTCCTCAGTACAAAGAGCCATTGAAATGCTGTAGTCCTATGCAGCATGTTTTGGGCTGATAAGAATAACAGTGTGTGGGGAATTTAGTCCTTCATTTCACACAGAGGAAAACCGACTTTGTGGTATATTCTGACTGAAAGACAACCCCAAAGAAGAATGTGAACTCACAGCTTCTAGAGGTTAAAGTCACACGATTCATCCAGGGAGTTGCACACTCTGATTAGAGGATCTTAAGGTGTTAAGTAAAAATCTGTACACTTTCATGAATGCAACTGAAATAAACTGTGAATTACTGAAGTAATTCTCAAGCGGTACAGGGCTTGATTGCCTTGTATAGTGATTTGCACCCACACATTGTGAGTATCAAGCAGGTGTAAAATGCCTGCAGTGGAGGAACAGGGAATGCTGATTTAAGAGTGTTTTATACACACATTTCCCTGAACTTAACAGGTATGAAAGTGTCCTGCAAGTTAAGTGCAAAGAATTCAGTCCCTGGAACTCAAAATCCATGTCCCTTTGTGACTATTAAGCCCTTTATATTTGCAGACATCTGGATATTGATGCTTATTCTTACAATGCACTAGAGAGAATTCCATAGCAAAACCCTGTTTTAAGTCCCGCAAAGATCTGGAATACCCAAAACCCATTCCCAGGCTTTCCTGTTCACCCCCCATTTTTTTTTGAGTTTCTAATCATTTCATTCTTTTGACTTGCTTTTTTTCTCTGTTGTACACAGCAGACATTTTCCCTGTAACCGTTCTGCATCCACGTCATCACCTCACACAAAGAAAACCTTTATCTAGCCACGAAGATGACGTAAGAAAGAGCGACTGCGCAGGTCAGGTGAGTGCTAATGGGACGGTAAGCCTTTCATCTGAGGTCACCGGAAAGAATCCAAGTCATCTCAACACAAAATGAAAGCAAAATGAAAGCTGTTCCACTTTAATGACTTTTTAGTCAACTGTGAGAAAGGAGTTAGCAGTTTCACAACAGATTGAGCTCCGTGTCACAAAAAAAAAATAAGTAAAATACGTAAACAGAAAACAGTGCAGTCAACTGAGGCCGATTCCACCACCCAATAATGAAATCAGGTCTGAAAACCAAACTAGCTTCTCACCTTTTATCTTCTAGTTAAGGATGGAGGTGCTCTAGTGGGAGGCAGAAACGTGCATTTCTGTTGCCTGTGCTGTCCTCGTTCTGAAGAAAAACACAGGACTCTGCCTAGGGATGTAAAGCCCACACTAAAGCCACCACAAAGCAGGGGAAGAGATGAAGGGAATGTAGGATACCAGAAAGAGAGATTCTCTGTTTGATCCTTACACAGTTGCAGCCCAGGGAAGAGCAGAGGACACTTCCCTGTAACATCAGCTCCTGCCAACTTAGTATTTTCTTGCTACTAGATGGACGTGCACACTTCTAGGGTAAAGCTCTTTATGTGGCAGAGAGCACCAGACGCAAAAAGAGTAATTTATAAGCAGCCAGCATCCCTACAAAGCTAGCTCATTTCACATTTTTACTTTCTCCAAGCTCATCTTTGAGATAACACTTTCCCCTCTGGCTAGAAATTAAAACATCTTTTTTCTCTCCTTTTTATTTCACTGAATTCAAAAAAGAAAAAGCATTGGGAGGAAGATGGCTGCTGTGGCAAATACACACTGAAAACGTTAAGAGTTAACAAAAACACTGGCTAGGAATAGAAGATAAGGCTAAGGGCAATGACCTTCTTTTTGCTCCTGAAAATGTAGAACAAAGGTCAGCTGTTCTACTAACCCTGCTCACTGTTATTTTTTGACTCCTCACGGCCCAAAGAAGGCCCTGAAGCAATAATATTGCCTCAAATCTCATGGCCTGTTTGAGGTGTTCGTTCTTTGAGAATCTTTTCCTTTCATCAGATACAAAGCAGCTGATGAATGAAGCCAGCTCTCCCCGAAGAAAGGAGAGATGCACATGAACACACACTGGGCTTGGGGTACTTGAAGCACTCTGGCAGCCATCAGCTACAATTAGGCCATTTATTTCTCCTGTTACATGCCTTCACATTAACCACTGCACGCCCAGTTAGACTACTCCAAAGAAAAGGGCCGGTGCTTTAATTCCATTAACGATCACCAACTAAAATTCCAATAAAACAGGGCAGGAGAATAATGCTGGAAGGCATACTGATACGTCACTATCCTAAAAAATACCCAAACCCTGTAGTCCACTATAAAATAGAAAAGGAAGCAAATCTCTCGCATACCACCTCCCCTAGGCCTCCAGACTCATTCAGACTGGTGCGGCCTCCCTGAATTGTTTCCTTATTTTATTAACAGCAACAGCGACGATCTGCTTCCTCTGTCTCAGACCTCTGCTTGATATTGGAGACTGGCTTTCAAACTGCAAACAGCTTTTGTGCAAGAGGCTTGCTTGCCTCTTTTCTTCTTAGATCTCTGTCTTCAAATGAAATTGTAAGGCTGGCAGGATTGGACTGAAAAAGAACCATTAAACCTTGATAATTTTCTGCTAGAAGAAACACTTTTAAGCCAAAATGACAATCAGATCAGGGAAAAACATCCACTTTGATAAGCTGGTAATTAAACAGCAAGCAAGCTGGTGAGGCAATGTGATCAGTCAACCATGCTGGCCAAGATGTTACTGTCAAGTGGGACAGCAAGTTTTAAAGGCAAATTTTGCTCATCACCTACTTAAAAGAAAGACGGAAGATGCCACAGATACTCCACTGCAGAGGAGAGGTCATGTAGAGAAAATAAGGAAGGATCCTGGTCTTACAGGAGAATGCAAAACACAAATGTTTTCCCAAAACTCGTGGGATCGTTTACCCGGTGTGCAAGCCAATAGCACACAGCTTATTAGTACAAACAGTATTGGCTGTTTATTAGCAGTTCTGTGCAGATTTCGGTGTTAGAGGGTATTTCCACAAAGCTAGCACACACAGCATTGAAACAGTCATTCATTTATACATTGTAAATTAGCATAATTAACATATTCATTGTTTATCAAATTTTTATTGGTGCTCACAATTCCTTATATTGAGGCTGATTGGTGCAGAATGCCTTTGTCTTCATTTAAAGGTACAGTGTCTCTTAATTTTACTGCATAACTCAGTGGGTGAGTGTCCTCAAGCAGAGGCAGGTATCCTAACTTCTAGAGGGATGGTTTTCATATTATAATTACTCAAGCTCACCTAAAGAGCATATTTTTAGCTGCTTCATGTGGTATAGCCAAGTTTCTTGGTCGATCAGTCCACTGAAGTTTCTGGTTCTTGGTTTTGTTCCTGTTTGTTTCTGTTTGTTCCTTCTATCCCATTGTTTTGTCAAAAACTGTTTACCCAAGTGATTTACAGAGTTACAACCGTAGAGGTTTCCACATGACAAGGAACATGCCAAACGAATGAGAAAACTGAAGCAGAGAAATGTTTTTAGTATTTTATTGATTTTGTCACATGTCTTGTGATGTGTGAGCTGAAGGGTAACTGACTTGGAATCCCTCAGACAGCATATTAAGTATTTCAAACGTCCCAGGGCAATAAGCCATCAGCTGAAGCAATCATAAAGCTGAAGATCTGGGAAAAGATGGGTTTACATGGTATATTTTGTGAGGACCAGAACTGGCCCTGAAGGCCTAGGAGACTTGGAAGCGATACGTGCCAGAGGAGTCAAAGAAAGGGACAGTACAGAAATCTATGCAGAGGAAAGTGTTTAAAATCACATCAGCTCAGCCTGTGGAAACTGAGCAAAGGCAGGTGGGACAGTCCATTAAGACTCGGGCCTGTAAAAACAACCAACTCGCATTAATTTAGCGGTTAAGCTTTGCAGAGCTCTCCCACCCCCCTACGTTTGCTAATGTTGCTGAAGCTGTTGCTACCAATCCCTTTGCCTCCTTCCTCACTCAGCACCAGTCCCTGACATGAACAACAAGGGACACCTGGGGACCCTTCAGTTCAGGGCTGAAACCCCTGCTCAGGAAACGGTGGTCTGCTGGCCACTGCGCAGCCCCACATGTCTGCCGGGGAGGAGCGTGGGGTTGCGCGATACCACGTGTTGGTTTTGTTTTAGCACACCACGTGTTCAACCATGAAAGAGGCCACCGCAAAGCCCAAGAGGTACAACTGAGGAAGAATGGTAAAATCCCATCTTTTGCCATTTTTACCTCTGTGTACGTCTGCAGCCCTTCCCTGCCGGAGACTCAGCGTGTGAGTCACCCATCAGCGTGCGCACCAAAGGCTCCCCATTCCTGGCAGGTTTGAGTGAAAACCAGCTGTGTGGCAATTGCAGCCCACATGACATTACAATTTCAGTATGTGGCTACCCAGATATCTCAGTTATCACCTATCAGACAGATGGAGAGATCAGCACCTTTACCGAAAAAAAGGGAATATTTTATGGCACAAGCTCAAGACATAAAATTCTATTCTTTATAAGAATACTAGGGCTTACAAAGTCTATGTATATAACAAAGAGCACCACAACAGGTCTATCACCTATTTAATACAAGACACAGAGAGTCCAGAACAGGTGTTTCAGAAAGCTCAAATAAGAGGAAAAATTAAAAAAAAAAAAACAAAACACACTGAAATCACTAACAGCATTAAGCAATGACCTCTGACATCACTGGAAATTTATATTACCTCCAGCGGATGCTGGATTAGACTCTTGTAGTGTTATGTGAATTATTGAAAGTAAATACTTTATGTAGAGGTTGATACTCTGTTGTGGGTTTTTTTTGTTTTGTTGTCAACAAACTCCTAAAAATATGTTTCCTAGGCAATACTGATGAGTGAAGGTTCAGTGCCAACAAATCTGATCTATTAAATGCCTTTCCTGGACAATTGTTATGTTTATTTGATCAGTTTATTCCCATGAAGCTGCCTCAGTTCTCTGAATGAGGTGAATGTAATCGTTAAGAAGAAACAAGAAGTGACTGGAGAGAGAGAGAAGTCTGTCATTGCACAAGTGTCTCTACTGACAGATTGCACTGTCTTTCAACATAAAAAAAAAAATTGTCAACAGGTAGCAAAGTCATACTTACAAGGAAAAAAGAACACATGGAAGAGGAATAAATATGAACCAAAATAAAATTTGACAAATTGTTTCTCAATCCTTTTTGCTACCACACAACTACTTCTGCTCATAAATCAGTAGTAGTACAATTCCCAGACCAATCCAAAAAAGAACAAAATATTTTGAAGAGTATCCTTAAAAGGTATCATAATCACATGCAGTGTGTATTTAAGGAAAGAGCATTTTAGAGTCTGAATATTATCAAAACATGGCATGTTTTGATTCCTGACATCTTAGGTTATAACAAATCTCCATAACAGTCAGCCAAACCAGCCATTTGAATAGCAGGGCATCAAACAGCATCCTCCCAGGTATGGTGGTCTTTCAACCAGGGTTCAAGACTGTAGAAAAAACAACAAACCAGAGATAGTATCTGAAAAGAAAATTACTGGCAGAAGTAGGGACAATCAGGAAAATTAGGACCTGTGATAAATAAAACCAAGCTATCACCATTCTCAGTTATTAGCACAGGAATGAAAGACATCTCTGGTCACGTCACTGGGTCTTTGAGTCTTGAACCGTGCTGCTGCCTGATGCTTCAGAAGAAGGTAATAGTGTACAAGGCCAACCAAATAATAAGCTGTGGTGTGGAATGGGGGTAAAAAGACATCCACACTGGCCTCTGCACACGATCAAAGTTCACATGTTGTACGAATTTGTCTCAGAGCCTTATAACATGCTTAGGTCAAATTCACATATTGAAAAAGATCTCAGTAAAGACTGAAGATGGATCTATACACCTTCTGTTCCCACCGTCAGTATCAGCGTTCCTTTACCTTTAATTCACATACGCTTACCATCACAAGTATATTTTGCCACAATATTTCACCTGGGCTGTAATAACAGTGATCCTGAGTAAGCGTTGGAGCTAGCCAGTACCAATCTCACCTTCATAACTTCTGTTTTCCCACACTACACAGTGAGGAAACAGTCTTACGAGCTCCCTCTTAACATACTGTTAAAAAGTCAAGTGCTTCTCCATAGCTCTTCCCAAACCTATTGTAGTCCAGGATGCCATTCTGATTTACACCAAATATAGTGCAAAGCATGCAGCAAAACCTGCTAGAGAAACATAGGAAAGAAAAGGAACTACTGATGGATCACAGGGAGTGTAGGAGGGGGGAAAAAAAAAAAAACAGGAATAAAGCTTTGCAAATGTGTAAGGAAGCTTCAAAGCTACAAGTTTCAGTCCAAGTTTCAGAGCCTTGCAAATCCACAGGGATTTGAATCTGTAAAATGTAGCTTCAAATTCATAATCTGAACTTTTCCTCCAAAGCCTCCAAGGACTTTGAGATTTTAGGTTTGTATTCAGGTATATGGACTTCAAAACTGGAAGAAGTTTCCTTGTCACCCCGAATAGTCTGAAACATTAACAACCGACAACATTTTCATTATCGCTACTACAGTTTAGCAGGGAGCAGTCTCTCACTCCCTGCTCTTAGGTAAGCCTCAAAGCTTCTTCAGTGTTGGCTGCTAAACACTTGATTATTATCCTGTGGGTTTCTCCCCACCTTTTCTTTTATGTACGCTCGCTGTGTATCTGCACAGAAGACATGATGTATATTTTGCAGCACGGTGCTTTAGCACATGGCTCAGCATGCAGAAATGCACGGTCTCTAGTCTGACTGCCAGTGTTCCCAGCGTCAGAACATAGCTTAATAGCTCTCAGGATAGGGCTCATTAGCCTCCACCGAATAGCCAAGAGGAACAATAGATTTCATAACTGAAAACGTTCACCAGGTGGAAAATACTCATCACTGGATTTGAGCAAGGACACATATTGCTCTTAAAATACTTCCTAGTAGCTAAAAAAAAAAAAAAAGGGGGGGGAGAAAACCACATCTGAATTAGTTTTCTTTGGCTTCAACGTCACCGCAGGGAAGGTGCATTTTGCAGCACACCCCAAAGTCCTGTGGTCCACCTAAGTGGGGAAATCACTGCACCCTTGTCATTCCCATCCGCCCGAATTTACTCCCAAAGCAAACAGGAATGAGTTGGGAATTGACATCTGCTCAGGCTCTACCAGACAGTTTTAACACTGCCAAAGCAGCCACTGCAAACCACTATGAAGTGTTCCCAACCCCACTGTTTAGATATATGGGATCAAATCTTGTTCCTTTTGCATTGAGCTTTTGTCTGCACTCCATAGGCCTGAAAGTAGCCATTCCAAACCACCAACTGCACATCTTGACTACTAAGAAGCACAACTAAACACTTGAATCCACCGAGTACATTGGAAAGCACAGGTGGAGAACAAAGGTGATGACCAGGCATTAGGATACACTGTGGCTGCACAACTCAGAGATGCTTCCTGATGTAATGCTATTCCAATGTCTTGATTCATAAAGAGGAGTCTTCTGGTACGTTCACTAAATTCGAGGATCTTTCATGCCCCAATGAGTAAATTTGCATGATACAGAAATAACTTATTAAATGCAGAATGCTCCTACAGAATATGTTTTTGTTTGATTACCATTAATCCTTCTCAGGACTGCTTTAGCACAGAAGCACATCTTTTTTTAGACCATGCGGCTGTTGAACTTAATTTCCATTTATTGCCAGTGTGAGCACTCAGACAAACATCAACAGACAGCAGGAGGAAAGCTGTAGGGATCTTCTCAGGGCATGTAGTGGATCTATATTGAAAGGGATCTTCTGCAAAAAAACAGTTCCCAGGACAGCCCATGTTTGCAGGGTAAGTGAGAGGCTAGGAAATTCATGCTGGAAGCGTCTGCACCAGCAGACCCGCAGCTGCAGCAGCAGGGACACGAGGAATTCGCCTTCAGAAAGAGCTCTACCCAAACAGAGCCAGAGCAGAGAGCCAGCTCCTGACAGCAAGGGATAAATAACAGCTCAGAGATAGTCTGGAGGAACCACTGAGAGTGTCAGGTCAAGAAATGAAATCTGTGAGGAGACTAACTGTGAAGTGACGAAAACTGCCATGCCAGAGGCCATACCATGGGCACCTTCTACCGCGTCCCTGCAGAGGAGGCACTGCCGGTGCCCCGGCAGAGACAGCACCCTGCATCCACAGAGAGAGGGACCAAGGGAGAGGGGGCCGTCGCTGCCTGGCCCTCCTCACTGCTGTAGTCGAGAGGATGGTGTCAGGCTGTAACCAGCCCTCTGACACCAGACCTCGGCGCAGCACTGCATTCCCAGAGGAGCCTTTGCCCTGCTGCTGCCAGTGCGGAGACAAACCCGTGATGCATTTACTGAGACAGGGAATGCCATTTTTTTTATACTGACACCGTCCCTACTTTGGGTTTTTTATCTTTTTACTGCTGACGCCTGCCCTTGCTAAGACTAGGGGAAGTCCCACATTCATATGACAGTGGTTTCATTTCAGGATTTATTAGGCATGTTTAAATATTAAGTAGTCAATAAATGCCAAATCAAGACAAATATTCATTTAAAATGTAAAAAAGGTTTCAAGTCAGCAAAAGCCAATGATGCATGAACTCCCACGGGGGAGTACACTGGCCTGATAGCACCAGAACAAATGTCCCATCCCAGAAGCATTGTTTCAGCTTCTCTTGGCACTTTAGGATTTCTTTATGGTTTTTCTTTTGATTGCAGCCTCAAGTTTATCCTTGTTTTAGAAAAAAAAAAATAACAGAATTGCGCACATACAAAATGCATTTCACTCCCCCCTCCCAGGTCCTGGGGGGATTTAGAAATAGCATATAAATCATCCCAGTCAAAATCTTTGAATGACTAGTATTTCATGGGTGCACGGGATGCGGCAGGGCAGCATTGAAAAGGCCAGGTTTTGCCTTGTCACTATCAGCTCCGGATGTGGCTGTGACATGACAGGAGAGTTCAGGCTCCGCAGCTTGCCTGCAGGCTGTGCTCAGCCTCTGCCACCTTGCAATGGACGTGGTCGATACCAAGCATCACTGAAAACCCCACAGCTGATGTGAAAAGGTTGCTGAGCACAATTTTCACTGATGAAAGAAAATTCAGCACTTTCCATGTTGCTCTGCCTGTCGAGTTCAAGGTACCATGGTGCCCACTCTTCGCTGTTGCACTCTTACTGATATGGCAAAGCTACAAGACCCTTTAAATTGCAACCATTATTATTCATGCCATACCCGGCACTTGGCGGCATTAGATTTCCTTGAGAATGTATGGGAGGCCTAAAAAGGAAAGACGCTGTATAGAAAAGTGTCATGCCAGAGAAAAGCTCTTTTACATCGGCTGAGGAATATGGTTAGCAGGTAGCCTGAAAAAATCATTGGAGATCCATTGTGAGACTCCAGTCACAGCTGCAGTTAGAACCCAATGCCGGAGTGAGGAGAGGGAAAAATACATGCAGGGTCTGATTGAAACCTCAGAGGATTTACTTCAGAGGACTTTAGCTCAGGATCTTGTTTTACAAATCCTCCCAGGCTTGATTTCCACACCAGCCAGGTCTGCATGGTTTTATATCGTTATGCAGCATAGTGTATGAGTCAGAAGGCATGCAGAAGCTTCCTAGAGGTTTTCTCTTAGGTGTCTGCAAAGAACCACGTATTTAAACTGCATTTCCTAAATCATAAACAAGTAAATACATAAGACCTCCTGATTTACATTCAAGGTGGTTTTTTTTAATGTGAAGGTCACCTTGAAAGCTGCAGTGTAAAGAGCTAACTCACTTTATCTCTAGCATCATAGTCCTGCCTCTGCCTACAGTGGCAAAAGATCCTTACCGTACGAGAAACTCATTTTTACCTCTTGTGCAAAATTGACTTGTCACAGATTTTGAATATGCATGATCAAAGAGCACCTGCCTGGCCAAGTTGAAGAGCTGGCTGGGTAGAAAAGTGCAAGATCCCTTGGCACTTTGAATCCTTTTGAAATAACTTTGTAGAGGCAATGTGGTTTTGGAGATATGGTGGTGGCCCAGGCGTTCAGGAGACCTGGATTCTATTTCTGGCTCTGCCACCGACCCGCCAAGTGACTCAAGACAAATGACTTCAACACATCTGCCAAGTTTCACAGAGCAAGTGAGAGACTCGCACTCTCCCATTCCCCCCCCCAAGCTGTCCCCTCACAGCACCTGCATCCCACACGTTTGCAGCATAGTCATGGTCTCTCTTCTCCCTCGTGATCCCTTATACAAGCTGCAACTTACCGGCCCCCTCCTGACATGCCAGCCTGCTGTGCCTGCGGTACAGGCTCCCAAAGCAGGGTTCAGTGCTACAAGACGCATTTTCCAAAAGCGCCTACCTCAGTTGTCTCTCCATGTCTCAAGCCCTGATATGTCCATGAAGGCTTCCTTCATGGGACGCAACCCATGGACTACACCAGCTGTGCACTTAGTGTTCACCTGCATGTATCTCACAGTGACATGGGAAGTCAAGTCCACTTCCATTTGCAGACCTCTATTTTTCCTTCTACCACTTCTTCCACTGACATGAAAAATCATTTGGCACAAGGATAAATTCCCCACGGCCTGCATGGCACAAAGAGGCTCCAGCTCTCCTGAGGACCCCAAGTCCTTCTCTGCCTTCGTGACCATAGATTCGTTTTCCCATCCAGTAGACCTTTCCTCTATGAAACCATCTCTGTAACCACTGAAGTACAACACTAGTGATCCCATTTCCCAGGGTTAGCACTAATTATTTGCTGGATGACTTTTGAAAAGTATTTTACTGTCCTGGGATTATCTATCATCCAAATGCAAATACCTCTGTAAGAAGGGAGGACTGTAATCTTTGATTGAAAAAAACTACATGTGAACCAGCTATTATTATCATTATTGTTAAATATTATGATTATTTCATTAGTTACTCTGGCAGAAGAAAATAGGCACTATGAATAGGAGTCACTAGGGGGTTCTCTGCCCGGCCTGATATCAGCCTGTTCTCTGTAAAGATGGGCTGCCCGCAGCCTGTTGGATTTTTGTTTACCTTTCACAATGGAGAGGTAGAACTCTAATGCATGAGTTTCTTGATTTTTCCACAAAAAGGTGTTACAAGGATTTAAATTAGGCTTCTCTGCATAAATTCATTAATGTTGTTTTGCATTTGGTATCACTTGAAATGAGCAGAATTCTTGGTGGGAGAGAGGGGATGGAGATTCTCACTGGTT
Source organism: Dromas ardeola (assembly GCA_013398915.1). Taxonomy (NCBI): domain Eukaryota; kingdom Metazoa; phylum Chordata; class Aves; order Charadriiformes; family Dromadidae; genus Dromas; species Dromas ardeola. Next base: position 165,812 of record VYZM01018436.1, read on the forward strand.
TTGAGGGGAGAAAGAGCCCGCAGTAAGCAGCAGGGTGACCATCCCTTTCTGCAAGAAATTTTAGCCACTTCTTGCATAACATAGTAACAAGAGTGAGATGTCTGCTTCTTAAAAACACACTTCGGTTTAAGTTACTTTATACCAAGTGTCTCCCCACAGCCCCTGGATAGTAACAAAAGAGAGGAAAAGGTGTTGCATCAGGTCATCAGCACTATAAATGGCAAATGCACAGGGGGAGAGAGGGGATAACAGAACATGTCTCAGGGAGGGAAGAAAATCTCAAAGGGAACCTCAACCACCAGTGGAGAAACCCTCACAGACTTCTCTGAGCAGTACTTTTGATCCACATGTAATAACTAAACTGCCAGCAAAGGAAAGGACATCACTGAATGGGCACCGTACTTAGACACAGAGGATAAGCAGAGTGAGCCTGAAAACTACATGATGAAGAGACAGAAAAGGGAACCAGAAGGAAGGAGCCATTTGACAGAAGAAAAATTGTGGCCAAGAGATAACAAGTTGAACATCACAGAGGAAGCCTGTTTCAGAGGTAGGAGTTTGAGACCTAGGAGAGTATCCTCACCTGGACAGTGTCCTGACATAGGAAATGCAGGTTGTCTCCTGAGTGTCCCTCAGCAGGGAGGAGTAAGTGGGAAGCTGGGACAGGCTAAGGAAAAAAGTTCACTTGCCTCTGTTCAAGAATGTCTGCATCCAGGAAACACAGAAAGTGAGAATTTTCTTTCCTTTCAATGAAGGACATAACTTTAAACAAAAGCTCACAGGCAAATACCTTGACAGAAAAGAGCCAAAGCCCTATAACTGAGAGGTGGGATCAACCACTCACACAGGCTTCTCTTAAATCCTTGTTGCGTTATTCTCATCTTTGATAGGACGGTAGCTTTTTACCACAGTTTTTACCAGCTTAAATAATCTTTGGTATTTAAAAACTGTGAAACATGTAGTTCTCCCACCCTGGCTTTAATTGGGTCCACAAGAGTACTGAAGGGAGACCATTCCTCCCACTGATCTGCATTCACAGCGAAACCAATGGCAAGAAAACACTCACTCCAGCCCAAGCCTTCTTCCTCAAGCTTGCATGCACATTCTCTTGGTAGGACTGCTCAGTCCATGCTCATGCTGACTCAAGGAGCCAGGAGCTCCTCAAGCCTGGAGCTTGAGGTCCCCCTCAAGCTTACTCTGTGCAGGAGGACTTTGTGCCTCTGTCTGCAAAGTGTGTGTTAGCAAGGATCCAGCAGCCCTTCTCAGCAAGCTCCCACCACTCACCAACTGAGTGCATCAACAGGAAAATCCCATTCCCCGCTTCACCCCAGTCCAACAACTTGCAGCTGAGTGCCAGCACAGCAGTGTTCTCCTCAGCATTAATTTAGGCATACGTGATAAGTGTTAAACTACTTCCTATTTCCTGATCTTCTATTTCTGTAATGCTGCCAATCCACACGTACTGCAGGCTGTTCTCAGTGGACTCGGAGATTTATCTGGGGAAGCTTCTGGTCGCTCAATTCACGAATCTTAAACTCTGACCTTGGGAAGGCAAAGTAGTGCACTGGTCACTCTGTCAATATTTCAGGTCACTAACGTAACAGAGGTTGTGGTCTTCCTCTGGAGAACACAGCCACAGAACGGTGAGCAGAGGCTCCTGTGGCTGGGTTATTTAGGAGGGTGAGGATACAGTTATCTAACTGTTTACAGATGAAGACCTGTAACCAGGTTAGCCATGCATGCCAATGAGAAGAGGTAAAAGCAGGCTCCAAGGTCCCCTGAGAAGCAAGAGCACTGTGGGTCTTCCCTGGGCAAGGCAGCATTCCCCTCCAACAGGCTCAAGGCTTCAGGCTCCTTACTCAAAGGCAAGCGAGTAAAACACAAGCACTGAAGAGATGGGCATGACAGAAAGGAGAATGGAGGATTACTTGGCTCTAGCAAAGTCACAGGGAACCCATCCGCTTGAAATGTGAAATGAACAATTCCCCCCAAAAAATGTGCTGCGGATATAGGGTCTTGTTGTCAGCCCCTTCACTGTTAGCTATTGATTTTACAGTATTTGTAAGATTTATTCCCTTTTATTTTCACCAGGGGAAATTAGGCTGTCAGGATCTATTAACCCGAAACAAGCCATTATCCCTCTCATGATTATCGCCTTCCAGGGCTGCCTGCAAAGTGCCCCCAGGCTCCCTCTGCCAGAGAAGGAGGCTGCTGGCTTCTACGTGCCTCTCAAAGCCACCCTGCCTGTCCCACTCAGGGTGCGGGTGGATCCAGCTGACTAACCTGCAAAGGACAAAGCCAGAAACCCCTGCCTGAAGCGATATGCGCGTCCCCCTCATGCAATCCCATTGGAAAGCATCTCCCTCTCCTCGTGGCAAACCGTGACACCCCCAGGGCGGTGTGCGCCCGCTGCCAAGCAGCAGCACTCAGACCAGAGGTACGATCATGTGCATGACACAAGATGACTTACGCATTAAAACTCAAATGCAATACAAGCTTTTCCATTTACTTTCTTACAGTGTTTTTATCTGCTTGCTATGTAAGAAAGGAGACGACTATCAAAAGAGATAATGTTAAATCCACAGGGATATAAAGCTCCCAAAAATACAGAAACTAATTTGCTAAACACCACCAGAATGGTGCGCGCTCTCATGAAATTTTGTTTGAAAAGTGTGTGCAGGCTCGTTAGTGGCACTTCCGAGGAGACTGGGGACTTCAGTCTGCACCTGACCTCAGTCACTCCACTTTTGTGGAGCACAGCCATCCTCAGGGACTGTGTTAATGTGCCTACTAAAACCTCTCCTGCACACATTCAGCGTGGGATTTTCAAAACTCCTTAAACTGGTCAAATAAAAATCAGTCGCTGTTGGATCAGAGCCATAGGCTTTTCCCCAGTGGCAACTATTTCCATAACGAACCACAGCTCTCCAATTCCAGCCGGCTCGGCACCAGCCAGACACACTAAATAGGAGTTGTGAAGCACAGAAAATTATGAAGCACAGACCTGGAAATAGGATTCATGCCCTCTCAACTTCTAGAGCTGAGTGTACTTCCCCAGGCAACAGAGGCGTTTTGACTGGTGGAGCAGCAGGCACTATAGGACACACTTTTCTTACCTTAAGTTTTTCAAGCTCTGTGAAAAGCAGCCTGGGCTTTTAAAACCCTTTTGAGGCCTACTCAGTTGACTGCAGAGTGAAATTATTCACTCACGAACAGTACCTCATTCCTAAGATGCACGCTTGAGCCCAGCAAAAACACTCTACAGTGCAGGCTCAGTATGTGATTTTCAGTGCTAATAGTGTGCTCAAATCAAAGCCAATTTCCTTTGGAAAAAGGCTACACATCACTTTTCAGCGAGGAACATTTCCACCCTAAATCACAACTTTCAAACATGGGCCATTACTGCTGAAAAACAGCTTAAGAAAACCACCACCACCTAAAAGACATTCCCCCCC
>VYZM01018436.1:169285-226333 GCA_013398915.1 Dromas ardeola
TCAGGAATAACTAAATTAATTTTGCTCTTATTTGAAAAGATGGAACAGAAAAGAAACAAAAAAAAAAGAAAAGAAAAAGCTTTATTTCAGACCAGAAACTGAGTATGACAAGTCTTTGCCAAATGCAGAATGCCTCCCAGCCTGAAAACAGAACTTTAAAATTTAAAGCACCTTGATAACCTTAAGCGCAATTCTAACTGCATCAGTCCCTGCTAAAAATGTTCATTCTCTAGTCTTTCTATCACTTAAAACTGCTGATGGTTATGAGAACAGAGAATGTGGCAAGTACATCAAGGCATATGCGTGTCGGCCACCGCTCTGCTAAGCGAACAAGAACAGCCAGCTTCCTCCTAATAGCCGGTTACCAGACCTGGTGCTGCAGGCAAGAGCGGGTCCAACTGGGGACTCAACCACTGCAGCCAGGCCATAACTCCTTGGGAAAGGCTGAGCTCCACCATCTGGGGTCAGCTCACATCCCTGCCATGGAGCCATCTGCATTCCTCTGACGTTCAGCCTCGCTCTTCAGACACACATGCAAGAAGCCAAAACAGAGACTGGACATCCCTTGGATGTGGTTTGGGTTTTCCCTCTTGACAGCAAAAGGGGATCAGACCTGTAAGTTCTGTCTGGGTGCAGGTATATTGCCAAGCAAGCCACCAAGATACTGTGTTTCCATGCATGTGATAGCAAGCAGCGGGGGCACTGGATTAACAATAAAACTCTTAGAGCAAGCTCTCATCATGCATACGAGCTGCAAGCTTTATGGCCATGCTCATGATCAGAATTTGACTGCTTCTGCAAAGAAAACAGTGTCCTGGAGTCACTTGTAATGAGGCACTCCCAGTGCAGCCCTGATTGCATGCGGAGCGTGTAAAAGCCCAGCTGGGAACCTCAAGGGTAGCCACCACCCCAAAGCCACTTTGTTCTGGAGATGTTTAAGCCAGGCCTAATGTGTTGTGGAGCTTGTACCACTGAAGTGCTCTGGGGAGATTGGAAAGGAACAGTCTCTGACACACCATTCCTCATTTACTTCCCTCTGGAGCGGGATGGTGCCAGAGCTGACCAGAGTAATTAAGCACACCATCTGGGCCTCAGTGTCTCATGTACGCACAGACTAAGACCACATCTTGTTAACCCTTCTGCATCCATAGTCATTCACTGAGATAAGTTATGCAGTAGGATGAACAAAAATTTGGAGTAGGCGTAAGGGGTGCAGCTGCAGAGCCTTACGCAGGCGGACTCAACGCTGTTGGGCTGAACTAAGCACTCTCCAGTTCAACCACAGGAAGGTGCCAATGATCCAAGGGTGGACCGGGTGCAATCTGAAAATGGTCACCCACAATGCTAAAAACAATGGTTGTGATCTTTCAGACTTGTCAGCAGAGGCAGTCAAGCCTTTTCATAGAATGAATTTAAACCAAAAAACAACAGAAGGGACTGCATCAGCAAGAGCAGAAGCCTGGCCAATTCACAGCTGTCTCCACTGAAAGGTTTCCCAGGTTCAAATGTTGCAAGTCAGAGGATGACCCAGTGTGCAGATGGTGTACTGAAGACAAAAAGCATCAGAAGTCCTCACAAGAGAATCCCTAAGTGGAGCCAGTGGATGGGCCTCCTTGGGCACAGAGCTCATCAGAAGGGGGACTGTGGGGACTTCTGACAAGGAAGCTTCAAAAACTCCCACTGTAATTTGTTTAATTTTAGTCAGAGAAACAGAATTTGGTTTAGTTATCTTAAACAGAAATTAGGTTATTCCAAGACCCCTCTTAATTTATTCTACTGGCTTCCCATCCTACTAGGAATAGAATCCTAAAGGGCCAAACTTCAGCTAGCCATAGAAGTAGCAAGATACCATCACCCAGGTAATGCAGGTGGTCTTCAGGAAAACCTCAGCTAAAAGGAAAGATTTGTTCATTAAAACACATGCATTTGATCAAACTGAAATGTTTGTTAGATTTTCAGAATGGCTGGCCAGATTAGAAAAAGTGGAGAAGGCAATCAGAGAGATGTTGTGCTTACCAGATCATCCAGAGACTCAGGATTGAGGATATGATGTAAATCATGTTAAGAGACTAAATAGTAGATAGGTAACATTCAGGATTGAGAAGAGGAAGATTATGTTCTGTCATGGTTTTGGCCAAATCGGCCAATGGATGGCGACAGACGCTCCCCCCCCAGCCTCTCGTGCACGGGGAGGAGGGGGAGAGATAAAGAGAGATTTACGAGTTTAGAAGAAACTAAACTACTTTAATGAAATATTAATAATAAGATAAAAAGGAAAATAATGAAACAGATACAGTATATACAAAACCATATTAAGCTCCCGGATGATGTCACCGGCAGGCACTGGGGGAGTCCCCGGCTGGACTCAGCGACGAGTGGGAACCAGGTTCCAGAGCTGGAGTCAGGAAGACACCGATCGGGATCAAAGGCAGATGAACAGGCAGGGTCCTCCTCGGATGTCAGCCATTGAAGGAAAAGAGTTGACCCTTTGATCCCTCGGCTTTTATACTTGAGCATGGGGCAGATGGGATAGGATGCCCCTGTTGGTTAATTTTTGGTCACCTGTCCTGTCCGCTCCTCCCTGCAGGTGGGACCCCTCTACGCCCCTCCGCTTCCGACCCTCTAACGGGGCAAATAACAAAATTAGCTGACCTTGGTTGTTATAGTAATAAGTATAAGCAAGAGCCTCTCTGCATACCATTCCTTGGCACAAACTGTCTTATCACTCTGAACAAACCACTTCAGACACAACATGCTGTTAATTTCAGAGAGTTAGAAGAGGCCTGGCTAAGAAATAAAATTACTGAACAGAAAGTTGGTTCTGTTTTACCTCAAACCAGGACATGTTCTGGCAGAAAACCCTAGAGTCTGATTTGTGATGTGAACTGTCCTTAAACGTGCAAATACCACACTTCATTCCAGCAGTAACAGGCCAACCCATGACAGTCTCACCTAAGAAAAATGCCTCTTAAGCCTTGCCTGAGTCAGAACAGTGCTAAGGCTTAAGGAACAGCCCTTTGCTTCCTCGCCTTCCCTCCTCAAAAATGCTTCACTGAAAAGCATGTAGAAGCATCTTGACACTGCCCAAAAACACAAGTATCCCTGGGGAAAATCCCAGGGGAAAATGAGACAGCGCACAATAAGCACACAGAGCTCTTAACTAGCTGAGAAACCCCACTTGTCCTTTCTGCCTACCTTTAGACATGCAGCAATGGACAGGCAGAGAAAAGGCAACCAACCAGTTTATGAGTGCACCCACGACATCTCCAGGCCACATCATACAAGTTTCTGGCTAATCAAACATTCCTCAATGATTCTGGAAGAGGAATTATAATAAAATACTGGGTTTATGTCCTGTTACCACATACTGCATCTGAGCATCTTCGGAAGTCAGGCAGCAGCTTCCTCCAAGGGTCTCTAGGAACACAGCCTACAATGCAAAGCAGGGAGAGTACTACCTTGTTTTCCTCTTCTACCCACCAGGACGTGCATTAAATGCATTCCTTTATTTTAATAAGAAGCTGCATCTTATTCCCTTACAGTCTTGTTCCTTAATATGTGCCCTGCAGTCTTTGACATGCTTGGATGCCTTGACAAAAGGGAAGAGCAAAGGAGAGAAACATGGGGCTTTGAGGAAGGGAACCAATAAATGATGTGCAGTGGCAGGCACTGCTGAGGTTGCAAGGAAAAAGTACAGCCTAGTGGATAAAACAAACAAGGTCAGAAGCGTGTATTCTTCCCCGCTTTGCTTCTTGCTTACGATGTGGTTATGGAGCATCCCACCTTCTTCACCTATTAGAGAACAACGCTAACTTACCACAGGGCATCATGAAGATGAGCGATTAGTCTTTGGAGAGTGCTTTGAGATCTTGAAATGGAAGTTATTATGAAACACATTATCATTGTTTTCCACAGAGGATTGTATAGATGAATTTTAATGGGAACAGGTATGTATATTGCCTTTGTGTTGGTACATCTATAGCATGCCAGGATCTGTTTAGATCTATATTTTATTCCAGTAAAAGGAGGAAAGAGATTTAACAGTGGTAGCACAATAGGAACAAATGAAATCCCACGACCTTTCTTCGTCGCCAGATCTTCCTCTGAAATTCCTATTTATTGCATTTTCCCTGCAGCAACAAAACCACCGCAGCAGTAGCTATTACTGTTCCCATATACAAACCATATTAGACAGCATTTACAATATTAGCTGTCAAATAATATCCTTCCCCCTACCACCCACTCCTTAATATACAGCCACTGATGTGAGAAAATGAAGATTTGGGTATTGGGAAGGGAGGCATCTCTCCGGGCAGGTGTGGCTGCAGACTACAGTACCATAGGGATACTATCTGCAGGGCATGTGGGGAAGAAACTCAGAATTGAAAAGGAAAGATAAAAGGGCAAAACCTGAACTATTTTCTGTGGAGATGACTGTGCTTGAATTTTCTAAGATATTTTTCTGTCATGCTGCTACCAACTGCCTCTTTCAAATAGTGTGAAAAGCTGTGATCTTTATTTGTATTTCTGCAAGAAACCGATTGCTCAAACAACACACAATTAAAAACATTTTTTCTTTTGCAACAAAACATAGTAATATATTTCGTATTTACATAATAGCTTTCAGCCTGAGATCTCAAAATCATTTGCAAATAGTAAGAGTTTGCCCTCTTAGTATAAGCACGATACAGCAAAAAGCTGCAGTCCCTTTTTATCAACAGGACAACAGAGGCACAAAGATGTTGCGTTCCCGGGTTATGGTTGCAGAGGATGGTGGCAGGATTAGGAGTGGAATCCAAGTCCCCTGACTCCCAAAGCCGCATAACAGGACTGCATCCTTCGTCTTCCACGTGTTTAGCCCTGCGCAACCATACCCCCCAGCCCTGTCTGCTGCCAACAAATATGCCAGCTCCAGTCCAAGCTTGCCTTGGACACTCAGGCACCTCAAAACATGCCTGCAGTTCCCCATATGCCCTTATGTATCATGCAAGCAGGCATGTGCCTTCCCTTGTGCACAAACACTTGCTGAGAACTTCCCTATGACAATTGAATGCACAAAACAACTACAACACCATCTACAGCAATGAGAGGGGGAAAGGACTACCTCTGGCCTCTCAGACCCCGCAACAAAGTCCTGTACCACTGCAAGGACCATGCGACAAAAGGGAGACCAAGCTGAACCATTGGCCCCAGCCCACAGTAGCTGTTATTGACTATTAAAAGGGGGGAGTGATCTGCATTACTCAGCAGCTCTGCAGACTGCAGAGCAATGCTTACCACTGGAGCCATGTCCGAACTCTCTTCTTCATGTCCGATTTCTCATGGAGTCTTGTGGAGCTTTTTCTTGTATAACAAAATGCTAAAGCAGTTTGTTTAAAAAGAAAAGCAGACCGCCTCCCAGCACCGTGTGGAGCCATTCACATGGGCATGCAGTGACTGCAGCATGCCACCAGATCAAAATGGTGGCACTCTGAAGTCCCTTTTGCAGTGATGCAGATGACCACACATGGCAGCAAAGGATTAGAATCTATCCCTGAGCTGTTTTCCCTGAAGAAGATAAATGTGCTGTCAACCAGTGAGAAACCTCTCCCATTCAGGACTACCAAAAAAGGGGAGTCTGGCTAGCAACTTGCAGGCACTCCTGCAGTCCTGTACGTGCCCATCCTTTCAGATACCGCAGGCCACATGAACATACATGGCCAGGAAAAAGCTGACACCTTCAGAAAACAAAGCTTCTGAGTGCAAACACGCACGCTGAGAGACACCTCTAGTTGTGCTGACAGCTTTTACACTCTCCCAAATTGCTTCTGCAAATGCAATTGTTCATCTTCTGTCAAAACAAAAGGAAATAAGTTTGCTCTTTGGTGGCAGTTTCTTAATGGGGAAGAGGGATTAGCATCAGCCTTTAATACAAAGTGAGGGTCCACTTCATCACAGTCAATTCCACCCAGGACCATGGGACCTACGCAGCCTCCTGCCCTCAGTCCCTTGATCCACTTCCTACATTTTAATGAAAAACTGGACCAAGGAGGAGGAGGGGATGGAAGGAGGGAAAGCAAAGGCATAAGGTCAGAAACTAGGTCAAGTAGACATTATTTCAGGGAACCCTTCCACTGTACTAGATTATTTTTTTTTTCTTAACTGTTTCACTGCTGGTATTTCTACAGCATGCTGGGCTACTGTTCTACAGTGGGAATAAAATAGGATGGTGTGAACTAAAGAGAACAATCTAATATTTAGGATCTTAACTACCCATCCAGATAACCTCAGTGTTATCACTATTTTCACCTCAGGAATATTGAACTGGAAGGAACTTCAAAGCACTAGATTCAGCTCCACAAAGGGTAAACATGTGACAACCCCCCAAAGTTGCAAATGTACACAGAAATCAGTTTTTTTGTTAAAACTAGGTGAAATTAACATTTTAATTCTACTGGTAACTATAACATCAACATACCCCAAGTTGAGGTGAGTAATAGCCACCCATGACAGGCACCCGCTTGAAGGTGTGCAACTACCACTGCTCTCAGCCCACGCGCAGCATCCAGCCAGTTCACAGGAGAAGAAACATGGTGCAGCCTGGGCCAATCAGGCAGTTACTCCCCTAAACAATGAAACAAACCCTTTTTCTCCATGTTGCAGACAATACCAGTACTTCCTCCACTCGAAGGAGAAGTGTCACAGCAGGGAAGAGGATCCAGCATTGCTGTGCCACCTCTATGAAACGGGTGGGGATACCCGCCAGGGACATCTGAAGTGGGTGCGGAGGGAATTAAGACATGAGGGTACAACTATGAGTCACAGCATGGATATTGCCCCAGCTCTGGTTTGGTCACAGTTCCCGGTTGCTCATTTAAGTAGCATATTTTACATCTTCCTCCAAATAATTTTTTGGATTACCTGTGTCCATTCCTCATCCCAGTTATGCAGGGCTTTAAATTATAACATGCCCAGCATAACAAGTCACACCAACTCCTCCAAGATAGCTTCCTTGCTGTTTTTTAATCCATGTACGGTCCCCAAATATCACAATGATAAGCACTTTATAAAAGGCAATAAGTAGAATCTATGGATTCTGACACTTTCTAGTGTAACAGGCACTTTTCAAGGATGAGGAACAGCAAAACATTCAGCAAATTGCCAGTATCTGAAAACCTAACACAATTCTCCAAAACAGAACCTGATGTAAGAAAGACAAGGCATATATTTGAGAGCCATTATCACCAGCAAATCCTTTCTTTTGACCAAGAGAAAGTTGCTGGACTAATGGATCTTTTATAAAATACGCTTTCACTAACAGATTTTTTTCTTGTGACAATTTCGAAGCCATTACAGCTACATCAAAGTCGCTTCTAAAAATTACCAGTTTAGACTGAAAGACTTGTTTCTTAAATTGAATTACTATTTAATATTTTTTTAAAGCACCACTGTCTCTTTAGTTACGTACCAACAAAAAATAAACTAAATGCTTTATAAAATATTTAAAATCTTGGAAAATCATACAAGACAGACATTTTGACTTAAGCAACAGTTAACATTGATAAATGACAAGTATTTATTCATCTATAAAAACATGGACGTCAAGGGCTGAACTTGGGACACACAAGCAGTGGTATTTTTTAAAGCTTCACTCACAAAGTACAATACTAATCTAACCTGGAACTAAGTACTAGTGTACTTGGGACAACAAAGCAAAACATCAGCCACAAATCCTGCAGCTGTTAAAACTGCTTTCATACATGTTCTGCCAGGCATCTCTTGGGAGAGTTTTAGAGACGGGACCAAAATTAAGGAATATTTAAAACTGGCCTGGGTGTAGGAAAATTCCTTCCTGAGGTGCCAGGTGATTCTGATATGCCAGTTGAAATAAACAACTTCCACTCCCCATTGCAGAGGGGAAAAAAAAAAAATGACAAAAAAGCATCTGTTTGTAATATGTTCATCTCTCTACTGCACCACAAGCCGATCAGCAGTGCAGCAATTCGTGATGTTACCACTGAAATTATACTAACCAGGCACCAGACTTGCATGCTACCAAGACAGCTCCCGACATGTCCACAAGCTATGGTTTCAGGCTGCCTGCAGACTCAGGTGGACGCTGCTGACTCATTTTCATAATTTTCTTCACAGATGGGAAGTTCAGTGACTTAATTTAAAAAAAACAAACAAACAAACAAACAAGGGTGTGAAACTGGAGAACAAAATGATAGCCAGGTCACTGATCTCCTATGACCCAGTTCAATTCAAGCCCCAGGAAATAAATAGCTAAGGGGCTCATAAATTGCATTCTGCCCATGCAATAAACACAGTATTCTTATCAAGTGGGAAGAAATACCTTTCATCACAGCCCAGCAACCCTGAAGGTGACCTGTAAAGGGACAACCAGCTTGGGTTTGAGCTTTTTTTTTATTGCTCTACAAAAATATGAGAAAATTATTTTTTTAGGCATTTGCATTTTACAAGGTATTTTCCTGCTGGTTTCTTATATGTGAAGCCTGTATATCTTCTGGAAGATGTTATACTGAGTTGAGAAACTGTGAAATGTTATTTATCACAAGTCTAAAGCCAGGAAAATTGAAGGAGTGATTAGTGGAAGGGATTTTAGTTAGACTATTTAAAAGTTTGGGGATTTGGGGGTTTCTGGTTATATTTGGATTCAGATGTGCGAAGGAGGTTGTTTGCTTATTAACATACTTTCTAATATCAGAGTTATATAGCATTTGAAGGAAATCAAGCCACTTTTAAAGATTCCGCATCATTCTCCGCTCAGTTATATAAAGTGGCTAATATGCTGCTGGCCCACTGGATCATGTACTTGGTCCTGACACAGGCTGACATCTGCACACGCACCTGCGTCCTTAGAGAAGATCAGAACTTACGTTTCTCATATTTTTAACAACCGCTCCAAACGATCACAGCTTGAACACTCTTCTAATTTACGTGAATTGCCAGTTGTCCCAAAAGGTTAGTATGACAGTGAAAAAGCAGCACTGCACAGGAAGGAGATGGTATCATCCATTGAATCTTTACCTCAAAATTGCTGGCGTCAGGAGAAATTAGACAGAGAAGCCAAAAGGCTAGTATCACCAAAGACAACAGATATTACATTTTTTGCTGCAAAATTTGACCAAGTGGCAACAAGAAGCATCTATGCCAAAGAATGGGATTTAAGCCATTACTACTTTTCAAATTCTTAATATTTGTTTCCTTCTGAACACCTGCATTTTGTCTGCGATGCAGGAAACACACTGTCTCAGACCTTAACCAATTGAAGGAAACTTTTTGGTTTCAATCTCTTTTGCATAGCAAGCACTACAACCTTAGGCACTTGCAAGGCAGAGGTTTAAATAAACTTTATCTTTTCTAAACAGCAATTTGCTAATGACCTTGCTTTCCTCCCCCAGACACCTTACACACGTCTCAGAAGTTAGAAGAGGAAGCAAATCCACGAGTACAACTGTCTAAAAACTGCAGCTTTGTGATATGAACCATGGACACACAACACAGAATAGAAAGAACAATGTTTGGATATACATCAGGCCAGAGCTTGTTCAAAGGTTCTTCGCTTTGCAGGTAAAATTAAAATTTTGAGCAGCAACAAAGCAGGTTCTGCTCCTTTGGGGAGTGAGCAGCAGTGGATGCCAGAGGGGTGAAGAGGGCTGGGAGTGAGCTGAAGGCTCTCAGGACATGGTGGATCTAGGCAGGGGCCAAGAGAGAAGAAAGGAGCTTCAGGGAACCTCTTTATTCATGCACAGTCTGGTCTTCCTCTTTGGCCCTCTCCTCCTATCCCCATCCTCTGGGATACAGCACTTCCTTGTAGTCTGAGACCCCTAAACTGTCACTTCCAACATACTTCTGCAATAAAGTCTCCTCCTCCAACCTTTTCCCCCCCGCCCCCAAACCTCTTTTTACTCTCCCCTGCTTCCCTGGCTGCTACAAAGGGCTTAAGAGGCAGAAAGGGCAGGGCTGCCATCAGCTCCACTCTTGCATGATACAGGGCAGAGAAAGGGCAAGATCAGGAGGGGCAGGGTCCCCAGAGAGCAAGGATTTCTGCTCCCCTCATGCCAGGAGTGGGGCAGGAGCAGAGGTGGGGGTTGTGGTTTTTTGCAATTAGGAGATGTGACATCTCACAGCAGTTGTCATGCCCTCCCAACTCCCCCCGTGCCTTCCCTGGCAGCCTGGACCCTGCTTGGGTGGTGGCTTCTTGGAGCAAAGAGGCTGCTCTGCTTTGGGACTGGTGGAGCAGACTGCCAGGAGCAGGGACCAGCCTGGTGACAGAGAGGGCTAGGAGCTGTCACTGGAAATGCAGGGCCAGGAGGAGGTCCTAAAAGGCATTGCAAAGCAGAGGCAAGGGTTGGATGGAAGAGCTCCTCACCATTTCTCCAGGAAACGAGGCCGGCTGCCATCTCAGCCAGTTGCCTACTTGTCCTCTGCCCTGGGTCAGCTCTGGACAGCCTGGTTCAACATGGATTTCATAACACTCTAGCTTTGAGGGAAGCGCTGCTTCCGCAAAGTACCCCATGGTGCCCGGCGGGACTGATGCCAAGCACAGATCATCACGTACACTCCAACCACTGGGCTCAAGAAGTAAAAAAATCATAAAAAAGTGCCAAACAGGAGGCATCTCCACAACGGGGACTACACAGTGAAGGAGATAAATGGGCAACATACTAAAACAGAATAAAGCCAATAAACTGCAGCTGGACTACAAGGAACCTATTAGAAAACAGATATTAGCTGCTCTGATCAAGCCTGGCCAAATAGTGCTGTGAAGCAATCCTTCCTTGAGAAATAAATATGTAGGCAGACAGAGCTTGCTGTGAGAAATGAAAAAAACAAAAACGGGTAGAAAGATAGCCAACTTTTCCAGAAGCTCCTCCAAGTTTTTTGTATGGCCAGAGAGAAAATACCAAGTGCCATATTCCAGAGCTAGGAGCTAGGTATCAACTCTCATCTTGTCATGATCACAGAGGAGCTGGCATCAGCCCTGCAGTCACATTAGCATTTAACCAATTCTTCTTCTAGCTCTACAATTGATCTGTTTTATGAGATCATGCGAAATGTCTGAACTGTATGTGACTTAGTTTCCTTAGCTCCAAAATACAGTTTTTGCTTCTCTTCCTCATTGGGACTTTTTAATTAATGTTTGCAAACTGCCTTGGCAACATAAGCGCTATCAGTACTCCCATGTACCCAAGAGAAAAACATTTCCATTGATGGTGAAATTACACCTAAGGAATCAGACAAAGAGAATTATATAGCATGTTCATCACAAATTTTCCTTCACTGTTTGGCAGGCCATTCTCTCCCTAGCTAAAGCTACTAATCTTAGGGAGGTTGCACTTTTTTTTTCCAGCACAACGAACTGTTAAAAGGACTTCTTTGCCACACATTCTTTTGCTAAGGGATGCAGAGGCCAACTTGAGGGTGCAAAGGCACAGTGGGTAAAAAAAATCCAAGAGGAAGGCTACAAGGTCAGTTACACTGCTACTCTGCAAAATCCACACTCCTTGGAGTGCCTGGAAAACAAATAAAAAATACCCAATTTCATTCTAGGAGTTCATATAAACTGGGAGAGGTTCCTACCTTCCCCTACCTTTATTTAAAACAGAGACAAGTTGGAAGAGGAGTGCAATGGGTTTAGAAGACTCTCTGCAGGTCTGGAAGGTGCATGCTTGGGAGGCCCCACAACCCATTTCTAAGCGAGCAAAACCCCTTCACAATCCCTTCCCAATCGGTTCATCTGCCTTTCTGTTTCCTGCAGTTGACTTCATTGAGAAGGAGAAAGACCTCCTACAGCCTTTAAACCCCAGGTCACAAAGTGCAACAGAAACACTCTGTTGGTCCCCAAAGGGAAGCACAAAGCAGTGGCTTAAAAAAAATAAATCACAGTACGGAAACAAAAGCAGTCTGGGATTGCAGCCTGTGGACATGGTGACTATTAACAATGTACCAGCTCGGCTACCTGGAACCTGCCTGCCCAAAGTTGTGTGAGTATAGAGAGGTTACGTGAAGGAGAGGGGATTTAACACTCTTCCTTCCCTTCCTTGAAGCAAGAGATCAGCAGTGAAAAATGACATCTGTACCTTCCCTTTCACTGCAGCCTGTTCCCCCTGGCTTTCCTCTAGTGCATACACGTGGCAGCTTGAGCCCTGTCTGCTACCCCCATCTGAAGATGCGGACTTCTGTCCATGCTGCTATTCCCCAAAATGGGAAAAAGGGGTGGAAAAATGAGAGAAAGCAGCTGCTTGCAGAATGAGCCAGTCTGAGAGATGCTCCCACTGCTCACAGCCCAGGGGTCACCATCTCCAGGAAGGGAGAAAAAAGTAGTGAAAGAAGAGGAGGAAACCAAAGAAGAGAGGGAAGATGACTTAAAACAGGTGTGGAAAGACAAAGGAACCATACAGAGATGGAGAGATGGAAAAAGGGGACAACAGACAAGGGGACTCATCTACCGAATTTAGAGTATGAGCATGGCAGTCCTACTCCCTCTGTCAGTGCATTTACCAGTGAATATATCTGTGGAGCGTGTGCAGGTAATTTTTTAATATGGGTGGCATACCCCTTAAAGGGATACATCTCTTAAAGGATGGAGCACAAGACCAAACAGGATTCATAGTTTCAGTACTAGTTTTCTGCATGCCCCTGAGCATCTAATATTTGCACCTCAACCTTTGCATCCTTTGCAGGAAATTAAGAAAATCCAGTTAACCTCACAAAGGGGTATAGTGAGCTCAAATTCAACGTTTTGTTCCCTAGGAACCAGAAGGTCAGTTCTTGGCTTTCAACTTGTGTCAGAACAGCAAAAATGAATTGACCTATACTAAAAATCAAGGGACCTACATTTCCCAGAACCAATACAGTCATACCATGAGATGGCCTGAAAATTTAACAGATTAGCTCTGGGTAATGCTAACAGATGGCATGGCAGGGCACACACATGGCACAGCAGGCATGCACCACTTGGTCATCTCCCTGCTCTGCTGTTACACTTGCAGAGCTCCAAAGTTGTATTCAGCAGTGGGCATTGTCCCCAGTTTGTTCCACTAGCAAAGTCAGCTTTGCCTGGGAACAGGACAAAGACTGAATCCCTGTGCTGTCAAGCAAAAGAACACAGCTCAAAAACCACTTTGGGACTCCTTGTTACAGTTCCTGCTAACGGGACTGTAAAGTGAAATCAATTAATACCAGAAGCAGCAAGGAAACCGGAAAAGAGAGGGAACAATTAAAGATGCCAAATGGAAAGGGGTAGGGAAGGAGAGAATAACCCAAGTCATCATTAAAGGGTCACACACACACACGAAGAAAAGAGCACAAAGCCCCTTCAAAAGGGGACGGCAGACAATTTTCCGAGACAAAACATCTGTTGAGAAGACACTGCCTATACGTTGCTGGGCAGCCTTAGAAGAAATAAAGTGCCAGGGGAAGGGAGCACCTTCTCTCTAACCAGCACAGTGTGGTGGCCTGGCAGTACAATGAACCAATATTCAAAGCAAGCTTTGCCACCTCTCAGTTGCCCTCTGCAAACCCTCCCGGTCCTTTCCACTGTACCCCAGCAGAACAACCTTTTACAACAAGCTCTGCTTGATTCATTACCAGCATCCAGGAGAAGCAAGAAGATGGTCTTTCACTTGGCTCTGAAGCAGTAATACTGTGGCCATGGGGTGGGAAGGTCTATTAACCCCACTACCTTGAGAGTGAAGTACACTGATTTTCCCTTCAGAAGAGTTTTTTTTTCTCATTGCCTGCAGCAGAGCTAGTGCAGTGCCATCTCGTGGTACTTTTGAATGACTCATACCAGCTAAAACACCAGTCTAAAGCTTAATAAACAAATCTCAAAATGGAGCTCATCACACTGCAGTTGTGCTGGGGCTTAAGTAGTAATACCAAGGACCGTGAGCAAAATGCCAGTGTGGGTGAACCCACTGACATTGCCATGAGCAGCGGTACCAGGCTGTGGAGATGGCTGGTTTCAAAAAGGTCTCGTACCCCCCCGCCCCGTTCAGACAGCTCACCAGGCACGCACCCAAACAAATGTAGTCTTCCAGTTCACACAGATCGCAGAGAGATCAGGACCAGTGACACGAATTCAGGCAGCAACATGAGGTGGAAATATCTGACAGCATAGGGCAGGCGGTATTTACCCCAGAGAGTACGCAACGCTCTGCTCACTGCCCACCTACCATAAAACAGACTTTGTACTGCAGTGTGGCACTGCATTAAAGCCGTCTCTAATCTTCTCTGACTACAGCCCAGGAGCATGTGCAAAATACAAAGCCCTAAAACTGCACCCATACTGTGCAGAAACTTTTTAAGACCAACACCTTCCTTATCTGAGATTGTGAAGATCCAGAGAGTTAATATAAACCAGCAGTAAATAGGGAGCAAAGACCTCGTCTATAAACGTCTCATCAGTACACAGAAAGGGAGCTATGCAAAAACATAAGGAAGCAGCCTTGTACATCCTATTAAGTTTTATTCAGCAAAAAGTATACTTAGGATACAGTGGAAATCCCAAAGATTTTCTAGAACTACTTTTCCTCTTCGAGCTCAACACTGGATGAATGGGCGCACAGGAACCAGGCTTGCACATATGCTTTCGTTATGCTCTGTTGTTTTAAGCTAACTAAAATGGTACTAAATCCCAAATTAACACAGCCCTAGAGATTTTGTTTCACCTGCAATACAGAAACCTGAATCCTGGATCTCACAACTAGCAAATGGAGCTCATTGCTGCACCTAAGATGAGAGCCTCGCAGACCTTTACTGCCTGCACGATGTCTATTTCTGCTTCTGAGAAAATACGTCTGCCCCTTCAGCACTAGCCCTTCTAGCCTCATCTCTTTTGTGGATCAGCAGACCTCCCTGCAGGAGAGTGAGGGTAACATTAACTGAAGTTCTGTGACCAGTGATGGTAGATGGCAAAGCCTGAAAAACAGAAAAAGTTTTCTTCAGTTATCTGGGACTAGGCTACTGATTCTCCAGAAGACAACAAAGAACATGAACTATGTCCCCACATTTCCTCCGCTTCTTGCATATGCCTACATAATCTTTCCTAGGAAGATGTTTCTTTTTTTTGGTCCATGCTCAGCACAAACGTGGCTCCAAGCAAGCTTTAGGGATGGGAAGAGCGAGCCTACTTGACTCTACAAAAGGCCATATAGACAGCATTGCACTTTTCACCCCCTCACACACTTTCCTCACTCGTAACTCCCTTGTTAATATATTCATATACCTGTTGTTTCAATGTGTAAAGAATCCACATGCTAGTAAAACAGTGATCAGTCAAGATCTATAACTCAGATTTGAAAAAGCTTGAAAAAACAATAAATGTGAAATATGAAATAATGGCAGCACTGATGTATGGCTGAAAAGGAAAATCCTAAACTAACATTTTAAAGGATCTTCTAAAGAAAATTTCAAACTGTTCATGAGCCATACATTTTTTTGTCCCTTATAAAAGGGACAGAAGTGAGAGAGAGTACAAGAATCTCAAAATTGTTGGAAGAATGTGATTGACAGAATGACCACAATGCATACAGGAACACACCTGCACCCCCATACACACTGCGTGAGGGGTCTACATGTGATCTTGAGGTTACCAGCTAGAAAACCCCACACCAGATCTCCCATACAATAGGCTTCAAGGGTAAGGATTCCCTGGATTTTGCGGTGGGAAGAGATGCAAAGTCTCATGTACCTCAAGGGCACAAGCAATCAGCAACAGGTTAGAAAAAAATTCCATACAGCCTCTGAGCCTCATCAGGTTTGCAGCTGGAAGAGGGAGAAGAAAAAGCTGTAATGACTTTCATTACAGTTATTCTCTTCCTTATTGAAAGCTATTTAAAAAAAAAAAAATCAGTCACCAAAGGGAGGATGACGATGGTGGCAAAGATCGCCAAAATTTACAGCAGTCTTAGAAGGTGCCTAAGTCAGGCTCAGGAGTCTTTCAGCTCTCAGCAATAGCCTAAGAAATCCATGGAGTGCAACAGTAAATAAAACCCTCTTCTGGATGTACAGCACAATCTGATCTTTTATTACACATTGTCCCTCCATTTACATTAGCATACATGTATGCTATATTAACAAATACATATATGTACACAAATGCCTATATGCACACATATATACATACTTATGTAATTATTTCAAAGCTTTACAGTGAGAAACACTGTGAACTGTGAGAACACCACGAAGTTAAGTGAGGTGAAGCTTATTTCAGTGCCTCTCACCAGAGAAAAATAGTTCAGATGACTCCCTATAGAAAACAGCCAGTATGGAATATCTACAGGTTTTGTCAGAAGTTTGCCCTAAGCATGGCTCAGACTCAGAGACCAAGTCTCCTGGTGACCCACGAGACACAAAGTTAGCTACCCACAACCTCAGCATGTGGGAAGACCTATAGGATGGTGTTCCTCTTCTGCAGCCTTAAAGCAGCCTCCTGCTCACGTCACAGAGGAAGGATGTGAGGAGTGAGGGCAGTGCCGTGCCCTAGCAGGCTTTGTGACTTTGGCCCTTGTGAAGGTTGGAAGATATGCACTGGAAAACACCTCAAGTAAATATGTCCCTTCATATTTAATAAACACAAAGGAAAGCGTGGAACAGACATAGCCTCAAGGAGAAGATTAAATGAATTTATCGTCTGCCTAGCAGAGGGTACACAGAAGGCTAAACTGAATTTTTTTGTGTCCTACTGGCCAGTAGGGATGAAAGTAAATGTGGTGGTTTAGTGGGAATAAGTGGCTGTAATCCTTTACTGAAAGTGGTTCCATTGTGTGGGCTCAAAATTTCATTTAATTTAAAACTGTCACATTCTAGTATGGGTCTTTATACCTTCTCCCTTGTTCATCTCATTATATATCCCAGTGAAAAACAGTGTTCAGATATGGCAGAACTATACTGATTCAGAGGCCAGCGTGCATGAGCAGCCCTGCCCTGATGCCGCAAAGCCACTTACCCCTGGTTTCACACCACTGCCCCATTGCACATCACATGGGCTGCGGGCCTCTAATAATCTGGGCCGGGAAACTGATGCAGAAGAAAAATAAGCATTTTCCCCCTCTGGGTCCTTATGAAGGGGGATCGGCATCCTGATCTAGTCCACTGTACAGACACCAACAGTTTTGCACTGGCACCACTAAGGATATGGTAGAGAGGTAGAAACAAGTAGACGGGAGACAGCACACTGCTAGTAGAAATATGCACATCAGAGCACTTCTCAAGTGACAAAACCACGAACTGCATAGTGTCTCTATTCTATATCAAGTAGACTTCGTAGCCTACTTCCAAAACTTTATACTATCATATATTCTCTATATGTTACATGTTAAAAAGGTCTTTCTGGAACAATACAAAGAGCTTTTTAAAGTGCTGCTAGGACTGTGTTACTCATTTTTTCAGCTTAAGCACCAGGTGCCTTAGTTACGACAACCCCAACCGCAGAGGGCTCAGAGGGAGCCATTAAAACTGCAAAAAAATTACTTAAAAATAGCTTTCCTATACCTAAAAATATGTTAACTCTTATCTTGGACCTTTTGAAAGCTGTAAGAGAGAGTTTGTCCCACTGGGAAAAGAGGGTGACTTCCCTTCCCAGGGGCACAAAACTCTTGCCTCAAGCTCTGCACAGCTGCAAGTTATCTGACTTGAACCATTTCATATCATTATGTCCAAAGGATCAAAGACAATGCATTGACCATTTTAGGCCATGTCAGTAACCCTGAAGGGGGAAAAAAAAAACCTCATTGTAAGAGAGGAAACACTACTCTGGCAAAGCTAATTTTTTTTTCTTATTTAGTGTCAGATTTATTTTTTTAAAGATGCTGGAATACAATCAGAAAAATAAATTACTGAACAGAAGCCAGTTGACATACGTGTTTAATTGGTATCACTTGACTTCTCAGTTTAATATCACCTCTGCATCTGTGAGGGGATGTCCATGTGTATCTAATCCACAACTGCTGCCAAGAAACATTGAAAGAGTAATTTTCTCTGTTTATGTAGGTCCTACCTTGTGTTATCTTCTCCAGATTCAAAACAAGCAAAGGGAGCATCTGTTAACTGAAAAAAAAACAATTCCCAGGGCAGAGAAAACGTTATCCAACACTGTGCAGGTGTTTCAATAATGCAGTAAAGCCAGGTTAATTTTACACCTATTGGAAACAAAGGACTATGGAAAAAACTTTAAGTGACACTCATATAATGCATCTCTATCCCACACATACCCTGCGGCATAATAGCAAAGGATGGAAACATTACTTACGTCCCTTGAGAAAGTTCACAAATATGAGAAAATATACAAATCCAAAAATAAAAAGCAAAGTGAAATCTTAATTTTCATGCCAAAAAATCTGATTCCACTTCATATTAGCTATTTCAGTTAGTTATACAGGTGTTTCAAAGCTCCCCTTACATTCAAGAGCCAGAATTTCACTAGTGCCCATAAAGTCGCTATTTAGAGCTTTTCTCTCTGGCTGTCCAGCCATAATCCGAAATTCAGTCTGAAGTGCTGAATTTTTACCACCACTGCATATTATACCAATATAGGAAAGAAATCAGACTGAAGAATATGCTAGCAATTTACCACCAGGATTAAACTGGCTCTTTTATTTTTGTTCTTTCAAGATTGTGT
Source organism: Dromas ardeola (assembly GCA_013398915.1). Classification (NCBI taxonomy): domain Eukaryota; kingdom Metazoa; phylum Chordata; class Aves; order Charadriiformes; family Dromadidae; genus Dromas; species Dromas ardeola. The sequence continues at coordinate 187,914 of VYZM01018436.1, forward strand.
TGCTTGCAGGGAAAAAAGCAGTGCTCCTGCCTCTATTGTTTGGGGTTTTTTTTTGTCCCCTTTGAACAGTTGGCAAGCACAGCTCTATTTCCCTGTTCATCCAAAGCCTTAGATGCCAACATAATTCCAGTTTAGTTTCTGCTATGTCCATACATAAGTATTACTGATCCTTGCGGTTCCTTGGACTTTCTGAAGTGCCTCTGGCAGTAAAGCACAATGACAATTTTAATGGAAAAGGCTTTTTGTTAGAGCAACTGATAGAAATGGAAAAACCAAGATGCAGGCAGGCACGCAACCCCTTCTCCAAGGGGGAAACATTACCTCTTCCTACAAGACTTGACGCAATTATATCCTGAGACCATCATACCTAAACCAACGTTATCAAGAGTATTTGGGTGTTGTTCATAGATTATAGTCAGACCACATTCATATAGGACTGCCTATGGTTAAGCACTTGCTTCTGCCTTTATACTTGTAGATAGATTTTTCCAGCTTCCCTTTAGGGAAGTTTTCAATGAAATGGCAAGTCCTGCAGTGAAACATGAAAGCAGCAAAACTTGGATCTCTTCTTGGTGTACCACTGGAAGCTTTCACAGAGGATGCTCCCCACTGTCACGCTTCATGTACTGCATCTACATGATAGACCATGTTTATCTCTTGCAGGCTTGTAACTGGGCTCTCTCTGCTGCAATACGTTGAACAACTGCAGCTTTTTTGCCAAGTCCTGGCAGGCTTTGAGATCATACAGCTCCCCCTTCAACACAGAACAAGGCTCGTCACTCCACCCATGCACTTCATAAGCAGAGCTGTAGCTTCAGCTTCAAGTTGGTGCAGTCCTGGAAACCATGCAGTATTTAAGTTCTTCAGTCTTTGAATTCACTCAGCAGAAATGAGTGCATTATTACTGAATACTGTGTATATTCAACAAAAAAAGAACAGTCTTTTTAAATGTTATTTTTAAAAATCTGCCGCTATGAAAAATATACTAAGTAGAAAATTTAGCTCTGCAGCACCAGTTCTCACCAGCATCCCAGAGATCTGTGCTTATGTGCCTGACAGCAGAATTTAGTCCCTACAATTTAGAAGCAGGCCTAGATCAAAATATAGGTTTTGAACCCAAGGCATAATCTTAGAGACATATTTCTTAAATAATAACTCAAACGTCAGAAAATTAAACTGAACCAACTAGATAAATATTTAAAATGATTTAGTGTTAGAGATATATGTCTGACTAGCTCTACTCAGAAAGTAAGTACAGTTTATGGACTCCCATATATATCCACTCAGCAGACTGGAATTCTGCTTCAGGTTGAACTTCTTATCATTCTACTCATCTTCCCCTAGTTATGCTCATCTACACATCTGCATTATTTACAGGACCTTCATTTACATAGTATTCCAGCACCTTGTAATTTATAAAATCAGTCAGGGAAGCAGTATTTATCCCAGTTTTACAGATAACAGGTGAAATGCTGCAGTTACATGGCTTACACACAGCCACCTCGTCAGGCATCAGTGATGAAATCTGGAACTCGAGACTAAATCAAGCCTGTACGCTGCCTCTCCTTCCTGCTTGTTTCTATGAAGGTTGTTTCTTTTTTATGCTCCTGGTTCCCACGTCAGCAAGGTATGTTATCAGCATTCTTGAAAATGCAGTGTATCTGATAGCAACAATATCTATCCAGATTTTCAAGTGGTAGTGACTGACACCCATTACCTCTGGGCTGGACTTAAGCTAAAGATTTAGACATGAAAGTTCTTCACCCTTGAAAATGAAATAAAAAGATGGAATCAGCAGCTGACCCTATGTTTCTACCACACCACTATCTCCAGTCATCAAAGGTCAAAACCTATACCACTAAAAAATGAGGAAGAAGGACCCCCTTCCAGAACACCCAGATTGCTGCACTGGTTTGCTGGAGCCACGGAAGAGAAATGAAGGAGCCAACGGCCAACTCCCCAGTGCCAGACTAGCCTAAACCATGACAGATTGGCAGAGGAACCAACCCTTTCTAGTGCCATTGTAAGGAACATGCCAGGGAAACAATGAGCTCCAGTGGCAGTGGCTTCTGAGGTGAGAGAGACTGAATAGCCCCAGAGCAGCTTCTTGGGCTACCCTAAATCCTGTCAGACTACAAACTCATCTTCTCTGCTTTTTCCTGGTTGAAGTTTGTGTGTGGCACTGTTCTAATCCACAGGTGGCTTTGGTAGGAGTGGAGCTGGTCCCTGGCACTGCATTGCCTACTTACAGCAGCAGCAAACACAAGGGCCACGGATGACTGCAATACCTACAGCAGGGACATGGAAGTGCATGTTACCTCTTGCAGAGAGTGTTAATGAGTGTGAAAGGGAGTGGGACTGCAGCAGAGCATCAGAGTAAAATGAGATTTTGTCCAGAGGAATCCCCAAAGCCTCCACAGGTGTCAGTGTTGAAGGAAGTAGCTTAGAGGCATGAACCCAACCCCTTATGCCTCCCAGGTGTTGTATAAGCAGAGACATGATGTGCAGCATGTAGGGGTTTGGGCTTTGTTAATGAATAAAAACAACTCATCAAGCAACCCACTCCTAGGTGCTTTCTAGGACTGCTTCCAGTGCTTGCTACATGGCCCCTTTTGGCATGGATGAGGCCCCCTCTAGGCATTGCATAATACTAGCATTTAGATGATGGCCATGCTAGCACCTCAGCTTGGAGAGTGGAGAACCAGGAGAGAAGCAGGAACTGCTCCAGTACACAAGCGATGGCAGAGCAGAGGGCTGTCTCTCTTTGATCAAAAATCAGATTCATTTCCTTACCACTTTTTAAGCAGAGGCTTGCATGGAGCAGGGTAATTGCTAGCTCTCTATCAGGCAAGTTTTACACCACTTTCAATACTGTCAGATGAAAAAAGATAATAAACTAATTTTCTTCCTCTCCTCTTTATTTCCTGACTCACTCTCCCTTGCCTTCTCCTGCACTTTGACGTTCCATCCTTCACAACCAAATTTCACTCTCTTCACTGATTATTTTTAGCTTGTGCAACTGACTCTGTCTTTCCTTCTCTCTTTTTTGCACTCTCCTTTCCCCTCTGTCTCACTCCACATACTCATTGGCTTCTTCTGTCCTTTGCCATCCTTCCCTCCTCTTATCTCTGCTCACCCTTATACCAACACAGAGACAAGTCTTTTCCTCTCTCATGCTTCCACTGGCTCTTCCAGGAGAAGTGGAGGATATCAGTAATTATCTGAGCCAAACCTTGACATGCTAAATTAAGAAAACAACCTGGGAAGCTTTTGGCAGGTGCATCTGATGGGCAGGAGTCATCTTCTCTCAATTCACTGATGTGCTGAACAGCGCCGAGTGACCCAGACACAGGAGACACATCAAGGCCTGCCACTCTCCCAGTATCTCATGTACTTCTGTAATACCACAAGACATCAGCTAATCCACCTGACTGGAAAGCAGGGTCTTAACAGCATTCTGGTAAATCTCTCATTTGAAGCAAAAAGCAAGAATTTTGTTTCTGTTTCAGAACATTTCTTGCTTTGCATTATTACTAATGTTTGGCACGCTATAGCCCTTAGGTAACTAATCCTTACAACCACTTCTCACTTCCAGACTGTCAGGTAGGGAGATGTTATCATTTCAATTTAAACGTTACAGACGCTCAGTCAGAGATAGCAACTGATCTGCTAAGAGCCACTGGAAGAGCAATGTCAGTGCCAGGGGAGAAGCCAGGAGCCCCTACTTCCCAAAACCATTATTTCATCCGATTCTCTGGGGAAGAAGGTGGCACTAATAGCATCTTATTAGCATGTGTAGGAAAGCTCAGTGGGAGGTATAGCTTGCTATATTCCCCTGGGGAAAGGCAAAGAGGTGACCTAGAAGAGGGATCTAAGGGCTTTGACTGGCCTCATACATGGCAATCTAGAAGAAGCCTAACAGGAGGAGAAGACTTAAGGGTAAATCCATCCCAGGGACGGTTTAATGTGGAATCTCCACATTAAACCCAGAAACAGAAACGCTGAGGAGCGTCACGCAGAGATATCGAAGGCAGCGGGACACAGGCTAGCTCAGGTCCGGGTGTTAGTGGGCTCTTTAGTGCATGCACGGTGCCACTGGGAGACAGTTCTGCTGCCTCAAGGTGCAAGACGATGCATCCACAGGGATTTTCATGGTGCTGTACCGCACAAAATAAATCACATTGGTATTGCCTGGGGGATCCTGCACCATGCCCCATCACACAACGTACACATGATCTTGGATTCAAGCTGGTGTTGGATTAGCTTGACCATCTTAAAACCAAATCTCAGGAAAAGATAAAAATACTAGTCCTAAACAAAATCCGTGCAGCCTCTCTTAGCTTGGTAAAGCATCTGGTTGTTTATACGTGCCAGTACAGCTTGCTGGAAAGTACTGTCAAGAATTATTATGTTTCAAAATGGGAGCCTTTTAACTCAACATTACTTATCAGAGATTGTCAAAATTTTTCTGTTGAAACATCTTTTTAAATAGATAATTAGATTTTTGACAAAAAGTGATGTGGAAAGCATTCACTTTCCTTTGGAAAAAAAAAAAAGAAAAAACAGCTTTTGTTGGAGAAATAAATGCTAAAAAGACTTTTCAGCATTTGTCTGAAGTTTGGGAGGTTTTAGCAGTTAGTAGTTACAAAAGATCAAGACCCAAAAAGTTTTTGCCTGAACACCATAAAAGAATTGTTGGGAAATGCCAAAATTCTCCTCTCAAAACAAGCATTAATTTTTTTTGTCAGGACCTATAATGAAAAAACATTCTCCAAACACGCTTATTAATCATACTTGGAGCAGTTATAACTTGATTAATTTAAAAAAGGGCTACAGTTCATGTTTTCTCTTGTACATGATGTTATACTACCCACTTGTTTTATTCATGCAAACAAGTTTTTTTCTACTACGCTAACACAAAAATGAGTAAACTGAACAGTATTCTGCCTTGCATATCAAAGTAACTATTAGCTAATCTCCTTCTGGTAACTCTCATTCGTGTCATTCTGCAAAAGGCAAAAACCACCCACCTTGTATTTCAGAACAAAGGTTTGTTTTAAACATTTTTGCAGTTGGATTATTAAGTAAAATATTAAGTAAATTCAATAGGAAAACTAGAGCATCAGGGAACACCAGTGCTCTTTCCACAGATACTTTTCTGTCTACAGCTTCCCTCCTTACAGCTCTTCATACCCTATCTCATTGCCAATGAGCTGTGTGGAACTGAGGAACAAAAACCTGGTATCAGATTTTTATGAATAATAAGAGTTTGTTTAAAAAAAGGTAATCTTAGAGGTGCATTTCACACAAAATCAGCCTAAATATGGAATTTTTAAAGCTAGGGCATGAGAATTTTTTTACTCAAATCTATTTATTTATTATTATTTTCTTCTCCTTGTTAATGTAGTGCTACTGAAGTTGCCAGATTGAAAGCTCTAGAGGCATAAGTCCTATTTATTCCCAAAATAGGTCAAAAACAGTCATTGAAGCAAACACTTTCCCACACACATCTCAGCCAAGAAGGCACCGTAGTTTGTGCAGATTCAGTGATGCCAGTTTTCCGTGCTCAGCTGCTAGCAAAGATATTTGCTCTGATTAACTGTGCCATGGACATCTCACTCCTGTGAACTATATTCGCATGTCAAATCTTTAAAGAGGCACCACCTTGTAAAAGCTTTTTATTAATTTATGACCTGATGATGTACCTTGAGGCTCAACCCCCACTGGGAAGATGGGAGAAGTACCAGTTTTCCACCCCTCCCATTTAATTCCAAACCCGTCTGTAGTTTCTGAGTTGTTGGGGTTTTTGTACAAAACAGGTGTACATACAAAACAAGATGACATCCTACGTCTCTTTCTGCTGTACACACCTTAAAAAACCCACAAGAAATAGTATGGTCATCTAGGATCCAGAATTCCCAAGCATTCCTAGCATCCTTAGTCTGCAGTTGACAACAGAGACAAGCCTTCATTAGAAGACATTCACTTCAATCGGTCCTCAAAACACATCTGGTTCAACACAAAAATACCACTCTGCCCCATCTACAATTTCCACACTCACTCATTCTTTCTCTGTGTATCTTTTATAAGTACGTACTGACATTCAACAACTGTAAATTAGGTTTGGCTGTGAAATCACAGCAGGAAGCATTAAAGTCGCAGTGGGAAAGAATTCATCTCTGTGTTCAAAAAGGCCTATCTGACAAAAAAATAAAATAAAATCCACTGGCAATAAAGAAATTAAAAGGGAGGTGTTCGCATACCAGAAACTGGCATCCTCCGTCAAAGAGTATGTGCGTCAAAAAAGGCGGCGCCTTCTTTACAAAAATCACATCAGTAACAAACATCCTCATCTGTACAACGAGGAAAATGCAAGGCAACTTCCTACCTCTGGCGAGACAACCTGGGCCTCAGCAAGCTCGCAGGGAGCGAGGTAGGGATTACAGAACAGCACAAGACCACACCGTGCTGCTCTCCTCCTCCCCGCATTTGGTGAGCTGTGTCAGTTTTCAGAGACTGGTGGAAAGCCAGAAGGATCTCTCATGTTATTATAAAGGCCCAGAAACAGTTTACAATGAATAGGCTTGAAGGAGGCGCATAATTATTTTTTAATGTGGCTCCTTGCTCATCTTTTTTTAACAGCACTGACCAGAACACTTTTAGATAGATAAGATGCTTTCTGGTTGCAAACAAGTGAAAAGATGGATGACGCCTTCATGCCACGACACTTTTACCTCTTAAGTACTTCCTTCAGTACTGCTGACTCCTCATAATTTAAAGGCCTCAAAAACTGCAGCCCTTCCAGTACCCTACATACAAGCACTCACAGGCCAAACCCAATATGCATGGCATACACACGTCCAAGCCTGTTTTCACCAGTCTAACTGTATTTTAAGAGGATTAAAGAAACAAGGTATGTTAAAAAAGAAATCTGATTTTCACAAGACATCTGTCATACACACATATGTGAGGGGTGCCTCATATATGCCACTCAGGTGGCACAGTTTTATTACTAGTTCTATTTCCCAAGTTGCTCAAAAACACTGTGTAAAGAAAAGTCACTCTTCCCTCCTGCAATCTGCTGAGGAAGAGGGGGGGCAAAACCTAAAAATTAAATCCAAGTTCAGCTCAAGCCTGCTCTCTGCATTTCAGGAGAAGGCTCAGGAACCCTCTTCAGAATCCTGTTTCTGGGGTTGATCTCAAGCAAAGTTATCCAAAGCCCAGTGCCTCTCTCTCCTTATAAGCAATATATTATGTATTCATTGATGATCCAGCAAAAAGAAGATAACCTCTCCTAGCAGCATAAATACCTGCAAAATGTACAGGATGGTGCCAAAGACCATTGTTGAGTAACCGATGTTTGTGAAGTTTAGTGTGGGTGAAAATTTGCTGTACTGAAGTCCCCAGTTTATTCACACAGCAGAAACAGCTCACAGAGTGGCAGCTTGCGAGTGCAGTTAAAAACAACAAGAACTCATCTCAGCTGTGACCAGGAGGGAGCTTACCTGCCAAACTGAGACCAGCACAGTCTCTTGATTGATTCAGCTCTTGGTCTCTCTTCTGATACTGCTATGAGGTGCCAACTACATAGGTACCTGTGTGAAATGGTTGGGGAGCTCATAGAATAAGAAGGGAGAGCACCCGTCTCTAAACACCAAGGCCCTTGCTCTTTCTGTCTGAGCACACAGTAACTCAGGGATGTTGTATTCTCACTAGCAGCATTTGTATATCAACGTTAAGACACTCGTTTAAGGGCACAAACCTTGAGAAGGCATAGAGAAAATGTGCAAGGTGTCAACATACATGTGACAAAAGTTACAGATACTGTCAAGCTCTCAGAATATCCAGTTGCATTGATTTCCACAGTTTTTCAGTGCAGACGACAGTATCCAAAGTTAGCATTAGTAACTGCATAACAACCAAATGTTTATTTATATTCACCTCTTGCACAAATGGGACATCTAGACAACATGATGAGTTTGCTTTCAGTCCCATATATATATATATATAGCATGTGTATGTGTGTGCTACAGGTATATGGGCGACAGTTTGCAAGAATAACTGGAAAGGGACAAACTCTATCAAGGAATGAAAACTGAAGATTGCAGCGCTCTTCGGAGGGCAAATTTATTAGCTACACTTCAACTCAGGTGATCACATCACATGAAGGGAAAGTTGGAGCATTTTAAGTTCTTGCTTGAAACAAGAAAATACCAAAACCACAGTCCTGTAATGAGCAGAGCACTGGGGACCAAACACTAGAAAACAAACACCAAGAATATTGTTGGTATGACAGTTATCCCTCAAACTAGAGGATATTTAGGACTCAAGAGGACACAATAGAGCACAAATGCAGGAGGAAAGGCAGCCTCATTCTGCATGGACTGGTTTAGGTAAGTTCAGTCAGAAAGAAAAAACACTCCTCTGGAGACGAAATGGGATGTGAACTGTGAGAAGAAAAACCCAAGAGAATATCCTTAGATGTCAATACACTTCTGCTCTCACTGCCCTGTGAGAAATCATATTCAAATACTTGTAGGATGAAAAGGGACTATTGAAGAACGAACCAAAAAAAAAAAAAGAGGGGGAAGTAGTCCTGTAGAATATTTCTAGAATAGGAAAAGCTAGACAATTGCAATGTAAGGAGATCACTGGAAACTGAAGAAGAGTTTATTCAGACACAGTAACATTCCTGCCACTGGGACAGGGGCAGCATCGCTTTCTGCCCAGAACCACTGAGACTACAGCTAAAAATTTCTGCCTGAATAGAAGTGCCTCAGCCAGACTGCTTTTAAGAACACACAACCCCCACACACACTTCTGAACTTGAACTGAGCTATACTGCTAAATTTATCTCTAGCCACTTAACTAATTCCAAATAAAACACCTTTGATATTTTGTGCAAGCAGTCTGTTTAAATCAAGTGTCCTGAAGAAACCCCTGACTACAGATTAATCCTTCGGGCACTACCTGGCTAAGAGCTGTTGTTTCTTATGCTTATATATTCTTCATGGATTTTTAATGTAAAACAAGATCTGTCTTCATTTACCGAAGGGTTAACAAAAATTCCAATAATTAAATTAACAGCAATCAGATGAGAAGCTCCCCAGTGCAAAATCTAGTAAATATCAATTCCTTTCCTCCTCCAGCTTAATGGACCAGCCAAGAAAGCTTCCAACTATCCCCTGCACGGCTGTAGCTAACAGGCACAAATGTGCACATGTACCACCCCATCTCTCCTTCCATCTACAGCACAACTCCAGCTCCCTGTGGCAAATGTGACTTTATATAAAATGGGCCAACTCACTTCCGTTTTTCCTCCGTTCTCCAAGGCTGAATGTCTACTATGACAACTGCAGCAAATGATTAGAAAGTGAGACTTAACAACACGTTTTAAAAGATCCAAAATACCTTCTGATCCCAGAAAATTAGAACTTACACACGAGCTCAGCAGAGGACTGAGAACGGCTCTCAAAATCCTCCTGACTCCCTGACATGGGCTTTCTTTTCACCATCCCCTGTGAGTGAAATCTCTGGGACGGTCTCTCTCAAATGGTCAATGTTCTTTCTAACAGAGCAGAGGGCATGCTTCCTCTTTCCAGATGTTAAGTCAATTAAGACTGTAGAGTGGGGAATAATCACCACAAAGTTAGATCATCCACAGAAACATCTCTTGCACCCTTTGGATGCTGCGTGATGTGTCTTGTTCTGATTCCCTTCAAAGGAGGGCAGTAAATTGGGAAACAGAGCTTTCAAGAGAGCCACATCCGTGCTGGGGAGGCCTCCATGACAAGGGCCCAGTGCAGCATTTACTGAACACCACCACCAAGATGTTCTTAACCAAGGATTAAGGGAATCATGCCACATCCTGAGCATCCGCAACGCCAGCCAAACGTATGAGAATATTTAGGACAGAGCATGATGCAGTCCCAGCGGAGGGCTGCAGCTGCTTCTTTCCCCGGAGAGGGAAACACGTGGATTTTTTTTTTTTTCCCAACCAGAGATCCATTGGCTTGCTGCTGCTGAGGGCTTCCCAAAGACATACTGCATCAGCACGTTCATCCATTAGTTTGGTTCTGCTACCGCCTGAAATAGTCTTGTTTATTTGTGAGCAGCCACAGCTGGAACCCAAGATATTTGTGTGGCTTGTGCCATTATGTCTTAATCCCAGCAGTGAATAAAATCCACAGTGATTATGAAAATAATTTGCTCTTGTGATGTAAATTTATAAAACGCAGTGCATGCTATTTGTTTTGCACTCGGGAGTGTATGTTTGCCATTGAAAATGTGAAGGTGAAAAATTATTTGTTGATTTCAGCATTTACAAGTTGATTTAAGTTTTACATCAAACATTTACTACAGCAATTTTGAAATTTGCAAGAATAAACAGCAATTATCAATACTATCTGAGAACATCCACCTTGCCACATACTAAAAGGATATTAAGAAAGGGAAGCCTTAAATTTGTCCCTAAGGGAGTGTGAGGTGACACACGACACACAGTAACAGCAAACTAACTCAATCTTTATCATCAATATTTTTAATGTAAACTGAAAAATATAAGCTTTTTTCAATATTAACTACATCAAAACAGAAGTCAACAACATAAAGAATGAATTATCTGTGCATTACTGTTAATAAATAAATTCTGTGCACTGTTAATAATAAATATGCTAATAACATTCAGTTCGTAATGCTGATATTCCTCAGATACTAGAACTGTATGACAGCTGTGTCTGAATTTTATTCTGTAAGTGATTCAACTAGAATAACAACTAACTAGTTATTTTCTTCTCTTTTGTAAGTAGAATGTAACAAAAGGTATCCCTGTGATAAAACTAGCACAAGGTTAAGGAAATGACATCAAAAGATTATAAAAAGTAATTCCATCGTGCAGATAACCTCCTCGTTGTTAGACTCTGCACGTGTCAAAAGCTCTCTCTACAGTTAATGTGCCTCTAAAACTGAGGTTCACGAACTCAGACAAATTTTCCTACCCAAGAAATAATTTGCAAGAAATTCAAATTCAAATCACGGCTTGCTCTACCACCCGCTCCCTAGGATGTTGTGACACTGCGGTACTGGACTTTCTGCAGCTCTAAAGATAGAGCCATGCAGTCAGAGCCTGAGAGCTGCCAAAGCAACGCGTGAAGGACCTGAGCAGCCCTGGGCAGGAGCACGTGCAGAGTAACTGCTGCCCGCAGGATCCTGAGGCTGAAAGCACGGGGACAGGGGCAGGATACTGACATTATGTTGCGTGCAACATTAGATCTTGCTCAAAAACTTATCTTGTAGTCAAACGGTTGAAGAACAAACCTGTCACAGGTGCACTCTGGAGCTTGGCTGGTAGGAAAGCAGAAGCCCAAGTCACCTCTTAACTCGAGTGCAGGCAAGTCCCTGACTGCCCAGCCATGGCCACCACCATGTAGCTCCTGCTGCCTCCCAGAGGCATCAGGGGCTCATGCTGGGCAAATGCACTGACAGTGTCTCCTGGAAAACACCCCCACCCGCATGCTGCAAGTTTTATTAGCAAGGTGCTAGTCTGACCTTCTACAGAGGAAACGTACATGGAGAGAGGACATAAAGGAAGCAGAGTAAAGATGAAACATACAGACATGTTTCATCCACATAACAGTAGCAAATTGCTGACTGTCTCCCTTAGGGAAACACATTCAGTAAAAAAATACCCATATCCGATGGATAAATATCCGACATCCAAACGTCAGAGAGATGATGAAGCCAATGAAAGCACAGGAACAGGGCTGACGGAGGCAGTATGAGAATTTAATAACCATATTGACTATTATAGGAAGGATTCACAATGACTTTTTAAAGGAAGTACTTTAGAAACTGGCTGTTGCAACTTTTGCATGGCAACTTCTAAATCCCATTAGGGAGTTATAGTGGAATTTGTTTGTTTCTTTAATTGCTATGGATTAGAAGCCAATAATGGAAAAATCCAAACTGAGTACTAGTTCACACTACAGTTTGGAGACAGGACAAGATATGAGCATGGTTCCTTTTTAAAAATATAAATTTGAAAATTTATCTCATTGCAAATATATGCTATTTTATGTAATTACAATCCTCAATCTTCTCTTGAAAGACAAGTAGTTGTTCCTGTGTTTGATCTACAGGGAGTTCTGAAAATAAGCAATCATTTTTTTCTAAAAATTCTGGATTATCCGAGGTTCCTCTAATGTGCTTCCATAAAAATGAAACTAGGTGTGACTTGATGATGACACTGTCAAACATCTTGCTAGGGCATGCAAAACATCCATGTGAACTCAACAAGACACTAAAGCCTATGTTGCCTGAATAAATGAGACTTTGCCCGCAGTATAATCATGCTCCGTTTGGAGCTAAACCAGAGTTTCACATTACTAACCCACTCAAAAATCCAAAACAGGCCTATGCCAGTGATCATGGTGGTCTGAAAGAGGCTGTTTCAGGATTGAAAATGGGAAAAGAGGACAAAAGTATATTGCATAGCCCAATAGGAAATATTAAGGTCTGTTAGTTCTTCTACATTTGCTAAGCGCTGACACCAGGGAGGCTGTTACCTGGAGTAGCAGCCACACACTCCAGCAGCAACTGCTGCCACCAAATGTTGCTCCCAAGCCCTCTGCCAGCCCCACTAAGGGCCCCCACCATACTCCAGGTTGTCCCCCACATCCCTCTGTGAGCTACGTCAGCCAGAAAATGAAGAAGGGATGATGTGCTTTCAGTTGAACATTGCCTGCCCAGCTCTAGATGGCAGTTTAAATGGTTCATACTGAGAATTATCTAGAGCTCTTCACCCACTCATCCTTCCAAGAAGTGAGCTTGCCACTACTCGCCTCTCTCAGATCAAAGGAAACTCAGTCTCTGCTCTGTCCTTTGACTGTCACCACAGGCAGAGGCAGGAAATGAACCCAAGTATCTGAGACACCATTGTTCAAATAACTAAAAATTCTCTTATCATGGGGTACCTGGCACCAGCCTCATTGCTACAAAAAAAAAAAAAAGAAAAAAACCAAGCCACACATCAGGCAAAGATTAAAATCAGCTAGGAAATCATCTTGTAGTTACATACGGAAACAACAGGGATATGCCTATGGATACTAGATAATTTAAAGTAAGAAAGAATATAAAATGGATGCATTTGGGAAGGAAGGAAAAAAAGCAGGAAAGGTAAAGAAACGTAATTCAAAGTGTTTCATCGGAAGGCGGGAGGAAAAGGGAATTCTGTCTAATGAATGACCCACTCCCCCAGATCAATACTCAAGTTCATGCTGTGAAATCATTATTTCAAATAGCATTTCTGAAGGAATCCCAAGTTTTGCAGTTCAAGCTACAGATGTAGCTGTAATTATGACTACTCATCTCGAGAGAGAAACCTGGTATTCAGGAGGTCCTTTAACTTTAGCTGCCATTTGCCACATGTCTCCCAAAGCAAATTCACACTGGGATCACCAAGCCAGTTTGTGTCCATCAGTCTTGGTGCTGCTTCATCTACTCTAGGAACAAAATATAGAATTTTCAAGATTTGCCTGTGACTTCCAGGGTTATCTAGGATCCCAAGTGGTCCAAGTGCTTTTAGAAATCAACACAGTATGGTAATTTGTCCCAGAATTATAGTTCTCCTGCTTTTGGAACACCAACATCCACTGTACGTGTGGAGGAAACTTCAGATGTAGCACCAGTACCATGGCACAATTTTGCACACAGCCTTTCCTCCATGAGTTGGTTCCTAGCCAAAGTTCTCTCCTCCAGTGAGAAGGCATCGCCATCACTGGAAATCTCAGGTCTAACTAACACAGAAATAACAAATACAGCCAAATGTGCCAAAGGGACACCTTTGTTGGGCAACTGCCTATACTAGGAGGTACTGATGCACATATCCATAGACAGATGCTGACAATCTTACTCAGGTTCTGAGGAATGCTGAGCCCTTTCCCACTGACCATCAGGCCCTTTCAAGCATACTTCATATCAGACATCTCAAAATCAGGTACCCCAATTCATTTTCTTCTGAAAAAGCGCATGCTTTTATAAGGAAATATCTCATTGATGTCAAAATCGTGATCCAGATACAGGACTGTTTTCTGTCACAGCTAACAGGGCAGCTTTCTCCATGTGCTTTCCAATGGCTGCCTAAAGGTCACATTTTTCTCTACAGCCACTAATTTTGCATGTGCAACAGAGGGTGTAAAATATGCTTATAAGGTTTTTGTCTCTCCTTTGTAAATATAGCATGGAATTCTAGCATATGCACCTGTTCTTAGCACCAAAGAGTTCACGGAAAAAAGACCATCCTGCCTTCCCATGTCAAGGCCCAGGGCTAACCAAAGTGTCATGGCTTAGAAATGGATGGAAAGCAATACCAGCACCCTAGACAAAAGGATTTACAAAAGAATTAATAAAAGGCTATCACTTCTCTTGCCTCAAGACTTTTCTGGGTAAATTATTACTCTTTAAAGCAGTGCACTAGGAGTAAGCTGCCTGACTCCCATTAACATCAGTAGCAGTGGCATAGCATAAGCTTTATTTGCCAGTTCTGAGGATTAATCACAGAGTCGTATCTGTAGGGCACTTGCTTTGAACTCAGCAAATCTGCAACAGAACAACTCTTCCTTGTCAGACCCTTCTTTGAAGAAAAAACACAAGAAAGCGGGTGGGCTGACAGCTAAGCCCCCTTCTTAACGCACCAGCATTTCCCCCATAACTCTAATAGAACAGTAAATCAACAAGTGAAAACATTAAATAGCGCTCTCTTGCTGCATCTCCAGTAATATTAGCCAAGGCAGGGGAGCAAGAAGGGACAAATTTGTTGGAGCAGGAATAAAGGATAAGAGAAATCACACAAAAATAACGTAATAAATGTGCTACCAAGTAGAGATTTGGTTGTTGGGTGTTTGGTTGTTAGTTTGTTTGTTTTTTTTTAATACAGGATGAAAGCTGGAACACTTGAGAATAATTTCCATGTATGGATTTGGAAATCTAAAAATAACACCTCATTTAATACAAAAAAGCAACAACTGACCTTAGAATAGATGGTGATGAATACATTCAACATGAAATTTTCTCTATTCTCTCTTCCCTTCAGCACTTGCTGGCACTTTTCCTCCAGCCCACCCCTTGTCATTTCCCTAAAGAGGGAGAAGAGGTAATTGTTCCTGAGAAGCCCCAAAGTAGCTCTGGCAGAGCAGGACAGCTGCGATGGCTAAGGCTTCACAGGAGGGCGACTTCATCAACTCAGGGCTTGTTATTGTTTACCTGAGGTGCTGGGAGTTTGTCTCACTTAATGCTACAGTGAAAAATTTCCACCTCCTGTGGCTTCCATGTGATGTTGTTCCATAAGCTTTTAGACCTCCCTTTTCACAGCTCTTTTGTTCTGCTCCACTCAGCAGCAGTACATCTCCCTGGCGCAGGCTTTCGGCTTGGTACAACCCCGAGAAGGACCCACGCAGGGGCACCACCAGGGAAAAGGGGAGAGCAGGGATGACTCTTGAGCCTCAGCCTTCCCCTCCCAGGGGCTGGAGACAGGCCCATGGCCCCTCTCTGAACCACTCTGGTTGTGCCACAGCAGCACCTTCACCCACTCCTCAGGCAGCTTGAGCATCTTCAGCTTACAGAAAGCCAAAATCACTGATTCCATGCTTAACGCTGTTTCTCCCACTTCACAACTAAATGAGAGATGACCAGAAGGTTCTTGCTCTCCCATGAAATTTACTGGTGCAACAAGTTCTCGGGGCCGTGTCTGTCAGGCCCAGTTACAACACACTTGCATCAGGGGCCAAAGTGCCCTTCTGTATAATCAGAAGCATGCACATGCATCACACAGGCACTCTTTGCCCCAAAACTAGTGCTGGATAAAGCCAAAAAGACCTAAAGATTGGGGCCATGAGTTGAACTCATACCCTACAAATGGGTACAAGTCTACAGGTTCTAACTTCCTCTCCAGGAGAGCTCGACACTGAGGCAACGCATGTTCTGACGTGAGCGGCAGCCCCGGGAGCAGGGCTGCATGGCTGCAGCTGCGATAGTGCTGCGTTTTGGGAAAAGCAGGACAATACTGCAAGGGAAGGCTTGATACACAGCAGGAAAGCTGTCTGAAGACAAGAGAGTGCACCACAGCAAGGGATCAACTCTTGCTGGAACAACAGTTTGTACACTGTGATTAAACACACTGGTGTGGCTGTAACTGGGAAAAGTGCCCAGTACTCACCTGCAGTATGCCTGGGCTTAGCCGGTGCTGTCAAGTCTCTTGCTTTCACAAGCAATACATTATTTCAGCCTTCACATACACACGTATAACCCCAAACAAAGAGAAAACTCATCTTATCGCAGGAGCCAATGTTCTGTTCCTACTGTCTGTTCATTCACACCAGAGGCCCACCAGAACGGTCACGTCCAACTGCATCTCATTTACTGTTATTGATGATGCCAGTGTTGTAGCAAGAGAAACAAAACACATTGAATTCAGGCCAACTGAAAAATCAGTTTTCCACTCCTTTATAAAAGGAAAAGTCAAGCATCAGCTATTGATAGTTTCTAGCAGTAATATTCCACTTACGCTGTTTACTCTCCTGTGCCACCTGTTGTTTATCCATCCTAGACATTCACATACAGGTGAGTATAAGATGGGAATATACACCAGCTCCATGGACTAGTGCCTACAATAGTGTTTTTATAACTTGGTGCTCTAAGTAGGCAGTGATCCTACCAAGACAACTACTTTCTTGACTTTTCTGTGTACTGATAGACCTTTTAAAACTACTTCACCAAGACCTATGTTTTCATACCTGAATGCAACAGTAAGCAATCCTTTCCGTATGCAGCACTCAGTCAGGAAACAGAGTCCAGTGGATCTCGCACACAGTCTATTCATGCTGCCTTCGAGCAATACATGTAAGGTTTGTTGGGTTCAGTGCACTGGCATGGCTATGTCCCACATGGCTGACTGAATGATCTAATGACACCTAAATGAGCTAATCATCCCACTTCGAGACTTTTATGTAAGTCAGTGCATCAGATGTGCTGTATTACTGGACAGCTGCATGTGATCATAGAATGGTTTGGGTTGGAAGGGACCTTAAAGATCATCTAGTTCCAACCACCCTGCCATGGGCAGGGACACCTCCCACTACACCAGGCTGCTCAAAGCCCCATCCAGCCTGGCCTTGAACACCTCCAGGGAATGGGGCATCCACAACTTCACTGGGCAACCCGTTCCAGTGTCTCACTACCCTCACAGTAAAGAATTTCTTACTAATATCTAACCTAAATCTACCCTCTTTCAATTTAAAACCATTACCCCTCATCCTATCACTACACTCCCTGACAAAGAGTCCCTCCCCATCTTTCCTGTAGGCCCCCTTTGAAGGCTGCTATAAGGTCTCCCCGGAGCCTTGCCTTCTCCAGGCTGAAGAACCCCAACTCTCTCAGCCTGTCTTCACAGGAGAGGTGCTCCAGCCTTCGCAGATCATCTTTGTGGCCCTCCTCTGGCCTTGCTGCAACAGGTCCATGTGATCTGGTACCAATTGACACTACAGACATTGACTAACACCAAAGTATAGTCCCATCCTCATGTCACCTGCAGCTCTGCCTTGGATGCTGCGGTCTAGGAAATACATATGACCAAAACTGTATAGCACTGCAGCCGGTGTCGTGGACCACTGGTAAACAGCAAAATAACAAATCTAGCCCTAGTCAAATAGTTTAGCCAGGATCCTCCACGCACATGCCTTAAGGCATATCTACCTGCTGTGTTATCCTCATGTCTGTGCTAACACCATCGTTCTGATGGGGTCAGTATAAATAACACACAGGCAAGAGCTCCCCTGTGTGTCCCTTGGTACTTTGGTTTTGGGAGCTGCCCACTAGCTATCGGCGTCAAACATACTTTTAATTGCTGTTTTTGTTTTGTCATTCAGTCAAAACGAAGAGATTGATCTTTATCGATCTGTGGAAAGGCTCGCTTTGTTTGCTTAACCTTTCTGTTGCTCATCAGGGTTGTGCCAAGAGCTTGACATACACAGAATGAGAAGTAAATTTTAAAAAACAATGAGTGAGTTATGGCAAACTCATGCCAGTCTCATTCACTATCAGACTTTGCTGCAAAAGGAAAAACAACAGCTTCTGGTTATTGTCTCAGCAGTGCCAGCAATGTCAGCAATTTGCTTGATTTTCATATGAATCTAATGCATCCATACTGATGCATAACAAACAGAGATAGGTTCTCTCTATAAGCAGAAGAGCATCTAGGCATCACATTTTTATTTCCCCCAGCAGCTTTTCCATTATTCTCTGTTCTCTCTTTTAGCTTCTCCCCAGGTGTTTACACACATCACCTTGGCTTGCTTATTCATATTCTTAAAGGCACCACTAAAAGCTCATCCAACTTCATCCTCAGAAGCAAAACAGAAAAAAAAAAAAACAAAAACAAACAAAGCACAACCACAGCATACCAGTCATACAAAGAGTTCTTCTCTTCATTCAGCACCCTCCAAGGCTCTAAGAGTCCTGCTGCTGTACCTGGGAATGTTTTCTTTGGTCATGCATACAATGCAGGAATAAAAGATTTGGAAAGCGGCAAAGTTCTTCCAGCTGCCAACCACGTCCCTAAACAGCCACCCATTAGATATCTTTCCCTTCCTATCAACATCAAAATGAAGGCAGCTGCAAAGCAGATGGCTTTCTACTCCAAACTAGTTCCCCCCAACTTCATCAAGAGCCCTCTGCAGATAACCTGGGGCCATATCAGCATCCTACCTACACCCTCTTTGACTGAAGCTCCTTCTGCCAACTTCATAGCCAAGTTTGCAATTCTTATAGGCCATTGCTGCCTGGTCCCCCACTCAGGTGGAACCCTTTCAGCTAATGGACCTCTTCCGGGGACTACACCACCAGGTTTAGGGCCTCCCAGACCTTACTACAGGATCTTAGCCCCTACAACAGTATCTACTATGCCTTCTCTAAGCATTGATTTTGTACAGCAACAAATCAACTCTTCTGCTCTGTGAGAAAAGGACAGCAAAACACTCGTCATTAATCCAATAAGCTGATGACAAATGGCCTTTCTTTTCTGGCCAGTAAAATACTGAATCTCCCCCAACAGTGATTAATAAAAAGAATATCCTTAAATTGCACTTGGTGTCATCTGACTGCCGTAAAATGGGGATTCATTTACCTCTGGAACTCTGCTCTCTTACTTGCATAGGGGATGCCTTCCCATGGAAAGCCAAAGCCAGCACCGTTAATCAGAGAATCCAATGAACTAGCAGTCAGAGAGATACATGAAGTGATATAAACCATCCACATATCACAGATTTTCAAAGTGCTCCTGCCTTGGCCCCTCAAAAAGCTTCACCAAGCAGAGCTGTCAATTCAGCTCTTCAGAGAACCACTGATTCCTCCTAGAAATCTTTGGGACGACTACTCAGAAAAGCTAACTTTATTTGCATATCAAGTAGTTTTTGCATTTCTCTGCCCTGTTCCTTGTTACAAAAGGCTTTTGCGTGAATTGTCCGATTCTTTAAAAAAAAATTCTCAACTCCTTCCACATGAAAAATCTGGTCCTCCCTGGAAATGATGTCACCACAGACTTTTCCACTTCTTCAACTGAAGTCAGTACAGAGAGCTAGCGCTCCAGTGACGGGTTGAGTGTCAGAGCCAAGCCTTATTTACTGAATAAAAATTCGGCTTTCATGCAGAGACCTAAACAGCAATAAAATACATCAGAAATAGTCAACACATAGGTCCCCATATGCCAAGTTCCATAAGGGATGAAGATACTTCTGAAATAAGCCAAAGACCCATTCAACCTAGGTTTATGTTGGAATAAATCACAGGTAGTTTTACTATACCCTGGCAGTGGATGGTTGACAGCTAGTAATCATGGTGCAGGGCTACACCTGTCAATTAATCAGTTCCTCACCCATGCCATTTTGGGAGGAGGTGCAGAGCTGGCTGTGGCCACTTTGCTGGCCAAGGAGCATTGACCATACAGAACAGGTTCTCCCCAGATCATATCAGGAAGGCCATTTCAAAATTATTTGCCTATAGTTTTCCATTCAGTGTGCGTGTCTTCTTCCAGATGATTTTATGGCTCTGTAATAGGGCTGATAATTATTTTCTCTCAAAATGTACTCATTTGATCACTTTTCAAATAAGATGACAGTTAAGATTACTTGCAGGTAAAACTCTGAGTACCAGTATGTCATTCTTGCTGTGCATATCAGTTGTCATGACAATCAGTGAGGACACTGGTTTAGAGTCCAATTCAAATGTGGCAGAAAATCCACAGCACCTACACATATTCTAACGGAGATAATTTTTGAAACTATTATTGATTCTAGTTGCTCACCCTCAGAAGTCTCCGAGGACCTGGTTTTCAGCAGGTGCTGAGGAATCCCTACTTTGTATACCTTAATTCACTACCAGCCTTTTAAGGTTCTTTTGCCATTATTTCTAAGAGAAAATCACCACTAATGCATATAATGGATTCTGGGTTTGGCCAGTAAGCTTTCACTTGAAAATTATTATTTTTAATATCTTTAGAAAACCCATTATCTTTGACATAGGGTTTTGCAATGGTCTTTTCAGGAGATATGCTGCACAATCTCTGGCACTACAGGAGGCAGCATTGTCTAGCACTTACAGCAGTGGGAGTCCAAAGACCTGAGTTCTCTTTCTGGCTCTCCCACTCACTCTCTGCGTGACATTTAGCAGGTCAATTAATTTCTGTAACTCTTTTTCTGCATGTGAAATGGGTGTGCTTGGGTTGTATTCCTCCTTTGACACCCTGTTTAAGTCAGAAGGATATTGAGTGAAAACCATTGGCCAAGTGTTTCAAGATGCTAGGATGGAAGGTGCACTGCACACTGTCAGCAGCAGCATTAACAGGAAAGTGTAATTGTGGAATCTGTTCATTTTCACTAAAATATCAAAAAATGTGAAATCTCAAGGAGCACTTTTCTTTTTCTGAAATCTATTGAGGATTTTGCACCCAGATGCTGATTTCACATTGTTTTTGTCTCAGAATATCTATTCTTGTTTCAGTAGAATTATTATTCTGGTATAAATATAAGCAGAACCAAACTCTTAGTCCCCAGCCTATTTGTCCCTTCTGATTAGGATCATTGTGTATATGGATTCATGCCACTACTGACTTCCTCCCGATACTGGAAAAAAAAATATTAAGCCTTGCCTTGGCAGTTTAACACTTTTCTTCCCACAGCAATGAGAGCATGAGAGTTATAAGGAATGGCATTACATCATGCTCAAATATGTGATTATAACATGCTGCAGAATGGATTCTACAAGGAAGACTGATTTAGTATGTGCCTATCATGGTTAGTGAAGAGCAGCTAGTACCAAGCTAATGTATTGCTAAAGATTGTATCAGATAAAACCAGTAATTCAGCCACCTCCATGTCCCCTCCCATAAAATTTTAATAAACCCAATCTTATGGGAGGAAAGAAAAGACAGGGACCCTACTGAATTATTTACAGCCTTAGTTGTGTGGCAAAGAAGCCCCTCTTAGGTCAGTAAGTGATAGTCTTCCATTGATTTCCTTCTCTCAGAATATCTAGGTGAGAATCAAATTTTGGGGAAAAAAAAAAACCAAGAGAAACAGGGATGCAAAGGGCAAGCCAGAAAAGACAAAGCTGATGGAGGCAGAGATGAGAGAGAGTTTGTATTTATGAAAGAGATATTGATCAATTGCACAGACCAGCGGCAGATAGACTCAAATTAGCTGTCATAATTCCAGTGATGCAGAGGGACACGCAGGCTCTAGCTCCATTAAATATAACCTACATCCAGAGCAGCCAGATGAGATTTGCAAGACTGAACTCTGAAGTCCCACAGGAGATACCCGCAGTTGATTTATATTCCTGATTTCTTATTCCCTCACCAACTGTGCAATCAGTTCCTGGAGGTGGGCAGGGAATAATTGAACAGCTAAACTGTGATTCACCCAGCCAATTAAGGAGTCTTGGGATGGGCCCCAAGACAAATCCTTCAGCTTCATCCAGTCTTCCTGGGCAAGAACTACATTCAGCTGTGACAATGGGGCCAAAACCATTATGGCCCAGTTAACAACATAAAAATCTGGGGATGTAAAGCTGTACTATAGTTTTCACACATTAATATTCACATATTTCAGACCTTTTCAGAGGAGCAAGTAGGAGGATGTCCTGGTTGTACATGACAATCAGGTTTATTCTGTAATTCAGTGTACAAAGAGCATCACTGCAAAACAGTAATTAAAATGGCAACCACTGCCTAGGAGCTATCAACATACAAAAATCACCTACACGTTTCAGCCTGCAGCTTCTGTCAGGGTCAAAGCCAGGCTGTTTGATTCCAAGTTTCTTGGCATCTATCTCATGCTGGCTGCTCTGATGTTCCCTTGTGGATGATGCATGGCTTTGTGAACAAATCACAATAATATCATCTCCAAAATGTTTCACTTAAGTCTTTCTTCTTGCACTGAAGTAAGGAAGCACTTCTCATTACTAACCCTGTGTGTGGCATGTAATCACCTTGAAATATTTAACTGGATGGCTTTCATCTTGCTAACAGTGTGGGGTGGGGCATCAGACTGGGGTATAAATAAACTGGGATATAAATCATCATAAACCAGGCATTAAATTGGTATATAAATCAAAAATTACAGCAGTCAGATGGAAGAGACCCATTAGATCACCCTGTTTGTTCTTTCCTGTGTTCTCACCCTAAGAATGCACAAGGCATCATTCTTGATTAGCCAAGAGACATAGAAAAACGCCCATCTCTCCCCCTCTGCCTCTCTCAAGAGGGAGAGAAGGGAAACAGAAAGCTCTGTATGCATGTTAATAAAGCTATATTTTGACTGGCTGAATGACTGGAAATGATTAGCGACGGTATGTTTTACCTGTCAACATCTCCACACTGCAACAGGCAAAATGTCTTTAAAGCTCATTTGCAAAAAATCACCAGTAAGGCTGGAGGGGGTTTGCTCTCAGTTTTCCTGCACTTAGAACAGCCCTGTAAATACCTAAAATTCTTTTTAATTATGAAGAGAAAAACATGTCTATTTTTTTCCAATATAACAGGAGAAGACAGTGTAAAACATTGCCCAAGCCAAGGTGAATGCAAGTGCCTGCACTAATAAATATAACAAAAAACCAAAAGCAAACAAAAAATATCAAAACATTATGAAGGCTTCCGAGTCAAGCATGACAAAGTTCAGAAATACAAGAATGTGACCCTTTGAAAGGGTCGGTGTGAAAGGTGAAAACACATGCAACACTAAGCTGCTAAGAGCAATAAGTGCTGAGATCAGTCAGTTGACATATACCTCCTCCTCCTCCCTCTCACACAGGCGCCACCTTCTATGTTTACCCCAAAAGTCCTTGGTGATAAGTCAATTAGTCTACGAAATCTCTTTAGAGGTGGTCCCTAGCCATGTTTTCCTCATTTACTCTGACCCAGTGAGAGTTGGGTGACCATTTGAAGTCTGATTCACAGGGTGTGAAGCACTTATGGTTGCTCTGAAAAATCAATGAGAGCTGTGCTCTGAACATACAAAGGGTATTTAATGCCAAGTACTGTAAAACCCAAGCCTTCATCATCTCCAACCAGACACCCAAAAAACCCAAAACAGTTAACTTTGATTGCCAGGTCTGAAATAGAAATTATAGCCCACCTCAAAAAGTTATTAGATATTAACATATTTATCTTTACATGCTTCAGTAATTAGAAATGTGACAAAACTCATGAAGTAGTTAACTGTCTTTGGATCAGGAGCTGTGTGTTCTGCAATAAAGAGGCCAGCAACCATACATTAAGCAATGAAAAAGAAACCAAACATTGAAGACATCATTGAATGGAAACAGAATTCCCAAATGTATGGCACAAGGCAGGGGTCCTGTGGAAAACATAGTATATGATTACAGTAATTAAAGACTTGATAATGAGTGTGCTCGGAGGAGAGAAATTAAGGCCAAGTATGCAGCCTGAACTGTGTCATCTCCTAACTTTACATGCTTGTGTTTGCAACCTTAAAAATGCTCATCTGATTTTATTTAAAGTTCTTAACTTTAAAACAAATGACATACTGCAAAAGCAGGAATTCCAGCGTGGGGTTTCTTACCAATTCAGAAGAGTGGCAAGTGGGTCGTCAGCGGAACAAGACTCTTCTGATTCAGCTCTGAGCCCCCTGTGATGTGAACTGGTGGAAGAAGCTGCTGGCTGAGGGTGCAGGATGATACCTCCCCTCTGCCAGTGTTTCATAGGTGTGTTAGTGGTAAGTGTACAGTAAGACTCCTGACTTGTGCACTTTGAACAGGGCTTTGGAGGGGATCCTTCCCTGTTTGTTCCCTGCCCTTCTCCAACACGCAAAAACAGAGAGCTTGGCCATTTTTGCACCTTCCCTTCCAAATTGTTCCAGTTGATGACTCCAGCCCTTATCCCAGTCTCAGTGTTCAGTAATCCCTTGTTTCACCTCTCCCAACTCACCAGCACAAAGTTTCACTCCCTTCTCTGTCCCCATTTCCTTCTTTCCCAAATCTCTACCATGTTTCCTACTCAGACACCCCTTGTCAGCTCAGGACTGGAAGGTCTGCTGACCACCTCCCTTACTACTGCCCTGCTCTTCTGTCTAACAAGCAAAGGTACTATGGGAAACAAAAAGTAGTACGCAGTTGGGAAAGCTATTCACTAGTGTAGGTATTAAGGTCATGGCCCTATTAGTACATCCTAAGATGAAGCCTAGCAAAATAAAATCCCTTACAGATTTCAAAATAGGTCTTATATTTTTATGCCAAAAACCCACATTTTTATATCTTAGCTTGAAATAGCAGGATATGAAGAAAACCCTACAGCAGAGAGAGAGGGGGAAATGAGAAGGTCTGTCACTACCACCTGGTAATTAGCTATAGGAATGATGAATATGATGGAGATCCAACAACACTAGACCTCCAGGCATGTGAGCACCTGCTGCCTGAGTAACCTCCAGGATGCCTGCCCCGTCTGCTTTAATAACTAATGCATTAAGGAATGACATCATATTGTCAGCCAAATGGCAGTGACCAGCAGGACGGTGTCATACTTCAGGGTATACCTCCATCTGGGGGTCAAGGTAGCTAATTAAAAATGAAACAGCATTTCCTTGTAGAGGAAGATAAGAAGGGAAGGAGACCCAAGGGAGTATGGGAGAGAGAGTGGAAGAAAAGAGCAAGAGAAGTGCAATGCTGCCTACTTATTTCAAACACTGCTTTCAGTAGCACCCAGCAACAACAAAAAAAAAAACACCAACCAAGAGCAAAAATTCTCTCAGGTCAGCACTTAATACAAATACAACAATGAAATATTTATTGTTGTGTATAAAAGCAGACAGGGTCAAGCCCATGAGCCTACTGGTGTTACTAATGCATTATCAAACTATCAACAGAGCTTCTACGAAAGTCTCAAGATCTTGTTCCACAGAGTGAGAAGGCTTGGGAAGCCTGTAGAAATTAGAAGCATAGACGTTGCAGTCTTTTCCAGAGTGCTAATTGTTGCCACTGCCATCAGAACCATAAATGACCTCCACAAAAGGAGATTTTTCCAGCTCCTCCCCTAGTAGTTTCACTGGGGGATATTTGATAAGGCGATATTTGAGTGCTTTGTAGGCCTAAATGAGGAAGCCTTAATCTCCTGTAAAGTTTGGACCATTAAGGCTGATAAAATCCACTCAGCTTTCAGCATAGATGTTATATGAATTAAAATACTACCACTCTCTACATCCTGTACAATTCCTTCGTTTCCTCCAATACTTGCTCCTCTCAGAATGTGCCAGGCTATTACTTTTGACTTTACAATTCATTTTTTATGCAAATAGCTTTCAGACCACCACAAACACAGGATTACCGCGACTTTCAACAGCACAAACTTTATCATTCCAAATAACACAACGCATTATGGTTTCTCTTCTCCTGACAATGCAGCTCCCCATGCCAATGCTCTAAATTCAGAGCCCACATCCTGTGGTCCTGCAGCAGAAATGAGGGGGTAGGAGACAGGCAAAGGAGACCCCACAGTGCCAGACAAGGACCATTAAAAAAAAAAAAAGGCAGGAAATCCTAAACACTTCTCAGGAAGCATCAGCTACCTATTTGTGAACTGGTTCTCTCCAGTCTGGTGACACAATTTCTAAGCTGTGCAGGAAGAGATCAGTTTCCATAGCAATTCCAGCCACCTTCTGTCCAGATGCAGCACTCTCCATGTTCCTGGACACAAAACACGGCTGTTGTGGAAGACAGGCCTAGGTGGCAATGTCAGGCTGGAGAAGAACAGACAAACAGAAATTCCCTCTTTTGTGGCCGCATTTAATCCAAAGTACAAATTCAGGTTTGTGATATATAGGGATGAAGGAAAAATAACAGACTGAAAGACCCAGCTATCTACCTCCCATGATAGGCTCTGTGAGTCAGCAAGAGAAAAGCTTTTGGAGAGAAGGAAGATTTTTTCATCTCTTTTCTGATGTAGAGACTGTCATGCGATACAGCACAAGGCACTGGGAGCTCTGCCATACAAAGGCGCCATGCAGCATTTGTCCCATTTCAGCTACCGAGGCAGGAAAAAGGGAAGAGGCAGTGGTTTTACTTGTTCTGAGAGAAAAAGAAGCCTCACTCTTCAAGAAAACACATCAGCAGCTTGCTTGTTTGCAGTCCTTTAAAGCCACAATACTTTCTTCCCCTGCCCTGGGGAGAAGGTGGCCCTGGAAAAGCCCCGTTTTACTCTTCCCTTGCCAAGACCTTGGCAAGGAAGACTGCAGAGTGACCCACAAGCGTTAGCCCTGTGAGGCTCCAGGCAGGTCTAAGCCCACAGCAGGCTAACCCACAGTCCTGTAATACCTACACAGTTGTTCTTGTTGAAATCGTTCAACGAATGGATACACAAAGAAGTCCTGTGGCAAATACAAGTATGTTCAAAGGTGAAAATGAGCAAGAAGCATAAGGTCTAAACAAAAGCAGCTAGAGGCAAAAATAAATCATCATGCTAGACTGGCTCTAAGAAAGTACGAAGACAATCCCCTCTCATCTTATCTGCATCTTCCTCCCTCTTTTGCATTATTTGGCTTCCTCAAAATAGGTTTCTAATCCTAACTCTCCCAGCAAGACAATAACATGCAGATAGCTGGCTTAAGCATACTTAAAAATTTCTCTCTGCATCTATCATCTATGCTGTGGTTACCCTTTTTCACAAAACAGTTGTTTCTTAAAGACTGCAGCAGAAGATCAATTTAGAGCCTCGGTTGTCTATAGCCTATTTGAAAACAAACAGCAAATAAACAACAACGGAATGATTTTCCTACAGTCCTTCTAATGGTATAAATCAACCCAACAGGTTTCTAGTTTGCTCCAAGGAGTAAGACAGTAGACTAAATACTCCGAGGACTTTCAGTGCTTTACCCCTCACATTGGCTTTAGAGAACAGCACTGTTGGATCCTGGAAGATGCCAAACTGAATATATTACATCCCCTCATTGTCTTGGTGGTACTACCATTTTCAAAGCAAACGCAGCCTTTCACCTTCTTTGCCATAATATACCAGATAATGAATTTTTTAGGACAAGATCAAAAAAAAAAGAAAGTTCAGCATTAACACAACCTCCTTCTATGGACAACTTTCTTAAAGTACAAGGGTCCAGTTAAAGTGCTTATTCCATTACCTGAAAATGCCTCTTACCCCTCCTAATGCCCTGTACCATATTCCACAGCTCAAACCCCTGCCATGATCATTTTCCCTATGTTTTGTGAACACAAATCTGTAGCACACTGAAAGTGAACCTACGAGAACAGCATAAAACTCATGGAACTGAATATGTAAATAAATATAGCACTGTTCAGATTTTTTATTATTATTTTTGTTCTAATTATCCCTCCATTTCTAAAAGCATCAGTGATGCTGCTAGAGTTTTTCACAAGCCAGAAATATGGACCAAGTTTCTGCGCACCAGACTGGGGCTAAAATGCAATGTGGTAAATGCCTAATACTGACTCAATCATATCACATTACACTGGCATCTTCCATAAAAAGACAGTTCCTCATGCTCAAAGTTGTTGGACACAGCTTTCCTTCCCTTCTCCCTTCCCCTCCCAGCTCATATAGGTACTCGTTTTATCTAATCAGATGAACATTTATCTCCCGACAGGTAAGAGCTGGCAATACTACAGTCATCCTTCCCTCCCTCCCCTCCATCGCCATTTAACCAGAGATAGTTGAGAGGAAGTGATTGCAGGGAAGTGAAGTCCTATTTCCCCAGCTCATGCTGCCATAGGCAATCAATTTGGAGCAAAGGTTCCATCTTGAAAATGTCAAACAGAATGAAAAAAAGATAAAATCAAAACTCAGAGAGTCAGCCCCAACCATTCCTCCAAGTCCAGCTGCTCCCCTGGGTTCCTTTAACATCACCAACACCGCAGCTAGAGGAATATCTGCCTTCTGTGCTGACTGGTGCCATGGGGTCCTCAGCCTCAAATTAATTGCCCCTCATCCACTCCTGCAATTCAAGAGAAACTGCTGGAGCATCAAGTCCTGCCCACCAGTCTGAAAACAAAACAGTCTGCTGGGCACAGCTGGAGCCCTCTCTCTTCTGCCCCCCCAACCCAGTATGCAGGTAAAGCAACAGACTTCCTTACCAGGCCCACAGTTTGCTGCCCATGCACCAGGGAAGGAAAATAACCACTACTGAAATACAGATATGTCAAAGCACAGCAGTGGTTTCAGCCTGGAAAAGGCATTTTCTTTAGTAGGGTGATTAGACAGTCTGGTTTCACCCTTCCAGTTCCTCTGAAATTGTCCAGGATGACATTTTGCCTCAATGATCACCAGGACATAGTAGGGTTTTTTTCTTTCTTCCTTCTTATGCTACAGAACTGAGAAATTACCCATGACAAGAGCATAAGGAACAATAGCCCTCGCCCCTGCTCCTTCACTGTTTGCCACAACACATTCTGTATAGAAAATTGTTCAGAGGAAAATAATGGCCAGGTTGAATTGGAAATGCTATTCTGCTTCAGGATGAGCAGTGGTAGGCTGAAGTAGCTGTGCCTTGGATGAAGCTAGTCCAGAGCTACAGAACCAGGCCAGCTGCTAAGGCTGAGACTAAAGTTACAGAGACTTTCTGAAGGGACTTAGAGTCTTATCCTACTTTATGACTACTCCATTGCAAATGTTTTCTAAAGGGAGAACATCCCTCACAACCAAAACATGATTTGAAGAGATTACTATTGCCCTTGTTTTTTAAAACAGATGTTTTACAGCAAGGTCACTGTTCCTACACAGGAAATAGTCATATAGGTTCAGTTCATTCTTAAATGCAGTGACCTCCAGATCCTCCAGTGGCTAACTCATGTATCAAACACTCACCATTGCACTTAACTGCTCTGGAGAAGACAGAGCTTCCGCAAACTGCTTCTTTCCTTTCCTGTCTTTAGATAGAACTGAAATTTTAATCTCCCTATCTACATCTACCTACACTTATCTGACTCATGAACTAGCAAGAAAATCTGGGTCAGAAACATGCATGCACACCCACACTCTCAGTGTACCCTCCCCTGGGAGGGAACAAACAGCCTCACCCTGAAAGTGCCTCGGACCAAATCAGGTAAGTAAGTGTGCGAGCGCAGTGTGCCTAGACTGACAAATGCCTTACTGAAGGCTCCTGTCAGCTGCCAACACACCAGGCTCAGGAACTTGCTGATCCCACCAAAGAACGCACGCACTGAGGACTAACATGGCCAACCATATTAGTAATTATATTTAAGCTGAAAAAAATACAAATACCTCTTACGAATAACCCTTTACCTGAGTCATTCCTAAAATAAAGATGAACTTCTTTAAGACAATGACTCCTGCATTAATTAGTGAGATTCCCAGTGGATAGATGCAGAAAAGTCATTGTTGCTCACAGCAGTGGCAAAAGCATACGTACACAGCCAAATGCATAAACTAAAGACCCTTCCTACTGCCCTAGGAACCCTAACAGAAGATGTCTTGGGTGGTGGGTGCATTTGTTTTTGGCCAGATGAGCAACGTTAACACAAAACTGACACCAGCAGAAATGACAGGTGGCAGCAAAAAACCTGAAGGAAACCGAACTGCCTGATCTTCTGATTTCAGAGACAAATGAGCACACCACAGTATTTTGCAAATCCAGCCTCTTGCAACCTCCTGAGAGGCATAAGTTCAATATTCTTTTTCTTCATGTCACAATAAAAATATGTACTTATCCACAGACACATTTCCAAAAAAAAAAAAACCAACCTAGGAGTTTAGCAAGACCCTGTAGAACTTCCTTAATGCTTTACCAGATTTGACAAGGCAGATCTATAAGCGCCAATGAGTCCCAAACCAGGCCTGACCTTACCAATGCAGGAAACAGACTATAGCATTACACTTTCTCCTCCCCAGAGCTTTAGAGGACCCTCCCAAAGCAATAGTCACATGAGGCAGGAGTGAAACAGTAACTGTGGGGCCTTTGGAACACCAGAGATCTTACACAATTCTCAAACTGACGGAGTCTGGACAGTAGCTGCTCACTACCACTTTTCAAGGTTTTCAATCAGAATCAGCATCCTTCAACCCCTGCCATCTTCAAGGAGCTGTTAACGGCTTCCTGTTAATGGCTCCTCTGAGACAGAGGAGCTCCAGACATTCATCAGTCCCCATGACTGTGTAGTAACAAGAGCAAGTTGCAGTGGCATCCTTCCTTGTGAAATCCTACCTCTTCCATTTTATCAATAAAACGCCTTTTCCATCTCCAAGATGAGAAGGAGAAAAGCTTTAAGGCCAGCCAATACATCTCAAGGCAATTCCATCCCTGTCAGATCTTGTTGCTTCAGCAAGTGTTACAAGTTGGTGACCGCTGGCTACAATTATCACTAAGGGCTAAGCTCCTTCCCTGTGCCTTAAAGGGTGCAACATTTCTCTTTCTAGATCTTCAAAGGAGAGTGATGCCACACTCACCCAGGAGCTGCAGGCAGCAAGACATATTCCATAATAAAAGACAGCAATGAATTCTGCTGGATGCAGGAAACTCGGCAGCAGCATGAACTGCATGAGAATACGCTCACATATAAGCATTCTACTGAATTAAAAAATAGGGCATTGATTTTGTTATTAATTTTTGTATTTAACTCAATATTAATCTCTGCATATGAATGCCTCTTCCCCACTGCCACTTTTTCACGCCTCAGCAGAATTTCTAGTCAGCAGCAAACAGAGATGTAGGTCCTAAGAACAAATCGATCACTCTGCTGCAAAGACAAACTGCATGTGAGAAGAGGGCTCTGAGCAGGTTGTCAGTCAAAGCCTCCATTCTCTTTTACCAGTGAGTACCTCCCTTAGTCTGCACATGAGGACAACATAGCAGAAAGCCAGCAACACTTACGCAAGGCATGCCACTCATCCTGGCGGATTGTCTTGGTGATGTTGTAGGTGAGGTTCTTGGGAATGGTCGCTGAGGAGTAGTGGTACTTGATGTACGTGCACCGCTCAATTGCTCCTGGGAAGGGCAAAATACAGAAGAGAAAGTGCTGTTAAATGAATGCAACATGTCCTCCCAGCTGTAGACTAGATGGGCTTGACAACAAAAAGCAAAGGCTAGGAGCAAAGCAATCTATACCATCAGTCTACTGTGACAACCAATGCTATCTTTAGCCCATGACAGGCACAAGCTACCTGTAGAGTAAGTTCACATCCAAACTTATGATACACAAAAGGCCCCGCAGTAGCTGCCAGAGTATCTGCCTTCACCATCAGATACACACGTGCAAATCACCCCTTCTTTCATTTCTTTTCTCTGAACCATGAGCTAGAAGCAGGCATGCCAGTATTTACTGTGTAGAAACCGCAAATTCACATCTTAGCTTATCATGCAGCAATGTGTCTCAATGCCCATACTCCAGGAGGTACACAAAGCAAACATCTTTGATCTTTCCTTCAGTAATAAAAACAGCACAGGAAAAATAATATATAGAGACAGTGAACAGTCTTCCTGACCGCCTTCCACCTCACGGCCAAGAAGCAAGACAAGCAGAAGGATAAGTGACAGGCTATGGTATGTCTCTTGAAGGTACCCAGACACTTTCATAGCAGGCTCAGAAACAGAATTTTTTGGCAGCCCTGAATAGTGAGCCTCAGACGGCAACACAAATGGCTGAAATGGGCAATTTTTTTCCCCCTGTAGTCAGGACCTCATCTATGTTCCACGGAAAAAGAGCACCACGTGCTGGTTCTGTTTGTCTTCTGGTTACATTATTACATTCTCCTTTAACAGCCAACTTTTCTTCCTCTGCAATCAGCACACCTCCAGGCCCTGATCTCCTGGCATCTCTTTGCCTAGTTAATGTCCTTAGAGGAACAGGTCTGGCATAGCCTGATGCTTTGCATGAATTATAGCCTAGCCAAATTTTGCATCTGATCAGAAACCTGTAATAGTGCAACCATTCTTGCATTGATGAATAACAGTAAGGTTTCCGACAGCCCTTTTGCCAGCATCCTCAGCTAACACGGGCTTTATTAGACCTTCTCGCTAAGCAGTCAAAGTCCATGAAAGTCATTTTTCTATTAATATTATGGTATTTTGGATCAGGCCTTTAATAACTAAATAGGCATCCTTTATGTGGTTGGACACACTGTTTGCTACTAGCTACCACTGGTGAGAGAAGCAGCTATGCCGGAAATGCTCTTATGTATTAAAAATACATTAAGACAGGCACTCAATAGAATAAATTAAATGAAGCAATGAATTACATAAATAAGAACAAGTGCTATACACCAGGAGGCAGGTAGAGAACACTTACTATCAGCCTGAACTGAAAAGGCAGAGCTATTAGCCTGGTATCTACAGCTATAAGGGGTTAAATATGCTTTGATGCCACTAGAAATACAATTTTCTACCTCAGGTTGCATAATATTACTTGGCATGAACTTAGATGATGCACCATGAATTCACAGCATGATTAAGAAAAACCCATGAAACAAAATTATTAGTTACATCACAGTCTACTAGCATCTTCCAAAGTTAGTGCAATACAAACATCTGAGGTCCTCATTGTTTGCTCCTCTTAAGCATTCTTCACATTCTGCCTTTGACAGCAATTAGATTAGACAAAGCCAAATATTATAGGGGAAAAAGGCAAAATATTTACATATGTATCCGCCTGCCCTGACAGCGTGATGGGCTTCTGTGTGAGTCTGCACCATCTGGGCACCAAATGTACGCCCAGAATTAAAGTTTCAAACCAAGAATAGTACTTAAAAAAAGACAGCTAGTGTGCAAAGAGCTTTAAAAAAAAAAGCCCCAAATCACAACCCTGTCGTCTTACAGGTTTTTCTATCCCCTTTTTTCATCTGCTTTCATGAATCAGAAGCATTGGCAAGAAAATGGAAAATACTTATTTGTCAGAAAATAATCTCTAAGCTATCAGATACCTGCCCAGAGAAAAAGATTTATATAAAATAGCAGACAAAGACACAGAGCCAAGATTCAAAGTAAAAGCATACAGAAGGAAGGAGAAAAATCCTGTTCCATTTGCTGTAACTTCTTAAAGTAATCAGCAGAAAGCACCTCCTCTTACACCCAAGAGGCTAATTTCTAGCAAGGTCCATCAAACTTATTATTCTTACTGCAAATACTCTTAGTAGTAATGCAGTGAGCTGTTTGCTATCTTATATTAAAGCCTAAAGCAGAAAGAGAGATCATGGTCTGAATTCAGGTCATCACTTCACCATATATATAATTTTTGGCTTATGCTTCCTTCCTCATGGCTTTAATGATACTTAAGTACATGTTTAAAGACTGTCTAGAACTAAGAGTACAACTGCAGTGGCAATGGTTCAATGGCAGCTGAAGTAGCGGCAGATTTTTAATGGTAAATTCCATGATGATCTCCTTCCCAGCCACACAATGTATTTCAACACTTTTCCCACCTCTAAATAACATGCCATTAGCCAATAAACATCATGACTCCAACCAAGAGTTTGTAGGGACCAGAAGGTAAAGTGCTCTTCAGTGTACATGGTGAGATACATTCTCCTTTTCCTATACTTCTCTCTGAAATATCAGGGCTGGCCATCGCGTGCACTCAACAGGGCTGAGCAGAGCACAGAGATTTCACTTGTACCTGGAAATTCTCCCCTTTACTTGTCTTAAACAGGTAAACAGATCCCCAGGTCAGACAGACAAGGATGCTGCTCCTGGATTTTCACCCTTCCCTGAAGCATTAAGTATAGGTTCACTGCTAGAATGGGTAAGCCAAATTAATTTTTTGTTACAGGGCTCAAAATACGTGAGTCTAATACAAGTTACTAGGCTCAATAAAGGGATAAATGGGTGAAATGTAATGGTCTATGATATACCAGAGGTCAGTCCACATGAGCTAATGGGCCCTTTTGGCTTTAGGCTATTAAACTCTCCTGTGAACACTGAGTTTAATACACTCAAGAGAATGCAGTTCAGAGCATTTCACTGCTGTCTTCCACTAGCTTACAGCACGTCAATTACTACAGGCACTAGAACAGCAGCAACTGCTGGAGAGAGCACGTGGCCATCCTCATCTGCATGGCCACTGCTGATACGAGAGGCAGTTGGGATCTTACTGGGAACCTCGAGTTTTTCATATCCCAAACTGACAAAGTTTGTGATTGCTTGGCGTTTAAATGTGAGCCATTTATCTAAACCTGCTCTCAGAGGTACAGAAGAGTGACCCTACTGAGTTAATGCAATGGCATCCAGCACATACCTAGCTAGAGGTGAGAACTACCTTTTGAAACTTAGAAAAAGTCTTTCATTTGCCTGGACCTGCCAATACAAATTAGGAAAAGGATGAGTTTATAGCAGTGACAGTTTCAGACTTCCTGATGTCTCCCTACTTGTCCCATATAGAAAAGAACTAGGCTTAACACCCCCGAACATACAGTTCCTTGAGGCCCCTGGGAAAACAGAGGCAGTGACTGCAGCAAGTATCAGAAGCACTGCTCTCCTGGAAAGTCCCCTCAGAAAAACCATAAGAAATCCTTACCTTCAGATGAATTAATAGCTATGCTTACTCCAGCCTTTCAGGTGGGAGGGGAGGCCAGAGTAAAGAAGAAAAAAAAACCCACAACACTTTCCCTTCCATCCCTCAATAGGGTAACTGCAATTTATGGAGCATCTCCAGCCTTCAACACTAACTTAGGCCAAATGCAACTGCAGCTGAGCTCTGCACTTTGCTCAAAAAACTGGGAATAGTATTTATAGAGCAAACCAGTGAGTGGGTTTTTTTCATCTATACAGCTGCCATAGCAAGTGTTATAGCTGGCCACAAGAAACACAAAACAACCGCAAAGCTGTTCCACTGACAGATGCAGTATATCCCATGTTCCTCCAATCAAAGGGGAAATGTTTGCTGAAAATCCTAGAGAAAAGTGGCTGACATCTCCAAATAGAGTGCTAGGAAAGGGATCAGCAGGAAGACGCAGCTAGACCCATGCAGAGGAAAACTCTGCCATTCCATCCTCACACAAGCACAGATGCTCAGAGGGGATTTGGCAGCTGTAACTATGGTTGGCAACCCCCTGTTCCAGAAAAGTTCAGATGCCAAGTAGAATCGAGATAAGGAAACTAGAGATAGCTTCAACCAGAGCAGCTAGTATTCACAGCATCAAACATGTCAGTCCTCTTACTGATCCCCTTACCTGCTCAGTTCCCTCCCATATTCGTTGAGCATTGCTCCATAATGTCACCTTATTATCACGTAATATTTCCTCTTTTCCATTACAAGGAAAAACCCTTAAACTGTGCTACAGCAAGAATATCACCTGAAACATTGTGTGATTCTTTTCTATTCAGTTTTCAAAACTATCCCAATAACCTCATGCTAGTTCAGCTGCTAGTGTAACTTGGCTCCCACTGCATTACTAGGGCTGTAAACACGAGCCCAGTAGATGTCCCAAGGTGTTTGGTATCTGACCCATTCTCCCACCCTAGGCTGAACAGGGTTGAGATAAATTAAAAGCAAGGTCATACTGCATTTGTCTGGTGGGTAAACAGACAACTTTTGTCAGAACTTTGGGGCCAGTGTCTTTCTTCATCATCAAACCCTTCCCCTCCCTCCCCCCTTTGAAACACCATAATATTTCAAAACTTTCAAACCACTCCAAGAAACAGTCTTTACCCATGGTTAATTAAAGAAATAGAAGGAAAACTCAAAATGCCACCAGGGTATTGGTCACATCAGTCCTAAAATGTGGATCTCTGAAGTGCCCAGCTGCCTTTGCCCTGTGAGGTCAGCTTGACTTTTGCAAAGGTGGTTGTCAAGTTTCAAGAACTTCCACTATCACTGTGATCATATAGTTTAGTCTTCTGCATAATACAGACCAACTCATCTGACAACTGGCAACAGGAAGTAGTCCTTCAGGTGGTCGTTCATGAAACTGGTAATCTGTGAGAGCAGTCAGGTAAGCTTCAGTAATGTCACTTCAGATCCGGTCCAAGATGGCACACAGGAGAGTTACTTGCACAGGTTATCTGACTATACTCCTCTCCTGCCAATGAGGGCTACAAGATTTCACATTTTCCCTCCACCACAATTTTTAGGACTGCAGATTTTGGAACCATCCTTAAGGTTCAAGTACAGATTAGCCCAATGCCTGCGAACAAATTACCTTTGGTAGCTGGAGAGCTCACAGCTACAGATAAGAATTTCTTCCACTCTAAGACTCTTCACAGCAATCCTTGGGTAAGAGCAATCAGGAATCTCAGACAGATGCAGGGAACTAGCAGCTCACTTGCTCTGGATGAACTGTGGCATGGCCATTCCAGAGTTCACAGCAAGCTAGCACCAACATGACAGTCACCTTGCTTTCTGTAACATGCAGAGATGTGAAACCAGGCGGTACCCATTCTTCTACTGTAGTACATAAGAAGGATCCAGCTGTACAGCTAGTATTTGTCTTATTACATTTCCTGACAAGGCTTTTGATATGATGAGCTTCCCTGAGAAGACTGACGTGGATGTTCTGAGCCTTTGCTACCTCCAGGCAGCTTTTCCTTCTTCTGTGTTGCAGATACCTCTGGATGAACCGTTCACAGCAAGCAATTTATTCCACAAAATTCACCCTTTGTGCTAGCTCTAATTTTTACAAATCTGTTTGAGAATTACTACACAAACATTTCCCAGTAAAAGGAATCTTAGCCTCTGGCTTGCAAACTGCACTCGCTACATATATTTGCTATTCATTATGAGAAACTGACTTCTATATGAGAGATTGCCTTAATCCCATGGTTTGGTTACTGTTCCCTCATTGGCTGACTATATCCATACCAAGCAGAAAGATGATGTAGATTGGTCATTTAGCCTCTAATTGTCTCACATTATCTTCAGAAAATCTGCAGAGCATAGAAAGTTTACAATTTTTTCTTAGCATAAGTAACATTTCCAGAGGCTAAAATCATAGTTAGGGCTAGAATCAGGTTACACAAAGCAATTGCAGTGGCATATATATATCCATTAATGTCTTAGAAGTCTTGTCTCCCTTGGTAAAGTTCACTGTTAAGTTGTGAAAGCATTTTATGCAGCCTCCAAACCAGGCTGGTGCAACTCAAGAATTATCACCTTCAGCTGTATGTGCTACCCTCAGTCTCGTAACTCATCTCACATGAGTCATCAGAACTCATCTGGAGGTACCTTAACACAGGCAAGGTTGTTGTTGCAGTTTCAGCATGCATTAACTGGTCAAACTAAACCCTGGAGGAAGGTAGGAGGAGAAATTAGGCTCTGTCTTGACCAGCTGCTATGACAGAATTGCAACCAGATATGCTGATTAGTTAATGAACTCATGATGAGTAACTATCTTCTTAATGAAGGCAAAGACTTTATTAGAAAGTATTGCAACACACTCATTACCTCTGGAGTAATACTAACCATGAAAGTACCGGTTACATATTTGTGCCCATCTATAAATACATTAATGCCAAAAATGAAGGAACATTATTCTTGTGCTTTAACTGTAGAATCATTTATGTTAGAACAGACCTCTAGATGTCAACCGGCCCAATCCCCTGCTTAAAGGGGGAACAGCTTCAAACTTAAAATCAAGTTCAAAGATAGTTCACATTGCTCAGGGCCTTGTCCAGTCAAATTTTAAATACCTCCAAGAATGCAGGTGCACAACATTTTGAGCACCTGTTCCAACATTTGACCACCTTTCATCATGAATTTTTTTCCCCTAACACCTAATCAGAATTTCCCTTGGTGCCACATGAATATCTTGAATGTTAGAATACCTAAGGGTAAAGGCTTAAAAAAAAAAATCTAAGAATATGCAAATAACATCACCTTAATCAACATGTCTGATGAATATTCATTAACTTATATGCATAAATAGAAGCCAATATTCTAATTAGTGGAGCTCAAGA